>CM046444.1:9682762-10002762 GCA_025506515.1 Flaveria trinervia | reverse complement strand
GTTATAAATTCAGAACCCATTAAAACTCAAAAGCACTTGGGCAAGGAGTGATGGAGCCATATATATTTGAAAATAACAAGATAAATTACCAGTGTATATTGTTCTGATGTCATCAGGTGAAAAAATAACAAAATAAATTAACATTAACTATGGAACTATCAACATTTCAAAACTAATATAGGAAAGGATGATGCCATACTTGGTATTGGAAGCACCTCCAAGCAGAGACTAACATTGCTGAGTGGTAGGGGTAACATCGTCATTTCATCGTGAATTTAACGACCAAAATTGCAGGCTTGAACAAACTCCATATCATAGTCAACATACTTGGTCCAAAGTGGGCGAAACTGGTTCATTGCAATGTCCAGCCATGGCTTCATGTTTCCGTTAAAATGAACAACCGCAGCATTATGGATCTCTTCCATGCTTATGCTTGGATTATAGCCAAGCCCCAGAACATGCCATGATTTCTCTAATGGTTTAGTTGTGGAGTAAAATGTGATCAGACCAGGTGGTAATGTTCCCAATTTCCATAAAGTCCTGTTTTCATTCTGCAAAAACAGAGTCACCATTCTTAGTTGAAAATATGAAACAAACAGAACAATCACTTTTTGTAGGGAATATTTTCAGACAAATATATAGATGTGTATTTTTTGGGTCGAGTCCTAGGTACAATAGATAAGAGAAACACATAGTTTGTTATCATCAGTCCAGTGCGGCTTACTAGTCACACCTATTATGGGTTGTGGTTCAAAGGGTGGTAATTTTCCATTGGTGGGTTATTTAAGAACAATTATGACTGTTCAAGGCGTCTATCCCAAGCGGTTTCATGACCATTTAAAAGGTCACAAAGGCACCTATAACAGCAACCAAACTTCACTTGTGATCAGAAGCAAAAGAAAAATCCTTTTACAAACCAAAAACATTGTTTCTCTAAGACCAGATTACTAGATATTTATGTTGGTACAGAAAATGATTTCTAGTTTCCTGAAATCCTATAGTAAGTTCTGCCTGCTTATCAGCACCTGTGCAGTGTTAATAAAGATACTACCAATTGCTTCATTGTATCTTGGGAACTAATCATCAAAAGCTCAAACTGCCTCAAAGCACATTGTTCCACTGAACATGACTGCAAAATTTCTTTGAAATGTAGTTTCGATTGTTGTTTTAATTTCCTTTAGCCGATATTTAGAACCCAAAAAACAAACAGCTTAAAAACGTTGACAAAAATACAGATTATTTACTATAGGTATCATACCAGATTTTGCCAGTAATGGTACTCCTCAGTGCACTTCTCCCTCCTCCAAGCATCCAGATCAAAGAAATTCATCCCATAAGCCCAAGCACAGGCTTTGGGGTTGAATTTTTCCTTGATCAGAGGGTGAGAAAAGTTCATGTATTGCGAGTACCGATGGAACGACCCAAAACACGTCTCAACTGCACCATTCACCTTCCCATCCATGTCTATCTTCCAAAGCCCAGTCAAATCCTTCTGAACAATAATATCATCATCCAAGAACAGAACCCTGTGCAGAGTTGGGTACATCTCTGGCAAGTAGAACCTCAAATGATTCAATATGGACAAATACTTAGGGTTCCTAAACTTCATATTGGTTGTATCCTTTGTAGCATTCTCAAGCTTGTTCTCAAAGTAAAACTTTTGCAAATTTGCAGATTCAAGCTGTCGCAAAACAGGAACGTATGAGGAGTTCAGAAACTTGTAATCCTCCACAGCCTTAATTTCAATATGTGCACCATTATATTCTTTCATCTTAAACATAACTTGCATTGCTCCTAGATTCATCTTATCTGTCACAACATGAAAAACATGCTTCCATGGCTCTTTCGTGTTCTTAACTGCTGAATTAACCACAACCGAAGCAGCTATCACGTTATCAGAGAATATAGCATAGTGATAAAGCTTCGGATCATCAAATTCAGCAGGCCGTGGCTTCCCTTCATCCGAATACTTATCCGGATGCGCAATCCTCTCTTCCATCAACCTCATTGTGAGACAATGCAAGCTTTTAGGTATCGATTTTGCAGCAATCAAACTCGAGAATGCACCTTGCTTCTTCGCCTTGGTTAATTGCTCATTAACAGAGAAAATCGAATCCTTCAGCTTCTGAATCTTAAGCTGATTATCAAACGACTCTTTCGCCTCCGCAATCACTTGTCTCGTCACCTTAATCCGCTCCTTAACCTCCTTCTCAAACAACCGCAGCGTCGGCTCATCAATCGAGTTCGCATCAGACTCGAACAACTCTTTGTAAGCAGGTTTCGACAACAGATCTGTGTAGTTCCGCGAGAGATCAGCAAAAATCCTCACGAGTTTCGAGTTCTCAAGCTTCAATTTACGAGCATAAGCAGCGTAAGCCAAAGCAAGCGACCTATGATCATCCGCTTGCTTCCGGATCTGATCAAATCTAGGTTTTAACGGATCAGATTTCAACGCAAGTACAGTCCTCCGATACGATCCAACTACATTCGTACCGAACGAAAAACCTCGATCCTATAACAAACACAAGCGATTAATACATCATTAATGACACTATCAATATCTATATCTAAACAAATAACGTATAAGGAAACTAATAAGAATAATGTTGGAATAGGATAATACTGTATCAGTAGAGGATGTGAACATGAAGGAGACGGTGAAGAAGAAGACGACGGCGACGGAGAGGGCGGAGACGAACAGTCTGAATGTAACTCCGGCGACGGCGGCCGGAGATCGTGGCGGTGGAGCGTGAAATCTGCTGTTTCTATCGGAAATTGAAGTGCGAGATCTCCGAATGCTGCCGGAGATCGCCATCGGAGTAACCGACGGTGTGTACGGCAACGGGTGTTGGTGATGAATACGATGGTGTTTTTGCACACACTGAATTGTGTGAGTGGAAGAAGGGGGTGAAGGGGTGTGTAGGTTGTTTGGGATTTGGGGATACGAGATTTGACGTTGGGCGTGTGGGGCCCACCAAAGACCTTTCTTTTTTTCTTTTTTTTTTTAAGTTTACTTGTTATTTACTTGCTTCTGTTTTTTGTAATGCGGGTAAATTTGATTTGGATAAACTAGTTTGGGATCTTTTCGAAAAAGTTGAAAGTTATACTTTTTTTGAATAAATAATTTTATCTTTTAACTTATTAATTAATTACATTAAACAAACTTTATGTAAATGTTTTGTTTCAATCTTTAGTCTTTTAGTCTAACAGAGTAACAATCGTTAGTTTGCGTTGTTAAGTTATTGTTCACGTGATTATCATATGAAGTTATATGTATAAAAAATATAAGGATTAGAATAATATGATTGAAATGTTGAGACCAACGAGTAACACTTCAAACAAAAAATGATTGAATCGTATAATCTATATGTCATTAATAAACTTAATTTGTTGTTTGAAAAAAATATAATAAATTTAAAGAAGAAGTACATATTTCCTCTTACAAATTTCATCAATACATATAAACCGAACTTAAAATTTTAATTACATATATCCCCCTAAAAACATAAATTTATAGTTTATTAAAAATAAAAGTAAAATACTAATTATATAAATTATTTTAATAAAAGTAATAAAATTAGTAAATATGTAATATTATATTTAATAAAGCATATATATGTAATTAAACTTTTAATTTGAGTATATATGTAATTAGTTATGTTTTAGAAGGAGATAAATGTAATTAAACTTTTAATTTAGGTATATGTGTAATTAATTAAATTTTACAAGGGATACATATAATTGAAATTTTAAGTTAGATATACATGTAATTAATAAAGTTTATAAGGGGATATATGAATTATCCCTAAATTTAACACAAAAAACAGAATGCAGATTATACAGTTGAAATGATTTTCATAATCACATGATAATAAAAATCATATAATATAATAAATTCTGTAAAACTATCATTTGAATAACTTCACGTGCCTTACAATTTAAACTTTTGGATATTAAGTCTATTATTATACTTAAATCATATGATGCAATAAAAATTTTACATAAGTATATTAAAAATATGATGATAAAAACAAATAAATGTTGTTTGCAATTTTGCTACTCAGTCTCAATGTTTTACAAATTCAATGTTTAAATATAAGTAATTTATATATGATTATATATATATATATATAATAGTTATATATAAAACTTAACTATATTTGTATATCCAACATACTAATTTATGATTTAACATCCCGTTTTTACCTATTAAAATAAAAAATATAAAAAAAAAACAAAAAACGGTCCGAACCGGTCTGACCACCGGTTCGGGAAGAACCGGCCGGTTCGACCCCTCAAAAACGATTCGTAGCGAACCGGACCGGCTACCGGACCGATCCCCGATCGAACCGTTCGGTCCGATCTGGTTGCAAAAACAATGGATTAAAGGGAGAAGGATATACGAGGAGCTTTTTTTGTATTGGTTTAGATAGATGTGTAATTTGAATCGACCAAAAATATAATTGTATTAAATAAAAATTTGATTATGTAATTATCTATTTCTATTTATATGTTTGGTCGGTGGTTTCTTTGGGTTTGTTTGGTTAGTGGTTTCTTTGGGTTTGTTTGGTCGGTGGGTTTGAGCGGTTGGGGGTGGGGTTTTATATTTGGGTTTTTTGGGTATGAACACGTGTCTTTGATGTGTGTTCTGATTATGTCGTTTATAAGGATCGTTGACGTTGTCTTTCTCTGGGTTCTCGCTTTCTTTTTGCCATTGTCGATACATTGTCGATTCTTGCTATTAAAGTTTGGTTTTTCCTTTTGTTTGCTCTTTTTAGTGCTTTGATATTTAGCGGTGTTCTATTGGCGGTTTCTTTGGCTTTTCCATTGTCGATACTCCATCGATCCAGGCTTTTTTTATATTAGGTATTTTGGTGTTTAGTCACAACTAGTATTAAGCTTCCCGCGTTGCAGTGGAGGCGTAAAACCATGACAAATAACACAAATGTCACACTACCGCTAACGATAACGAACACTGAAGTCGCAATGTGTCGATATAGATAATTTAGACCAAAACGTAAAACATAGAAAAATATAACTAAGTCGGTCTAAGAGTCTTGTGTTATGACAAACTTTTCAATAATGAAAAATAGATATAACAAATATAGAACCACACACACATTGTGTTGTGTTAACCTACCAAATTTAGAATAAAATGTAAAAATATTGAATCACACATGCATGTTATGTCATATTAACTTGCAAAACTTAAAACGAAACGTAAAAAGATGATTTACGAAATATGAAAAGTATATGTGAATAAAGTTGAAAATATAAATGTTGTGAGATTAAATTGCAATATATAAAGAGTTTTGGGTTAAAAGTAAACAAATTCAAAATTAAGAAGTTTAATTGTAAAAATGAAAAACTTTGTGTTAAATGTGAAAAATCAATATTTTTTTTGAAAAATTCTATATGCATAAGGTACAACACCATTGTAAATAAAAAAGTTTTTAATTAGTAATATATAAATGTATTTATACAAATCAGAATTTCTAAAGCATTAAGGCAACATAAAATTGATTTAGGTTGTTTTTTGATTAACGGATTTGACATTTCTCTTTTGTGAATTGTTATGTCGAATCGAATACGAAAGTTCACTTCCGGTGAATCAAAACATTTTAGTTTATTATTGTTGGTCTCGAGCACGGCTAAAAAATGAGGGTTTAAATCAATTTGTTTTTGAAAAATACTTTATTTTTACGTTCGATTGGAGCCCAAAAAACCTTGAGCCAGCCCTGATAACAGTCATGAATCCAAAAAAAATACAATTTAGAGATCTGACGGAAGAGATAACGCTAGTGATGATAGCTAGACAATCTTGGGTGATGATGATTGCAAGAGATGCTACCGTTCTTATATTTTCTAAGATTTGAATAAAAATATAAATGTTAATAAATCACAAAGGTTATATATAACTTTTAACACAAAAATAATCATTTCGTTTAAAGTTAATTAGTTAACAACATATACCTATGATATTTAGTCCAACCGGTAAATGTGAAATACCCATGACATGTAAATAAAAGGAAGGTTATGGGTTCAAGTCTCACTCTGAACAAAATGCTTAGAGTTGAGCCAGGAGGTTTTCTCAGTAATGCGTTTCTTTCGAGGGGGTTGGGGGTGTGCACCCGGCTGAGAAACGGACAGGTGGGCCCCGGTTGGAAAACGGATAGGTAGACCCGATTAAAATAACAGTTATCCTCCGAAACATGGTTGTATATTTGTCGTTTAAAAAAATAATAATAAAGTTAACAAATAATTGAAGAGATGCCGTATTGAAAAGCAAGCAGTACCTAATGAAATCAAAAGTTCAAAACCGTAAAAATCATGACTTAAAAAGACATCTCTAATCTAACCCAAATAAATAGTTAAAAAACATAATTCTTTTCTATCTCTTCCAAGTTAATAAATAATTATTTTACATGATTTTGAACTCTTAGCTACATGAAATTTTAGTTTTTGGGTTTTGCCATCAATTTTTTATGGTTTTTATATTTGGCCTTTTTTGATTTGTCAAGTTATTTTAGTATAAAAACTTGTTCTAAATACCTATTTATTTAATTTTCATCATAAAATATGTGAAATTTGCGTGAATTTGACAAATTGTTAAGTTTATTTTGTTGTGTTGATATTATTTATTTAATTCCGTTTGCTTGATGCATTCGAGTTCAAAGTCGGAATGATGATCGTTACTATACTTTTTATATTCTGGTCTTCATATTAAAGTTCATGATATAATTATCTACGCAACGAAAAAATAAAAATCAATTCACTATCTTTACAAAGTACAATAGACATTCTAAAAAAGAATCAAACAAACCTAACTAGTCTTTCTTCACAATTTCAATCTTTCACTCAAAAAAGATCAAAAATACTATTATAGATACATGATAATGACACCAAAAAGTTTATAATCAAACACCAAAGTTATTGCCAACTTGGTCGCCCTCATTGGGTTTTAAGTTTAACATAACATATACACCAATCTACATCTAATTTAATATATACTAATTACCAACTTAAGTTACACCAATCTACATCTAATTTAACATATACTAATTATCAACTTAAGTTTGCACATCTAATTTAATATATACTAATTATCAACTTAAGTTTGCACATAGTGTTGTATTCTAAGCATTAAAAGTTGTACATGTTTTTTTTTCTTTTAATTTAAACCAAATATTTTTATATATTTTACAACTTAACCCATATAGTTTCACTTTTAGTTTTGGCCTCATATTCATTTAGGTGTTGTTTGTTTTTCTTCAAAAGCTCTTCTCTATCTCTTCATTTTGCGAGCACGCAGACGCGGAAAGAGTTTTTGAGTGCGCAAACTGTTTGTTTTTTAGAAGACGTTTCATTAAAAAACGTATTCCCGACGTCTGCACAAAGAAGACTTTGCACCACCTCTTTTAATATCTTCTAACCTCTTCTCACCTAAAATTTTCTCCCTTTCCCCCAAAAACCAACTCCTCTCCCATCTCCATCAAAAGACATTGATCTCTTCCCCATCTCCTTCCCCTCACCATCGCCCCCCCCCCCCTTCCGGCCACCGGTCGCAGCCAGCCACCGTCGGCCCGCCTCCCCCACCGGTCGAAACCAGCCACCGTCGGCCCGCCTCCCCCATCGGTCGAAACCAGCCATTATTTTTTTTGAGAGTGAACAAATTGGTAACATATGTGTGTGGTTCATCGTTGTTACACATTTTGTTTCCGTTTAACAACACCATCGTAACGTGCAGGTCTTAGATCGTCTTAATTATTTTTTTGAATATTTTACGTTTTTACGTTACTTTCCATACGATTTTATTTTTTATTTTTATACAATACTAGTGGTCACTGACAATATTGTAACAGTGGTTTTATTTGTCGTGATTTTACGCGCCGTACTAGTCTCTCTCTAAATTTCAATACTTTTAATAGTTTAATCACACAATTAAAACGCCACTTTTGCTATTATCTTCACCCTTGCTTCTTTCGCTCCGCCACCTTCTCAGGTAACCACCACCACCACTGTTTTCCGACTGCAATGGCTTATTGGGTTGTTCATCCACTATTCTGTTGCACCTTATTGTTCACAAGGGTTTTCTTTTTTCGTAATTTTTGGTGTGTATTAAGTGCATTCGATTGTTGTTGATGTGATTGTGTGTTTTGAAGTTTTATTTTTGTGTCTTTTAGTTGAGTTGTTATGTGGGATTTGCTTGAATTGATGGATTGGTGAGTTAAGGGGTGAAGATCGGTTTATTGTCGTTTTACTTGTTTTGGTTTCATGAAAGGTGGTAGGTTGGTGGGTTGACTTGATTTTTCGAACATGATTAGGGTTTTTTTCTGTTGTAATTTGTATGGTTTGCTTGATTGATATATTACATATGTATCTGAAGAGAGTTTTTATTCAGTTTGTTTGTGTTTTTCTTGATTTCAGTTGGTT
This sequence comes from Flaveria trinervia, assembly GCA_025506515.1. Lineage (NCBI taxonomy): Eukaryota > Viridiplantae > Streptophyta > Magnoliopsida > Asterales > Asteraceae > Flaveria > Flaveria trinervia. The sequence goes on along the minus strand of CM046444.1, from coordinate 9,994,329 downwards.
TATTTAAGTCTGGGTGTTCTAATTATGAACTGATGCAAGGGTATTGTGACATTGTATGTCATGATCTATTGATCTTTGATGTTTTTTTGGGGATTTTGTTCTTGATGGACATATATGAGTCAAGAGTTGTTGGATGATTAAGAGTTGACTTTGTGCTTTTTGACTCTGTGGGTCTTTCTTTTTTGTGCATATTGAATATGAGTGATGGGTGTTTAACGAAGAATGGGTGTTCGATAAAAAGCCTCAGTGATCTTATCTTTGAGCTAACTAGCATCATTAGACTATGGCTTTGTCTTTTGAGTGTTTCTATCAATATTTTTCTCAGAAAACTGACATGTTTATATCAATTTTGTTAAAGGAAGTAGTTCTTAGTTCTTACAATGAAAATTAAGTCATAACTAATAGAGAACTTCAGAATTGTTGTCTGACGTATTGACAATCTTGTTGTGTGCAATGGTTATGCTTGTGGCTGAACTGAATGCTCTTGCTGTATCTGGAAATTGATTTCAATCTATGAGATTTGTTCTTTATTTCCTCTGTGCAAATGTGAACTTATTGTTTTGAATGATGCTAGGCTCGTGCTAAGAAAGTATGGTGAGCATCCGTAGACAAAGACTCATCAAACTTTATGGTAAGTCTAAGCTGTATCATGTGATTTTTATTAGCTCTATAAATCTTTTGTTATCATGTTACGGAATTGTTATTGTTTTGCTTATATTTATCTTGATTTTATATCTGATATATGGTACATGTTCATGTAAAGAACTCCAAATTGTTGTGCATCTTCGTTTTATTTTTTTATTTTATTTTTTCATCTAATAATTATGTTAAAATGTTCAAATTTAGGGAGAAGCCCTTATCTTGATAATCTTTCATCATATAACAATGGACAATCTACTGGAAGTTGGGTGCAAAACACAAGATTTGGCATGCATCCTTCACCTTCGGTTGACGTTATACAGCCCGACCAGGTAAGCATGGAAATCATGTTTTAATGCTTATCTTCCCTCGTGAAAATTATATCTATATGTTACCTTTACTGTCCCCTTTTTATAAAAAAAAAGAACTCTTTTCTTCAGGGTTGCTACTTGCTAGTTAATGCTCTATGTTCGTTTTCTGATGCAAAATACTCGAGTATTATGCAATTTGTACGATCACAATAATAATAAAAAAAGTAAAAGACTAAAAGATAAGTTTTATGTCATCCCCATAGATATTAAAACCTGATATTTTTATGGATGAACCAACATGAAAGGGTGTAAGAAAATGCAATGAGTATATTGCTTTATGAGAGTAAAGTTCGATACGAAATTTCATGTAGTAGAGAGTTGTTATAGTAGAATAATTGCAGTTTACGCTGAAGGAATTATTACTTTGAGTACGAAGGAGTAGAAGGGTGGTTTCGATCTTCGTTCTACAAGTATAGAGATGAAGATTCTGAAATGTATATAAGTAGATATTATCTAAAATGAAACTTAAATCATATCTAAAAGATTGCAAGGACATATAGGAATGCATAAGAATTTTATATCGTATATAGTTTTGGAAAATGTTTGACTAGTTGTTAGATTTCTGAAATACGCTTCAGTTAGAGACAAAAATAAAGAACCTTGTGTACTTTAATGAGCACTGTTGGTGCATTTGTAATGGTGGTAAGGGCTAAATAAGTATATCCCACTTGAAAATTTTCATACTCGGGATGAAATTATGGAATAGCTTATTTTTCAGTAATTCAGTCTTCCAGTAATGTTTATGTTATTTAACTCAAGAAATTACAACTCAAATTTGTTGCTTAGGATCAAATGCGGACTATTTTTCACGAGGGGTGTGGCGTTTTATTTTCCATCTCATTTTTCTCACCTGCTATTAAACAAAATTTACAGTAATTACGTGTTTAGCAGGAAAATACAAAATCCGAAGAACCTGAAACCTCAATCGTCGATGACTCTAGCTCATCTAATAAGCAGCCTGTTCCACATCCAGGTCTGTATCTTCTTAATATTGATTACTGTCATCTTTTCTTAGTTTAGTAAAATATATTAAAACCAATCTAATATGCTGCAATTAGCCACTTTTCTCTTATATGTTAGGGGAAATTTCATACATCCCCCTCAAAACTTGCACAATATTTTATATATACCCCAATCATGCTGTAAGTGAATCGTACATTATGCATTAGAACCTTCTGTTTTTTGTATATATGGCATTTTAAGCAATGAGGGTGATATATAAAACCCCCTGTATGTTTAAGCAAAAAGAAATGATAGAATATTTCAGTTTTTCTTTTTAAATGGTCAGAAACCGTGTAAGGTGGATCTACTGGTCTTCAGGAATAGATGATAGAGCATACCCCCAGGATCCACTGGAAGTTGCAAGTTTTTACTTGATATTTGAAACAAAATGGATGGCAAATTAAAGTTTTGATATTGAAATGCTTTTCAATAAAGACAGCATATAAGAATTCAGAGGACCCAAATATATAGTGTTGATCTTTGTTAATGGTAATGATGCACAAATAGGTAATCTTAACTTGGAAACATCAAAAAAGGAAATGTTTTTCAATTTCATAAAACATTTGTTTAAAGAAAAAAATAGTGATTCTAAGGGGTAGAGGGGTTTGATTGAAATCTTTATGCATAATCTTCAAGAAGTCTCTCCTTTGTGTTTCTTTTCTCTTTTATAACATCATTTATATTATTTTCAGAGTTCAAGAGACGAAAAAAACACAGAAGAAAGATTACTGAGAACCAAGAAGCATGTGTAATGAGGGGTGTGTATTTCAAAAACATGAAATGGCAAGCTGCCATTAAAGTTGAGAAAAAACAAATCCATCTGGGCACAGTGAGCTCTCAAGAAGAAGCTGCCCACTTATATGACAGGTAATTGTTGATTATTGCATCTTAAATCACATGTGCACACATGGTAATGATTGTAGTAAAAGACAAATTACACATACATGTGGCAAAATGGTCTGGTCATTCAACGAGTCAAAAACGAGTTTCGGTCAAAATGTGCCTTTTATAATGCGGGTCAAAACGATTGCGTTGAGTTGACTTCACCTGCAATTGCTTTTTGTCTCTCGTTTCTTGATATATGTAAACTTGTTAATGTGGTAAATATGATGTAAAAGATGATTTTATCAGGATAATAATCCGGTAGAATGATGTAGAAGCACTTCGAATACACTTTTTGGTGATTTTCGACCCTCTCAACTCATCTTACATGTTTACATTTTATCTAAAATTTTGAAGTTTTACCATTTGACCTATTTATCTACCCATAAATGGGCTGAATTTTCTCTTCTAGTTATACACAACTGACTAGTTGGATATGAAAATCCTATGTTTGATGTGTTTTATATTATTGCACATATGTGATTAACGATCCTAACATCACATACATCCGCTGTCAGTTTCTTCTTGATTGTCAAGAACAACTGTTTTGATGGTTCATGCATCAAGGTCATTTTTGTCATTTGCACTTCCTAGGATTAAATTTTGTTTCTTGCAGGGCTGCTTTCATGTGTGGAAGGGAGCCAAACTTTGAACTCACTATTAAAGAAAAGGATGAACTCAGTAAACTAAGTTGGGATGACTTCTTAGCCATGACTCGCTCTGCAATAAACAATAAAAGTAATTACATAATTGCATATGCTCTTATTAATCAGATTTAATTACCAAAAAGGCATTTATATTATAATTTTAGTTTATTCGATAAACAGTATCTCATTTTTTACTATTCTTTTCCAGTAAATTTTCCGATTAGTAACCTGCAGTGTCAGATAATACTCGTAGGCATGAAAGACGAGCAATTTGACACCAAAATTTCTTCTTCTTATTATTATTCCAGTTGGAGAAAAACATTTATCAAAGTGCGGACTGCCATTATATTTGTCATCTTCTTCAGTATTTAACCAGTTTTGACACAAAAAGAATAAATTACTTTCCATTCATGCACCAATTTGACAAAAAAATGATGACAATGAAACAAAATTATCAAAAATTAGTTTCAAACTGTGCTACAATAATATTTTGGTGTTAAATTGCATGATCAGTTTGTGCATATACTTGTGCATCATTTGACATAAAATTCCAACTAAAAGTATTACTAGAATCCCTAGTTGAAGCTTCAAAACAACTATATTTGACATATTTAGCTTAATTAAACCATATTTTGAGCTTTGTAATTAATTATGTTGAATATGAACATGGTCTTTGTTTTTTCAGAAACCCTGAGGAGGATGAGTTCAAGGATGAAGTTTGAACATCACGAACAGAATAGTAACTCAGAAGCTGAAGTTGAAGATCAAGAGAGAAATGGCTTCTCAGGTTCTGATAATGCAGATACATCACTAGCTTGATTGTTTATTGATTCTTCAATTATATGTTTTAATTCATTAAAAATTGTAACGTGCCACGTCGATTATTTGTTGATGATACATAATAATCATCCATCAGTTCATGTATAGAGGGAGTGATTTGTTAATATTTAGTTTTGATACAATGGTGGTATCTGATGTTGTTTGTACCTTCTTTCCCCTGTATCATTTATTTTGGTGGTGTTACTTAACAAATATAGGCTATAGCTGGGCAATGACAACATATGGCTTAAGGAATAAAAATAGTGGATGATTATTAGGTTAAAGTTTCATTGTAGCTATATTAAAAGTTATATAATCTAAGAAGGTTATTACCATTTGTATTTCAGTATTTGTATTGCATTCAAAGCATATGAGCTTGGGCGGGGTGTAATTAGAATTCTAGAAGTCTAAGCGAGGGTGTTTATCGGCTCAGGTTTTAGGAACTTTGGTTTCTTAAGCGAAGAAACCACAAAATTTGAATATGTAATGGTTTTGATTTCAAGTTGTACTTTGAATTTGAACTAGAAAGGTCGTCATCATCATGTGCATGTGTCACAGGTGATTCTACCACAGATTCGAATATCAAAACACGAATATAAAAATATGTCGTAATGGCTCACTCTGATGTAAAACCTCAAGACATCAAGAAAAGAAAAGAAATGCTGTTAACAATAAAAGAGACAACCCAAAGAAAAAAAAATTAGAAAATAAATGAAATTGGACGGGAGAGACTCAAACAATCATTAACAATGTATATATATGTATAAAATAGTGTGTTTATTGAATAAAATATGACCTATTCGAGAGTTAGCATGAAAAACACTGAAGGTGCATCTCTTGATGGTTTTCAAAAGAAGTAGAGTGTTCAACAACAACTAAAAAATCATATTTAATTGTGATAATCGTATCATTGCAGAGAGACATTGGAAATAGGGTTTTCTAATATAGGCAATCGATGAAGAGAACCGAAACTAAATAGTGGAATTAAGAGTTTATCTTGAAGTTTATATGCCTCGGGTCTCATTAATTTTGTTTACTAGAAATCTAGTGTAGTGACCGTGTGTGAATTTTTATGGGTTAAACACGTGTATTGAGATGTAAATACTTATTAGAGTTAATTTTAATTTTGTTTTCTCAGATTTGATCAAAATAATTATTTTCCTCCAAAAGAATAAAAATATCATTTTACGTCTAAAAGTTTTATAAGTTGTTTCAATTTCAGTCTAAAAATTTATTATTTGGATTAAGTTGAAACAAGTAATGAGACTTTTGAATTGAAATTGAAACAATTTATGAAACTTTTGGAAGTAAATTGATGTTTATAATATTTTATAGTAAAATGATTATTTTTGTCAAACATTAGAGAACAAAATCGAACTTAACTCTATTTATTAAGACTAGGTTAATCCTCATGTAATACACGAATTGAATAAATAAAATATTAAATAATTATTAATATAAACTTATGTATTATAAAATCATGCTTGAAGATAAAATATGATGTGAATTACATATAAATAGCTATTTTAATTATAATATTTTAATGTAAAAAATATAATTAAAATTATATATAGTTTTGATTAAGAAATAAAACAATTATACTATTTTTAACTTTCTTATGTAAAACGTTTCATTTTAAACATTCATTTTTAGATTTTTTATAAAAAAATATCTTTAGTGTTTCTAATTTTTTAAAAATATTTCACATGTTTATAAATTTTTTAAAACAAAATGATTTAAATTATTTTGTTTAAAAAATATTTAATGTTTTAGAAAATTTCATATTATATAAAATTTTAGTTTCTTGTTATTTAGATACTGATTAAAAGAAATGATTTCTAATTTTCTTCATAAAATCTATTTTAAAAGAAAATAGTTTGATTTGTAAAAAAATTTAGATAAGAGAGAGAAACATAGCAATTAATAAAATTTATTTTTAATAAGAGAGAGAATTTATATGAGAATTTAAATTATTATAATACCCTTTTGGAGTGAAAATTGATTTGTGAATATCTAGAAAATTGACAAGTGATAAAACCATAAGTTAAAAGAATGACAAATGACAAAAATTTTTTTGTTTTATTAGAGGTTATAGGTATGATTAACATTACATACGAGTGATAAAACGATATCATATTTTATATTTTTTTAAAATTTATTTGCATTTTTTAATTGGTTTTTAAACAATTTGTTTCAAAACAAACTATTTTTAAAAAGTGTAATTTTTAATAATTATTTATTATAACTTTGAAATTTAATTACTTTTGTTTCATAAGAATTATTTTTAAAATTCATAGGTTTTAAAATATATTGTATTTTTTTTAAGTTTTAATTTTTTTAAAAACATTCTTATTTCTAAAAAAATTATTTACTTACAAATGCATTTGTAGAAAGATCACTTTAATATATATATATATATATATATATATTATATATATATATGTAATATAAAAAGAATTAAATAATATCATTTGTATTTAATGTGATATTTATTAGGAGAGATAAACAGGAAAATAAAATTTAGTAGTTTTAGAATTATGACAAGTGGCACACAAAAACCTTCTTTTATTAGTATTTATATTTATATTTATTATAGACTAGCTTTAGTGAACTCGTATATTGCACGGGTTGAATATATAAATTTTTAAATAGAATAATTTTTATTAATTATTAAATAATATATGATTTAATTATGTATGAGTAAGTACTATAGTGATAAAATAATGATATCAACTTTTTAAAATTTTGTTTTAACTTTCTTTGTTTTTTCTAAAAAGTAAATACAAAATTTCGTATCAAAACAAAACATATTTAAAAAATGTCATTTTTATGATATTTCATGTTATAAAAAAAGTATGATGTACATTCTGGAAATTTTTCTTTTTTATAAAAAATTGTTTCTCTAGAAATAAACATTAATAAAAAAGATCTATTTTTTAATATTTTTTTTAAATAACTTATAATCAAAAATAGAATTAAATACTATAATTAGTAATTAATTGAGTTATTTAATAGGAGAGAGAAACGGGAAAATTTTGTTAAAGTGAATGTGGTGTTGTCTTGCGACATCTCTAGTTATTATTTTATTATAATAAGAAGATTAGTATATAATTAAGAACTTTTATGAATAATGTTCGATATCTAGACATACGATGTGTGACAATTGGACCGTCTAGACACATGTTATGTTATGGTGTGTGATGATTGGACTGTCTAATTACTAGTGCTAAACCCAAAGAATACACTAACGTTTGCAATGTATCCATCCACTCATGTTTTTATTCTTTTATTCGGTCTTTTTTAGGTTTAAGATGAACAGTTGAGTTTTCTACTATACTTGTAACCCGCTGGTAATCCAATAAACACTTAATAAAAATTCACTATCCTACTCTTCTTAGAGTATTCACAACACGTTCCTTAAATTTATGTGAATATATTCTTTATATTATATGGTATTGTTACAAGTGGTTGTGGGTTAAGGATATAGTAAATTTATTATTCGATCTGTATCTTACTGTTCAAAACCCTATAATATTTTAATATATTTTAAATGGTTATAAATAAAGTAAACATAAAAAGTAATGATAAAGATAAAAATAATCGTTAACAATAATAGTGTTAACAATAATAGGAGGTTTTCCCAAAATTATTTCTTTTAATGTTAGTTTTTGCAGTAAATTTGTAGAATATGATGAACATCAAATTAGCGAGCATTTAGGGTTAATGTGTATTGATTTAGCATCTATAGTTATGGCATTTGGCCTTTTGTCTTTCGATTTGTAGATGCACAATTTCGGTAGGATATCGATTTATTTGCAAAGAAAAATTGCTCGTAGCCTGTAATCTGTATATGTCGTTCGTGTGTTCGTTGTCACTGTGTTTCTACGAATTTATAGAAATTTCCAGTGCAGTGTTTTGAATGATTGGAGTTTATCATTTCATGTTCGTGTTGGAGTTCATTTACTTCAATTTCAATTTCAATTTCATTCGGTTCACTTCTAATATCTTGAAGCAAACACACCCAAAGTAGATACTGTAATTGTGTTTTGAATACTTGTTACTTGATTAGGAATTGGATTGTTATCAAGACATCTAGAGGTTTACGGTCGTGCGATAATGTCTACATATGCCACTAATCTTGCCATAGTCACTGGCTGCTATTGCGGTAAGCTATCATTTTCTTTTGTTTATTTGTATCAGTTGTTTTAAAGCTGTATGAATACTGAAAACTTTTTTCATGATCAACTTAAGGATTTTTATAAAATTTATTATTCATAGCTTGCAGATTGATAGTTTACCATGAATGGTGTTAGGACAGTTATGCTAGTGGTTATCTAGAATTTATGTTACTTGATTCCTCATGTTATTTCAGCAGATATCATTAGTGAACAGATAGTTCTATAGTAAACAAAACTGGTGTCTTATATATAAAAAGAGATGTGGCTCACTTCATTGATGAATATATAAAAGATATTAGTACAAGCAACTATCTGTAGTTTAATTTCTTTGCATGGTATCTGAGTCAACCATGACTTCAGAAAACACAGTTCAAGAACAACCAGCAGTCAACATACTTCAAGAAGAACCAGTAGTCATGGAAGACTTCAGAAATATCTTTTTACGAAATGTCATGAATTTTGTTTTAATCTACATGCCCTCATCTCTTGTCAAACAGTGTAACTTTCCAAATCTGCACATGTGATGGTCATGTTGCATCCATTTGCTACTTCCGATTTACAGGACTAAATACTAACTATGGCTGTGATGGAAGAAATGGTGGAGGGAGAAACATCCGTGGTAGGCATGGTGGCAGCAGAAGCGGCGATAATGATAGAGGCAGAACCAGTGGGGTTTTGTCTGATCACGGTAATCTGGCTCAGGGCAGAGGCTATCACAACCATGGTGGTTCATGTGCCCACGTCATCAACAATTCTCTTCTTCATTTCAGGGAACCAGCACGGCGCACTTTACTGCTTTTAACTTAACTTTAGGAATCCAACTTTTGATGGGGGTATGAAGGTGCTTAGTGGGTCAGTAACTCATCTGAACATGGGTATCCCGCGGGTTTTGAAGCTCGTTGGCCCAAGCTTCACGTTGCTGTGAACATTTGCTTGAAGGGTCATATTAGTACAAGTTATCTTGTTCTTGGCAGTTATCTAGTTGGCCAAACTTTTATCACATATAGTAAACAGATGTGAATCATTTCATTGATGGATATATAGAAAGTATTAGCACAAAACTATATTCTCTATACTTTAAATTCTCTAGAAAATTTCCATGTCTTTTGGTACCCTACAGGCTGTTATGGATGTATGTGGTAGTAAGACTATTTATAACAAAAGTGGATTGGACAAGGCATATCTTAAATTGATGACAGTGCTTCTAAGATAAAATCAGTACAATTGTTTTTGCCTTTTTAAGTTTTAACATTCTGCTTTGCGAGCCTTGTAATAATGTGAGAAGAATATTAATTGTGGTTTTTGGTTCCATTTACTTTGTGCAAGGGGAAAGATGAAAATGATATAAAGAAAATTTTTCAAGTCGTTCTTTTCATGACAGGTGCGCGAGAGGTTGTAAGAGTTAGCAGGCATTCTGGGCCTGATGATCTACTTGACTCGGCAATTGGTGGATTTGGTACCGGTGCTATTCTAGGCGGACTGAAAGGTTAGTTACTAATGCTCCATGTGCTTTAGTGTTACACATCAATTATTTCTTCTGTATATTATTTTTTTTTCTAAATAGCAAACGCTCACTTGTTATATCTTGGATCCATTGATCCCATTTTTATATTTGAATCTAGTAAAAGATCAAATATATAAGAACCATAGAGAAAAACTAAAGCAAAACATCATCATTTATCAACAACATATTGGTCACGTTAATTCTTCTTATTCCGAATGTTGGTTGTCTAGGCTAATTTATGAGCATGCACGTAATACTTATCCTTCTGTCTGTTTGCAATTATATTGTTTGTAAAGTTTAAAAGTTGCATATCTTACAAGATTACGAATCAAATAAGAATGCAACTGATTACTGATTCAATGTAATAGTTATTACATTCTTAACATTTTGGACCCAAGGGAGTACTCCAATTGATTAATTATCCCGACTGGAATTTTGGACCCAAGGGAGTTCATCCATTGTCATGTGATTAGAATAAGTATTTGGTTAGGATGCATAATCACACAAACAATAGATAATTGCAGGAAACAAAAGATGAAACACATTCTTTACATGATTCAGCATTTGCTTTCATCTATGGCCTTGCCAAGATTCATATCATCTTTCATGAATTCACAGTACATTACAGACATAATTGCATTTTTTTAATCATATCTGGCACCCTAATTTTTCATTACAAAAGTTAAAAAGTTGGGACGATAAATTTATGAATCAGATGAATCGGACGATAAATATATGTTGTATTTAAGTTAAAAACAAATAAAGGTTAAACAATCACTTGATCCATTTTGTCTATATGACTTAAAGCTCATCAATTTTATCAGCGAATGAACACGAAGTTGTTGTCAAATGTCCAGGTGGCATCACTGGTGCGGTCCGTTACTCCATTGTGATCACCATTGTGGGAACTGGGGTTGATTTTGCTGCTATCAAATTAAGACCTGTTTTCAAGAACGCATACGAGTCGGTGGCTGCTGATGAGAAGAAAAAGGGATGGTTCAAATGGCCTGAATGGTTGCCCATCCAAGTTCTTGACGAGAAAGCCGACACTGCAAAGCGTGCACAGGAGGAAGCGGTGGAGGATCGGATCCATGATCTGACAAAAGAAGAATCATAGGTTTTGCATTGTTGTCCTAGCTCAATGTTTCCATTACCTACTAAAGCAAAAAAGCAAGTCTGGTGGTGGTTATAGATTTTAATAAATCAGTTCCATTACTTGGCTAAAACATTTGTTACCACAGTGAACTATTGAGGATTTGAAGGTAAGCATGTGTTAGATTATTATATGTTCTAATTTGTTTAATATGGTAATCAAATGACTAAATATAAATTCTTTATGGAACTTGTTTTATATTTATAATTTTCAGATAACAATTTTCAGATTATAAATGTTAAACGTTCGTTGGTTTTGCTTACAACACTTTTACTTATTGCGTTTTAAAACATTTATTATTTTAAAATTAGCTATAAAATTTAAAAACGAAGGCAATAACTGTTACAAATAGGACAATCCTAGTTTGTTTAACATGAACATATAAATCAGACTAAAGTTTTTTTTAATCCATGTCAACCAATCTCTAGTGGTTCCCTATGCATGTACGAGCCTTATGTATCAAATTTACCATCAATCGATTACCAAACATTCTAAAAAAGCACGTTACCTCCTCTTTCGGGCACCAATACATATTACATTATGATTAATTTTATATGGTTGAAGGCATAAAAAAAGAGAGAAATTTCAGTTTAATATACATGATTACATTACAAGTCAAGTTGATACAACCTAATAATTTACAAGCAATGAAAAAGACATAAAAACGCTTAAACTCAAAACTTTGATTCTTTGCAATCTTGTCAGAAGGTGAAGCCCTAATTATCATAAAGATATTATGAAAGAAGAGAGACAAGTGATACAAACTCCAATGTGATCCTGCCTTTAGACCTAGTGTTTATAACAAAGTGTTCAGGATATTTCCTCAATAACATAAGCAGCCCGAACCATGGTTTGCCTTGGCCTCAGGACCTGGGTAATCCTCTGATGATAGATATCTCCTAAAACGACTGTGATGCCATATGCTGCCATATCGTTCCACTAACTGCATCCAGTAGAGCACAAAAAGGCATCATTAGAAAAAAAATCATAATTATCATGCAACATATAAGTCGATTTTGCGGGTCCCATCTTCATTTCTCGTCCCATCTTCACTTCATCATTTTTCCAGTGGAATGTAATTGAGACGCACATCATATATGTCAAATGACCACCCATGTATCATACATAAGCACATATTTGTCCTTTGTGGATTTGTATGTATATCTTATTGACCCAACTCAAACTTGTAAAAACCACATGAGACAACACATTTTGTGATTGATTTAAAGTGTAATTTGGTTCATTCGTCACTAGAAAACTAATTTCTAGCGCTTATATTCATACATAAATAACTGGTTTGGAACATCTAAACTTAATCCATGTAATCAGGAACTGTCATGTGTAGTTCATCTTGAGGTTAACACCTCTATTTATGGAAATTAGAAATGGAAATTAGATCAGCAGAAAATATAGTTAACCATAACCTTAACAAAATTCCATTCTAATATTAACCATAAACTTAACCAAAGTCCAAAGTTCAGCAGAAAAGATGGTTCTTACCTCAGCATGAAGTTTCTCCATAGGCATCCACTCACTGGGGCCACAAAGATCTGATAACACAGTAGCCACAGATGATACTACATCTTTCTTTCTAATTGTAACAGCTGAAGATTGTCAGACTCCCGGTCAACTCTTGACCTTCCCTCAGACTTCTTATCTACAAAGACAACATATAAAATCATCTCAGTTAAAATATTAATAAAAATATTATAGCATTGTAAAATATAGTTTTGGTTACACATTCAGCACCTTAAATATCTATAAGATTCAAAATACATGGATATAAATAACACAACCTGACCATGACATTTGTTTGACCCCCACCAAAAATATACCCATTTTTACTACTAACCCAACCATCCATTTTGCCACTTCCACTTCATAGTATTAGTATCCTCCAATAGTCTAGAGATCACCAGGAAGGCCAAATGAAAAGCTACGACAGATGGTATACTATAATAAGGATAACAAGAAAAAATATTGTAAAATGAGTCGCTTTTGGAGTTAGCTACTTCAACATTTTGATGTGCATGACAATTGCACTAAGACAAGCACCAGATGATACTGTTTGACTATAAGTTGCACACACACATGCAGATACGTAATTATGTGTGTGTGAGGGTGTCAATCACTTTCACTAATGTTAAGGCAAAATCATAAAGTTTACACACACGTGCGCACACATCTAAAGGATGAAAGGCTAAGAGACTCAGATATCAGATGAAGTTGTGCGATTTCATGTCAGTAGAAAAAAGATAAATTAGAAATCAAAATAGAACTGAATTACCAATGACTGAAGGATAATGGAGCAATTAGAATTTACCTGCCACTTTATTGTAATCGTTACTTATTTCAAGAACAATTGATAATCAAAACAATAAATACAATCTTAGTACAATCCCACCACTACCGCTACCCCCCCCCCCCCTTCTTCGATATCCCACAATCACTCACCAATGTATCATTCAAAAACCCATTCAAAAAGTAGACATCTTTCTTCAGCAAAATAAAAATACCATGTAAAACATAAGAATTGTCTGTTTTTGGAAAAACCACCTTTTTATTAAAAAAATTAACATAATGCAGAGCAGAATAGTAGATGATCATGTGCTTAGAACTAAAATTTTAAAGCACCTCCCCTCTTTGATTTCAAGGCTACAATTCAGAGATACACACTTCAAATTTCCTCGTTTCTGGCACAAGAATTCCAGCTTTTCAAAAGGGTGCAAAAAGAAGATAATCAATTTGACAGAAATTTACGAAAGCCAAAATGGGTATACCCAACAACACTTGAAGATCAGAATACTGTGACAAATAGTAGTTCATTACTCTTGAAGATTAGAATGCTGTGACAAATGGTAGTGCATTTACCTATGTATGTTATGGACACAGTGGTTCGAACAAAACACGGGACTTTAAAGACAAAAACAACATCATTTTAGAGATACATTTCACATTACTCCTCTTTAAGCCATGAGCAACCCAAACCGGCTGTATACATTTCAGGGACAACTTTGTGACACTAACAAATTGCTTTAAGTAACTTATTTCTGTTTGATAGAAATTAGGAAAGATAGTTCAAAGTATTGCAAATTTATATGCTTCAAGCCTTCAAATATTTGCAATTTTACAAATTACTACACATCTTTGTACAACTATTATTTAAGCTTCTGCCAGATATGTTAAATGCATAAACATCTCTACAACACATGATCAGACCAACTACTGTGATAACCATCTGATATAAGCATATGCCAGTATCCAGAAGTTTGTTAGTCCATTGGCATTTTACAAAAAACAAATTATACTCATAACATCAGGCTAAAATTTCTTTCATTTTTATCTGATATAAACAAACTTGCAACAATCACCAAAAACCTATATGAGATGAACTTCTCAGACAAAGTTTATTTCAAGCCATCACATATCCAATCCCACACGAACACTCTCAGCATCAAGTATTATCAACTAGTATACATCTATAAACATATAACCATATAATCACTAACCCGAAATCGACTTCCCACCCGAACCAGACGCCGCAGCATACGCATACCCATCCTTCCCATCTCCACCACCAATCCTCATCTTCTTACCACCACTACCATCACCCTCATAATCATCCTCAAACTCCTCAACAACCCTCCCCCTCCCCCCTTTCTTCACCCCCAAAACCCTACCCCATGCGCCGATTGATACCCCACCACAGCACTAGGGCTCGAGAACCGTTGAGGCGCAATTGGAGCAGAGAGAATGCTCCTGACAGGCAGCAGAAAGTAAAACTCCTTATCGCCGATCTGAAGGAGATCCTGAGAGTCGAGTTTGACGGGTGGGGTTCCGGGGAGGTGGAGGACGCCTTCGACGAAGCATCCGTTTTTGCCGATGACTTCGAGGGCGAAGCGGCGGCGGTGGAAGTCGTAGAAGATGCGGGCGTGGTGGCGGGAGATGTTCATGCCGCCGCCGAGGGAGGAGAGGTCGACGTCGACGGTGGATTCTTGGAGTTACGGCCGAGGATGATGGAGTAGGTTTGCATGTAGTATTCGAAGTCTTCGCCTTGAAGCTTCGCGAATCCGGCTTCTACGTCGCTGCTGTTGCTTCCCATCGTTCTAGGGTTCCGCCCGAATCGCCGATGGTGGTGAAAGGGGTGAGTTTCGTTGTTGATGAAAATACGAAGATAAAAGGGAAAATATCTAAAATAATGACTCGACCGTATACCCTGGAAAATGGACGGGTCGAGTTGGGTCGGGTGTCGGGTCAATACAGGTTCAGCCATACATGGATTAAGATGGGTCGGATCAGAATAGACCAAATAAAGAATTGCAAAATTTCTAAAATTTTCCAACAAAAAACATGTGTAACTACATATAAAAGTTGTTTCAAACATTAATTAAAAGTTTAAAACTCCATCCAAACTTATAAATTCTAAAGCTTTCTATTAATATGATAGCAAATTAACATATACTATTGGGTAACTTGTGTGTTATTATAGAGTAAACAATTTACAAGTCTATACTTCTTATGTTTTACTTAATTAATCAACTGTATTTGTTTTATGGTTTAAATATTTTATACAGCTTATGATTAATATTATATTTTAGAGTTAAGAGATTGTTACATATCTAATTAGCATTAACAAAAATAATTGAATGATTTAACTTTTAAGTATATATAAATGTTGAACATGATTAAAATTTAACGAATATTTTCAAGAAAATTCACGTTCGACACAGTATATGTTGAGTTGCTTTGATACAAAATGAAAAGATTTATTATTACATTAAATATTAAATATAGATATATAAATAGAAAACCGTATGTTACATTTCTTTGAAGCATAATAAGAGCATAATAGGAAGATTTTTATAAAATTAAAGATTAAACCTCGCAATACTTTATATGTCATATTAAAATTATTACAAAACTAGAATATTGCCTTGAAGAGATGTTTTATAAATAGTAGTTAATATTAGATGATATAGATATAGATTGTTATTATTATTATTATAAAAAAACTATTTAGTAATGATATAGTTAAGTATTGAAATAGGATAATATTTATTTATAAATTTTGTTATTGTTATTGTTATTATTATTATTATAAAATTATTTAGTTAAATATTCAAATAAGGTAATATATATTTATAAATTTATATGTTAATTTAAAATATTACAAATCATATAATATTTAATGTAGTGAATTACATAATCTTACAATATTAAATAATGTATTAATCAATGTATTAATTAGAAGATGTTTATTAATAAGGAGTAAAATAAGAATGTTGCATTAAACACTTGTATCTAATGCTTAAAATTTTACTATTATGTGTCTTATTATTATTTTTTTGTAAAATTATATTTGTATCCTAAGGTTTTGTTTTATATAGTAGCATAGTGGACACTCGCGCTTCCACGTGGTTTGATTTTAAAAGTATACATGAACATCACAATAATAGTTTTTGTATTATCATTATTTTAGTATATTCTATGATATAAGCACTCGGAATTTTATGGATATCTACACATGTTTTTATGATTTGTTTTGATATCCTTATGATACTATTATTGAACATATGATATTTAATAAGTTGTGGATATCAAGTAAAACAAATACGTTAAACATACTTGAAAAACTATAATAAAATGTAGAATATTATATCATGATTAATAATATGTTATTATTAGATTTTACAGATAGAATAACATGAAAAAAAACACATTATTAAATTTTAACACAATATTGTTGTTGTTGTTGTTTTAAACGTTTTAATAAAAACAATCATTACTATTAATATTTTTATATTTGTATTCATATATATTAAATAATATGTCACATACTAACAAATTTAGTCATAAATAGTAAAGTAATTGACTACCCAAAATACCTTTAGAAAATATAGTTATTAGTTATTATAAATACTAGTTGTAAACTTAATTATTTAAATGGTACCAAATAAATTTAAATGTCATTTTCAAGTATTACAAATAATATAACATTTAATGTATTGAATTAAATAATATCATATTAACAAATAATATATTAATAGTGTGTATTAATTAGTGCATTAGTTAAAAAAATATTAAATATGGGTAAAAATAAAAGTGTTGCATAGGGCACTTGTACTCTATGCTTAAAATATTATACTAGGTGTCTTGCAATTAGAGTAAAATTATTATTTTGTCATTCTAAAATGTATTATATAGTAGTATAAATATTGTCATACTTTGACTTTTATAAGTCAAGATAACCCAACTCAGTTTAGTATGGGATAATCACCTACCCAAATGTATAACTCAGTTTCATGGTTTTTTTTCTAAAAACCACTATTGTTATATACATATATAACAGACTCAATCCCTTGATAACACGTATCATTAAACAAACTCGTAAAAGTTTCCCACAAAAGACCACCATTACAACAACTAGAAGTGATTCCTGGGTAATTCTATCAGGCTAAAACCCATTGCTTAACATATCATTGAAAATATCCAAAACCCAAATGAAATTAGGATCCCCTTTCTACAATCATCAATTAACGCATTGTGAGTAACAAGATTCGGCTTTAAACCCGATAATTTCATGGATTCAAAGAACTTAATTGTATCATCGCATAAACCCCTTTTAGCATAAGCACTAATAAAAGTAGAATAATCATAAACAGCATTACCATAGCTTTCACTACAACAGTTTCAAACATCCTTTTAGCTAATTCAACTTCCCCAAATCTAGCAACAACACTAATCACAGAACTTGCAAGTGAGTTAGTGTTGGTGATTGCAAGATTTTGTCGGGTTTTGAAAGTCACTGGAGATTTGTGGGAAATCGGCGGTTTGTAGAGAATGTTCGGAACTCCGACGGTAAGAACCGAGAAATCAGAACTAAGAATGTGGGGACCGGAGAACAATGGTTTGAGGTGACCCATATTCATTTCTATCGCCCATCCTAACCTGCAAAGTATTATATACTAGAATTCATGGCCCATCTTGAACCATCGAACAATTTTTAGGCCTAGTATAACCCATTTCTTTTCTTAAACTGGCCATAAGAATCCAATATGAGAACTACGCACTTAAATTTCCAGACCTACTCGACAGGTTTTTAGTGTTTTCGTATTTGGGAAACACGGTACAATTCTAGTAAACTTTTTTAGTAGTTAAAAAAATGATTATAAGTAGATAAAAAAGAAGATGTAATTATAATAATATAACAAATTGTAATTTATTTAATTGAAAAGAGAGTAACAAATAATGTTTTTAGTTTAAATATGATGCTAATGGAAAAGATAGTGTGAATGCTCTTAAACATCATTACATAATAGTTAAAAGGAGGTTTCAAACATATGGCGTATTAAACTTTTAACGGTCTATAAACACAACTTGGCCTACAATATTCCATCAATAGGTCTATAAACACTAATTAATTACTACACTTGATTTTAATGAGTTTTAGTGTAATGGTTTTGTCTATATGACATATACGTGATATTTTGAATAAAAAACCACTACACATATAGTTTTTCTATGTAAGACGGACTATATTGTTAAAATTGATAACATGAACAAATGAGATTTTGTCTTTAGAAAATTTACACAAGTACTAATTATAGTTTCAAATGTTGTTAACAAAATAAATAATAATAAAAAGACATCATCCATGATTTTCTTTTAGATTTTATGTAAAACCATCAGTGACATGTTATATAATAAGCATACCTATCATACTTTTAATATTCAGAGTTAATTACATAAATGTTCCTTTGGTAAGATCGTGTTTCAAATTTAGTCCTCAAATATGGTTTAGAACAAGATAACCCACTAAGTATGCTATGTTGTAACAAAATGGTCCCCAGCTTGAATGGACGTTAACTTTTAATTTTAAGCATATGTGAAATGATATTTTTATCATTGTCTTTCTTCTCTTTTCATTCTATTAACCTGATTGCATAACCATCACCACCACCATTGAAATAGCACAACTACCACCATATCTTCTTCATCCTCATAAATTCGACCACCCCACTACCATGCCTTCGACCGTCACAACCACCATACATACACTAGACACTTCCAACGAATGCCACCACCACTATACATAGACTAGACACTTCCAACAAACGCCACCACCACACACCTTCAACAGTTAGCCGCGAGGATTTTGACGTGGGTCTATTGCGTTTTCTTTATTTGGATTCAAGATCCGAATCATCTTGTTATTTTCATCTTCAACTAGTAGAGCTGGTAAAATTGAGTTGGATATGGTGCTAGCTACGATGGTGTTGAAGATGATTGTCACACCCCAACCTTAACGGCGGAAACGTCGAGGAGTGAGAGTTAAGATCGTTCACAGCCACATAACGCTATTAATAACCCAAATATAAATCAATCATAAAATTCAATTGTATCAATACAAACATAAAACCCAACGAAATAAAATTATAATATGAAAGATAACAAGTCATTCATTTTTCATTCATTTATCTAGGTCCATTCCTAGATATGCAAACTTTAAAGAGTAGACATCAAACTTGGGCGTTTCTTGAAACATGTTAAAAATAAAGGGGTCAACAATAATGTTGGTGAGCATTCCATAGTTTTAAATACATAGATTATATAAAAGATAGCAATTCAAGTCATAAGTTAGTGAATAACGTGATTAGGGATGTTATGAACAATGCAACAATCAAACCTCGACAAAGTTTTACAAGTCTCAAACGTTTACAAGATTATACGATCAGCTAAGTGTACTTGGATCAACCAAAGCAGGCTTGTCTTGCCCATAGATCTATGACTTCGCTGGACTAGCAATAGTTAATGATTGTACATGTAACGCCATAATATGGTAACCACATAAAGTTCATCTAATCACAACTTTGCGTGATGAATTGCCATAAAATTACAAGTCTCAAAGATGTTTACAAGTGCAATGATAATAAGATAACATGTTTCACCCCAAAGTGTGAAAATGAACAAAAACGGGGTATGGAAATACTCACTTGATCAAATGTATATAAGTGATGATTAATAAGAAAATAATAATCGACGCTCTAACGTAAACTCTCACAATGCACCTAAAATAAATGTATATGTAAAGATTAAAGTTTAATTGAACAGAGTTTAGCAAATTAACGTGGACTAGGGTTCTAAGTCGAATTTGGGGCTTGTCAAATAATCATATCTAACAAATGGAATAAATTTATATCTTCTTGAAATATTTATATATATATATATATATAATATATATATATATATTATATTCAAGTTGTGAAAAGAACTAATTATAATGATTAACAAGATTACATATAACTAACCAAATTAATTAAAGAAAATGGATTTTTGAACCAATAATTTACTAATTATTTTCAATCCATGTTACTTAAAAATTATTCAAACAAATTTTGCTAAAATGTTTTATCAATAACAATATTTTTATTTAGATTTAGAAAAATTTATAGAGAATCTTTGGAAGTTTTTAAAATATTTGGAATTTATAAAAATAATTTTTATACATATTAAAAGTTTTATGAAATTAGTTTTAGGCTAAAAAAACTTTAAAAACAAAACATGAGGGTGCCCGGGTTCGAACCCGGGACCTCATGTTAGGGGCATTGTGTCTTAACCAGTGAACCAGGGCCGCGGCCTTGATTCATATTGGTTTCCAGACCTTTTAAACCCAATTAAGAAGTTTACCCAAATTGCGAAGAACCCTAGAACAAGATGAATCAAATTGAATCCAAAATTGCGATTGATAATGAAATTAACCATAGGGCTTTTGATCCATACATGAAATCGAGTATGCCACATTGTTTAGTTACCTCGATTGAAGTTTAATCGATGAGAAGAACAAGATAAAAGCCGCGGCGGTAGGAAGTTGATCCTAGATGATTTGGTTAATGAAATTCCAATTAATTGCAGGTTTAGTTTTAACAATGGATGAGAAACGAAAGCCCTTTGTCAATTTTGGTTTAAAATGCCCGAAAGGTGGGTTTCGACGAAGTTGCAGGTTGCGAAGAAGATGGTGATCGAATGCTTATGCTCGCGTTTGATTCAGATGAAATTGGGAGTTGTAATGATTAGTATCAGATAAACGTTCGTCTAGGTTTAGTTAATTCGATTATTACTAGCCTTAAACGTTCGAACAGTTCTTTGCGTTTGATGGTTTCGGTTACTCGATGATTCGAGTAATAACCGACGATTTAACTCAATTAAATCAGGCATTTAAGTTCGAAACGTGCAAAAGGAACGATTTGGGTCGGTTTTGGGTTAAGATTTGAAGCGAAATGGGTGATTTGAAGCCGCCGGAGCTCGGCCGGAGAACGGCCGGAGCTCTCGCCTGATTCACGGGTTTAAAAGTGGGCGGGGGTTGAGTTGTAACTTTTAAAGTTACAATTTGGCCCTTGTAGTTTAATTTGTTATTATTTTATGCCCAAACCTTTATATTAAAGTTTATAAATTAACAATAAACTCCCTTTAACTTTATTTCCTTTTAAGTTAAACCATTTTAAGTTTACTAAACTCAATAAATTATTATGTTATTATTATTATTGTTTATTTTTTACTATAATTTTTATTGTTAATATTTCATTTATTAAAATCATTATATTAGTTATTGTTACTTAATAATTATAATCTCACAAGTTAAATGATTAAAAGACCAATTAAGGCATAAGTAACCCATAAGTCTCATGAATGACACAACTAACCCATACAAGAATTTAACAAAGTTAACTTTAAATTAAATCCAAAATTACAAGATGTTACAATGATGGTGGGTTGGATACGATATCGGGAAGATGGTGTCTAGAAGTAAAGATTGATACCGGGACAAAAGGGGTTGGGGAAAGGGTGGAGTGGTGGGTGTTGGCAATGGTGGTGAGAATGGGTATTGGTGGTGGTGGAAAAAGGGTCGTGAAAAAGGGTATAAATGTTATTTCATTTGTAATTAACGGAAAAAGTTAATGTCCATTTAAGTTGGGTAATTTTTTTTTACAATTTGGTTGCTTAATGAGTTAGTGGTCTGACTCGTGATAAACCATAATTAGGGACTAAACTTGAAAAACGATCTTACCACAAGACCATCTATTTAATTGACTTCGTACAATTTTGTTAAAACTTGACACCCATCGCCTCCACCACTTTCAGCCCCACACCCTCCCCGACCCTTTTTCTCATCGCAGAAAGCATCATCTTAAACACCATTATTTTTATGTCGACTCCAACCAGTGGTGAAGTTTGAACATTTCTATAAGGGGGACAACACAAAATTACTTTTTTTGTTGTGGGTGTGGGGGGGGGAGGGACTTGATATTAAAATAAAAATATACAGTACTAGGCTAAAAATTTCTACTACCAAACTAAAATTTAATACTACCGACGAAAAAAAGAAGGGGGCTACCCCCGTCTCCACCATCCCCCGCCCGTGCGTCCAACACCACTGTAGCTAGCACACTCTCCATCCCATTTTCACCAGGTCTACCGAGTAAGATGAAAAAAAGGATAGTTCAGATCTCGAGTCTAATGAAGAAACATAACCACATAAGATTGACCAATCTCGAGTGAAAGATGGTTGTCATGGTTCGAGATGGTGGTGGTTGACGGTGTGGAGGCCGTTGAAAGGTGGTGGTGGGGTGGTAGAACTTTGAAGATTAAAAAAATTACAACGTTAGTTGTTCTACTTTAATTGTGATGTTTGTGCAATTGAAATCAAGAGAAAAAAGAGAGACGGAAGACAAACAAGAAAAAATTAACATCCATCAAAACTGAGATAATTTTGTTGCAACTTAAAATACTTAATAGGTAATCTTGTAATAAACCATAACTAAACTTAAAAAAAACATTAGGAACGTTTATGTAATTAACTTTTTTTTATTACAATTGGCAGGAAAAAAGTCAACAGGGTTTTAAATTTCTCAAGTTAGGGTTTTACAGCCGGGATATATAAGCAGAAGCACCCCCAAATTTCGCAGCTTCAGCTTGAATTTGCGAAGGTGAAACTAGGGCAAAGATGATCATTCCGGTACGATGCTTCACCTGCGGCAAGGTAATCTCCGATGCATCACCGCTCCTTTATATGCATACATACATGCACAAAGTTTCATAATTTCTTTGAATGACTTAAATTCTTCTTGAATTTGTGTGTTTCAGGTTATTGGAAACAAATGGGACACGTATCTTGATCTTCTCCAGTCTGATTACACCGAAGGGTGAGTCAATTTATGTAGTTTATTGCTTTGTTTCTGAACGATTGGATAGAAATAGAAGAATTAGGGTTTACAAAACGTTAAACACTGAAGGCTGTAGCATGTACCGTAAAATTGTTTTGAATGTGTTTTATGTTCATTTGATGTCACTGGGTTCTCGTTGTTTCCCCAAATATAAAGCTTATAAAGTGGACATGAAATATTTTACCTTTGTAAATCAAACAGTTAGGATACTACTACCTGACTTTCAGTTAAATAAACGATAATCATGTTGAACCATCAGTGGCAATTGAATTGAGATGGGTGTTATGGTGATCAATCTCAACTTATCAGGTCACCATGGTTATTGTAACTATATAGTTGGTCCATAAGTATTGACCTTGCTGTACTATAAATTGTACACAAAGGGCACTGGTTACTGTATAATAAATATTATTTTGTTTGTTTTATCCTTCAAAAATGACCATGAAGAATTATTGTGGGCTTTACTTCTCGGTTGTTGTCTTTTTGCTAATTATTTGTTGATGACCTTTTGCCTTTGTTAAAAGTTTGGGTTAAAACAGCGCCTGAGGCTTAAGGTGCTCAAGGCGATAATGAAAATGCCTTAGGGCCTGGAGGCAGTTCTTCATGCTCATCTGGTCAAAATTGGTCAACCATTGGGTGTCTATAGGAGGGTGATACATAGAAACAACCAAATATGAATGATTCACTTGATAAAGAAAAGGCCAATGCATAAAAGAGATGAGACAAGTGCAGCTTTTGATGGTCGTATTTGGTTGTACATAAAGCAACGCATCGCGTTAGACCTCATGCCTTGGCTCTTGAGGCATAAACGCCTCAGTATCATGATTTTGGACCAAGGTTAAAACCATTGTGGACCTATGCAAGAAATAACAATATTAGCTGTGGGAGTTAAGAGTGCCACCTTCGTGTTGGTGTGAATTTATTGATTCAGACATGTAGTTCAGCATGTTATGAAAGGGAATAAGTGATAATTCTAAACAAAATTGCAGTGCTTAACCCCCACCTCCGCCCTTTTGAAACATAATAGTCTCTTGTGGTTGTTCATCAAGGATGAAGTTGAGAGTCATTGAAGTGGGTTTGTAGATCCATTCATTTGAGTTTAGAAATGTTGGTATGTGTAGGTTTTGTTATGCAATTGTGTGTGAATCACATAAGAGCTTACAGAGTTTCAGGGTTCATGGACACGATGGGTGATTTATTGACCTAGTATGGACTGTGAAGTTATCATATATTCATGAGGGGTAGACTAGCAGAAACTTCAAGTCTTCATCTAGAGCGTTTTGGTTTCTTCTATTTTTTTATGAACAGGTGTGTTATATACTTATATTGATATATGCTACACGAATGACATATTTTTAAGGCTCTGTACTCTTATGTACCACACTTATAATTAACACTTGTCGAGTCATTATAAAATGCTATCAAATAGAATCCACTAGATGCAAATAGGTCGTTATGGTCATATGATCTGTGCTTTTTGGTAACTTGTCCTGAGGAAGTTATGACGTCTTATATAATGTGAACTTTAGTTTTACAACTTCAATGTTTGCTACATGATTTATGCAGAGATGCTCTTGATGCTTTGGGGCTTGTTCGTTATTGTTGCAGAAGAATGCTGATGACTCATGTTGATCTCATTGAAAAGCTTCTCAACTACAACAGTAAGTTCTCTTTCTGTCATTATTTATCTTTAAAATAGACACACACTCACTCAAGTTCATTGACTTTATACTTTTGCCTGTTTTACACCACATGTGTATGCTAGTTGAGTAGTATGGTATATTGGTTTTGTTTTTGAAAGAAAAGGTGTGAGTGTGTGTTGGTTGGTTGGTGGGAGGGGAAACTGGCAACACAGGCCTCATTTTTTGTCAAAGCCTGACATTAAACTTTGTTTTTACATTGTTAGAAGTTAATCAGTTATTCCATTCAGCCTTTTAAGTTTCCAAATCTTATTTTGTAGCATCTATGTAGATGTTTTTCTTTAATAACATTAAGTATGGTGGAATTTTGGTGCCTGGATGCATAGTTGTCGATGGGCATGATGTCCAGTCGTGGGCCTGGGCTCAAGTCTTAAGGCCCTAAAATAGCTAGGGCTAGTTTAGGCTGTTTAGATTATTCCAGACTTTTTTAGAGCTGGTGTAATTGTTTCAGAATTCAGACTTGTTCAGATGATTTTTGGCTGGAACTTAGCCTTAAATTGCACCTAAGTGTATGAAATGGGGCTTTTAAAGCGAGACGACAAGGGGCGGCGCTTGGGGGCCTAGGTGCACACCTTGTTGGCTTTGACAATAGAGTTTAGATGATCATCTCTAACACGTTGCAACATGTGTAACTTGAAAACTTTTTATATTTGGATATAGTGAATTGTTTTTGCAACGTTGCAAATTGAAAGATGTTGCTACGTTCATGGTACAGAGGAGAATTTCATGTGAAGTCACAAAAGTAGTAGACTGCTATAGAGCATTATGAGCTCTTAATATCTGTTTTGTTTTTGTTAATTACATTTCTTCTCTTAATTGTGTTACTTCACTGGTAATTTTTCTCTTTTATCATTCTTTTTTTAACAACAGAAAATTTTTTTGTGTTTCAGCATTGGAGAAAGCTGACACCAGTTGAGGCCTCACTGGACTACTGGAGTATGTTATTGAGGGAGAAAAATTACTTCGAACAGTTGTATTGGCATTTTGTACTCTCGTCTTTTCTAAAATTAGTGTAGAGTTACCGTCTCAAACAACCTCTTGTTCCGTAGCATGTAGTTTCAAACGATGCGTATTTTAGTTTCCTGCACGGCTGCACACTTATCTCTATGTCAATGCATTAGCATTCTGCACATATTCTTCTTTACGTGCGCACACGACTCATATATTTACACGCTTATCTGTTTCTTGTGTGACTTCAAAAAATAGTTATGTTTTTTGCCTTTGCTACTAACCAATTTTTTGAAGCTTATTTTACCATCCAATTATTGGCACGGGCTTTCAACTTTCAATGGTCCCTTGGTCATGTGACATGTTGGTCTGTTGATGATTGATACCATCATATGGCAATAATTTGCATACATTTACATGTTGATATCGTAATGTCATTACAATCAAACAAAATATTTCCAATGTTTTTGAATTCAACTCGATTCTTGATAGCGCCTTTTTATTCTCTACATATTCACACGAAGCTTCGCCATTTGACAATCCCCAAGCCATCATATCGTAAAGATCTTAGTTGTACTTTCTCACTACTCAACAGATGATCTAATGTTTACTTTTTTTGACAACCGTATTGTGAGTTTGCTAGTTTCATTTATACCTTGTCAAATTTAATTTATTTTTTTGGTAAAATAAAATGACTTTCAATTTACCACTTGACCTTAGAGGCAAGAAAGACACCTTCTATTTTAATTGTTTCTTGAGACGATATTTTTGAATCACTGAAAGAAAACCTTCATCATTTTAGAAATAGACGTATAATTTTATTATACATCCTTTAGGCCTTTACATAAAAATATCTAACCCACCGACATAAATTTTTTTTTATTTTTTAGCTATTACGCCTCATAAAGTTATGCTAACAGGCCCATACTACTCCCATATTATCGTCACTGGAAGCCCCATGCCTTTAAGTAAATGAAGATTTTAACCTCTAATCTTTAAATTAGTGCTTCCCTACGTGTGTTGTGGTAAAGTGGTGATTTTATGCCTTAAAATTGTTTGAATTCTCAAGCAATGAAGTCATAAATATATAATTGCCTAATCGCATAGTAGTAAATATAAGTCGTTGTCGAGCACTGATCCATATTTAAAAAATAAAAAAACAAATTTTTGACATAAGATATTATAAAAATTAGGTACAATTAACTACCTTAAGTAATTAAATAATAATAGCAAAAATTATTTAAATTTCCTTCTTTTGAAGCTTTTAATTTTTTGAAAAGCAATGTCGTTTTTTTTTCAAATTTCTTTCATATTTCATAAAATTTTGTTTTTGTAAAAATCATATTTTTTAATTTATCAAAAAAGTCTGCTTTATAATTATAAAGTTATATAAATAATATCATTAGCATTTAAGATCATTATCAAATACAATGGCGGACTCAGGAATTCCTTTTATGGGGGTCGGTTTATTTCTTCGAGAGTCCATTGGCTATAGTAAAAAAATAAATTCTTTCGGTATGATTCGGGTTGGGTTGTTTTTGGTCGGGTCGGGTAACACGTTAAAAGATAAAGTCAAGTTAGACATCAAAATAAGATAATAAAAATACTTTAATAGTCATCAAAATTAAAAAAAAGATAAAGGACTCAAGGGTTGTTACTGCGGTCGGTGCGGCGGTGCTCCAACACTACTCTACCAAATGTCAAGGACTCAAGGGTTGTGACTGTAGTCGGTGTGGTGATGCTCCAACACTACTCTACCAAGTGTAAAAGACTCAAGGGTTGTGACTTTGGGGCTTTGGTTATGAGCTTTGTCAAGAGTTTCCGAATTAAATGTGTTATACTATTTTAATTCAATGGGTTATGAGTATTAAACAATTTGGCAATAGAAATTTGGTTGAGGTTAAAGATATTAGCTTATTGGGTAATAAATTTATGGGCTAAATCTGATAAGGTTAATGTTTCAAAATGATTTTATATTAAGTTTATATTTGTTATTTTTGTTATAACTTATGGGTTTATATTTAAAATTTTATATTTTTCTTGGGGGTCGTTGTCCAAATTTCATGAGGGTCGGTCGAGAATATAACATATACACTACTAATTAAAAAAAATCATGGGGGTCGGCGAACCCCAACCACAAAAGTTGGGTCCGCCCCTGATCAAATGGTTAATTTTCTATGCTAGTGACATAACAAAATACAATGAGGGACATATGCAAGAATTATTTTGCTTTATTAGAGATTATTAACATATTCAAATAGTGTATCACCAAATTAGGTCATTTTTATACAAGAAAAAAGTTTGATATATGCATGTACTGTTTGATCGAACATGCTATAACGAAAATTTCCAATCGAATCGCTAACTACAGTTTTAGGAAATAACAAACTAGACTGACTTGTTTGGGTGTACTGGCAGCACTAGTTTAGTGTAACAATTTGAACCACTATATTCTTTTAATCACTATTTGCACTGAAAATTTACAATTTATAAAAAAAATGGTAATACAATTCATCCATATAACTTCACATTTCAAAATATAAAAAATAACTAGATTAAAAAAGCTTAAACGGTTGATTTCATATTCCAAACCATAGCCTCACTATTAAACCTCATACTGTCAAAAAGGAACCATAGAAATTAATATCAAACCAGTTGATTTATTTCAGTTAAAAAAATTCGGTATTTGAACGTTATACGAGTTTATAAGTTGTAGTTTTGGTAGTTACTTATGTTAAAAGCATATGAAGTGACGGATAATAATAGTGATTATTAATAATGTAGCATAATAAGGGAGGTAACATGGGTTGCTTTTGTGTGTGTAATATAGCATCATGAAAATGAGTTGTAACTTCATTTAATTAAATAAATAGTTTCATATAATGGTCCCCATATTTACATCGAGTTTTATAATCACTTGTGACCTATGAGTGATATATTTAAGCACAAAATCAGATTTTCTCGTGCTAATAATAAGAGTTCACTAATATTACGTAAATTATTAGTTATTTTTCTAATGTGTATAATATATGTTTAACTCAATAGTTAGCGATATTTTGAGAGAAGCGACATAAATATTTGAATTAGAAGAAGCGAATTACTTCTTAATTAATGAAAACATATAACTTTATTAAAAAGCCACAAGTTTAGACCAAACTGGGCTTTAATAAAAAGATATAACTTTATAAAAAATGTTGTAGTTATTTTTATGAGGGCTAGCAGTGACTGTTTACGGATGCAATATGCATGAGTTCATAACAAAATGAAGGATTGAAGGAGTCAACAAACGACACAAGTGGCGACAACAACCATAACAACAGTGGAGGTAGTAGTTTGGTGGTGATGACAACGACATCGATGACGGTTATGATGGCATTGAGGGCTACAAAAGTGGCGGTGATAATGAGAATATGTGAAAGTTGACACTAGTAGTCTGGTAGTGATAGCCAAGAGCGACTTGGAGATGATTGGTAGGTGGTAGTGGTTGCGTGGGAGGTGATGATGAAGCCAATAGGGTGGTAGTTTGTCGTGTTTGCATCCGTGTTTATGATGACCGGTAGATGACAACAACAATGAGTGAGATTTTGAAAAATCCTTATCATTAGATTAATTGATTATGATAATTGTTATAGTAAGCGGTGACGAAACTTGAACACTCTTATAGCCGGGGGGAGGGAGGACGAACTCGATTCATACATATAAAAATTTATACTATCGGATCAAAATTTACACTAGAGATAAAAAAAGAGGGGGGGGGGGATACTCCTTATAAAAAGTATGTTATAGATACACCTTATGTATTTTATCATTTATATCTCTCTATACATACATATAGATACATAGAGAGAGATAGAGACACTAAGATGTTTAAATAACAAAAAAAGATGTTTGTATGATAAAACCCTTATAAACCTCCGCCATTGATAGTGACTAAAATAAGATGTTTGAGTTTGTGTAGCGTATATGTATCTAAAGTAGTAAAGTATTTACAAGTTTAATATTTCTTTCATATATTTAATTTGTTTTTATATATGTTTGATCATTTTAAGGTAAATCATGAATGTAAATGCAAATTAGTTGTGCTGGTATAGCACATGGTGTGATGGGACTGTCATGGTGGCATTCAAGTCGTGGAGAATATTGCAATTTGTAAAGAGGAAAAAATAAAGAATAAAGTCGTTAACGAAATTTCCTAAAGAAATAGTGTTTTATTATATACTTATTTTATTTAAACTTATTTACATAAGTTGGAAAGAATTATCTTGATAAATATTATGAGAAATTGAGAACTATAAGATTT
The DNA here is from genome assembly GCA_025506515.1 of Flaveria trinervia. Lineage (NCBI taxonomy): Eukaryota > Viridiplantae > Streptophyta > Magnoliopsida > Asterales > Asteraceae > Flaveria > Flaveria trinervia. Next base: position 9,963,965 of record CM046444.1, on the reverse strand, counting down.
TTCTTAATCCATGTGTACAGAAGTTTCAACAACGACAACTATAGATGTTATGTAAAAACAAGAACTACTTTTTATACATGTATAAGATATTTTTAATTTTTTACACACATACATATGTGTTAAAATATATTCTCACAAAAAATTATTCCACACATAAACTAACTATAAGAGCATTCACACTAGCATTTTAATATTCATCCTTATATTTACAGTAAAAATATAAATCTTTTACTTTTTTTAATTAAATAATATTTTTTTATATTATTATTATTATATTTTCTTTTACTTTCAATCACAATTATTTTTAAAAATATTAAAAAAATTATGTGGGTTGTATCATATTTTTTCAAATATGATAAATCACGATACAATCTCTATAATTTTTCATCTTGTTCACTCACAATTACTTGTAACAATTCCGATAACATAAAATACACACTCACGTTACATTAAAATAAATGCTCTAACCATATAAAACTATAACTATTATTCTTACTTATTCCAACCATTTTTTATACTAAGTAAGATATCACGTTATCAATCTTCATGAACACACACACACACTATTGACTATTGCAAATAATAATAAATAAAAACCGTTATAATTAATAATCCATCCTTTAATTAATAAATTTGCCGGTTGTAAGTTGAAGTTCACCTTCAATTTCATGAGCTTCAAGTCCTCTCCATCTTCATCTTCTTCTTCCCCAAATCGCCACCATTAACAACACCATTACAAGCTCTCTGCAAGTATCACATACAATCACCATAACACACACACACACACATACTATCTCTCTCACACACATACACACAATGTATGCTCTACATTCGTGCATCTGAAGGTTTATACACAACTCAATTGAGTTGAGGATTGACAGTTGAAAAATGGGGGTTTTAGGGGAGTCGTGGTGCTTCTGCAACGGTGGAGGTAAGTCGGAGAGAACCAAAGGCTCCATTTACTCCGGCAAAGGTCCGGCGATGGCTCGCGTTTCCTCCGGCGGTTTGTTTTCCGGCACCGGACTTCTTATTCACCGGAATCTTCTGCTTACGACGCACGCTATTATTCCGTCGGTGGCGTCTGCTGAGGCGGCTGAGATCAGGCTTCTAAACGGTGTCGGTGGTTCGCTTTTTCCTCACAGGTGATGCTTTGAGTTTGATCTGATTGTTATGTGTAATGTGTGTGGAATTAGTGTTGAATTTGGAATTGGTGATTGTAGATCTGATGGAATTTGATGTTAATTGACTAATTAGGTCAATTTTGATTGAAGTGTTAGATTTGTTCAATTTTCCCCTAATGAAGCTGCATATTGAATTATTACGATTGAATTTAATATAAAAGTTAGTGTTACTGTTATGATTGTTGTATTTAGTTTAATATGTGTTTTCATCATGTCCGTCAATAGATTATCTGATTGTTGTAAGGTATGCTTGACATTGCAATTAGAGATTGATTATGTGATCTGGAATAATCAGAATTGAAGTTAATTGCCCTAATTAGTTCAATTTTTGATTGAAGTGTTGGATTTAGTCAATTTCCCCCTTCTGAAACTGCAATATTGGATGTGCTTCTGTGCTTTCAGGCATGATACTCTGGTTGTTTGGTTATTACCTAGATTTACATGTAAGATGACCCTAAATATTAAGATAATCAGAATCAGTTTCATATACCCATAGACTAGAAAATGATTATAGGAATCAGATAATCGCTTTCAAAGGCAATGCCAAACAACCTGTTAATGCTAGTGGTTGAAATAGGTTAATTTTGTTCTAACCCCTTCTGGAATGTTGGGGCCGCAATGCAACGGTATATGTAATCCTAGTCCCATATTTGGTTGTAAAACTGTGTCCCCTACCCATCAGATACCTGATTACTCGTTATCCATTGGGTGTCGGGTACACATATGGGTAGTGGGTATACTGGGTAGTTTGTTAAATATTACTTGTTGTGATTCCCAAATACATTATATCCATTTTATTTCTTAGGAAATTAGAAATATAGAATGTAAACTTGGCAGATTAGCTTACCCAAGGACATAGGATATAACGAAAAATTGTTTTTGGAAATGGTTTGGTAAACGGGTACGTATGTTTTCCTTAGTTTGGCCAAGTATCACCTAATACTATACACATACCCATAATTATTTATATTACTCTCATACCTTGTTCCATACCCCAGCCTGATGTTTGGGTCTTCTAGTCAGGTGCTTGAGTTTTTGTCACCCCTACTGTAAGGAAATGTTACATTTAACATTTGTATTGTTGAAAGTGTTTTCTTTTTTTTCTAGAATGGATAAAGTATTATCACTATTATTATCATTTCACATCATCTATTTTGTTTTACAAAAATTACTCACGCCATTTAATCAAATAACAGGTTTTTCATAACTAGCTCTGTTCTTGATCTAACTATAGTGGGTCTTGACTACATGGATGGAGACTCAAATATGCAAAGCCAGCAGCCTCACTACTTGAAAACCTGTTCTAAACCAAGTCTAAACCTGGGTAGCGTTGTATACCTTCTTGGCTACACCGAAAATAATGAGCTAACCGTTGGTGAAGGAAAGGTGGTTATAGCCACCGACAATCTCATAAAAGTCTGTACCGATGGTGTAACATGGAGCCCTGGCTCAGCTGGATTTGATTCACACGGCAACCTCTCTTTCATGGTTTGTGACCCTATGAAACTTGCCACATCACCAAACACGAAATCCACATCCGCATCATCTTCTTCTTCATCCTCGTGGAAGAAAGACCTCCCTATGCAATTTGGCATACCGATTCCCGTTATTTGTGATTGGTTAAACCAGCATTGGGAAGGCAGTCTGGATGATTTAGTCAACAAACCAAAACTACCACTTATTAGATTAATGTCAACGGGCCAAAAAAGCGAACACTCATGCACTTCCTTCACCATGCGACAAGTTTTCAAAACTACTGAACCCGAAAACGATCCAACAACTCCATCATCAGCAAATGTGACCTCTATATCCAAAGACCAGCCCGGGCCTGCTTCTTCCCCAGTCACAAATAGTTGCCAAGATGAAACACCAGCTCATGATCAACCCGCTCATGTGCAGGGAATCCTGACACCTGAGATATACGAGTCACCAAAACTCACATCAGCTCTGTTCAAGAAAAACAGAAACACCCAACTTCAGCTTTTGGACATCAATTTCCCTCCCAAGACTGCTAGACCATCCGGGCCCGGGCCAACTCTGCCCATTAAAAAACAATCAAACCCTGTAACTGAAGCTGATACTGCTTCAATGGACTCGATTAACCGAGCAGAGAGCATGGTTCGGTCATGTTCGTCCCCGGGTCAGGTGTCCGAGGCGCAAAATGGGTATATCAGTGAAGGACAGACCACAATGTACTCAGCAGAAACAGCTGAGAGTCATAACTACCCGAGCCCGAAAGAAGGGCGGGTCGGTCAGCAGCAGGTCAGGAGGAGCCAGAGCTGTGTGAACTACAACCGATGGGGTCGATCCAGGCTAGCCCAGTGGCTCGAGGACGGTCACTTGAGAAGCAGCGAAGCTACATGCAGGGTAGAAAGGTTTATTCACAAGGTGGTGCATCTAATAGGAGAAATGACTATTATAGCCCTACTGTTTCATCAATAATGAAGAAGAGAAACAGTTTGGAGCAATGGCCTAATAGGTCTCGTCACCCAAGTGCAGTTCATTCCTCACCAAAATGGGCGTTTTAATGTTGTTGTAAGTTAATAATATTGTTTTTATTTTTATCTTATTTTATTTTAGGATGAAATTTTATATTTTTAAATGTGCAGTTTGAGATAAAGATGTAATACATGAGAAGTTGTCATCTAAAATGTATTGTTATAAACTTATAAATTCGATTTAAAAGGTGTAAAATGTTGGATTAGAAACTCAAGTATAGTTGGATATAAAAGTTATCTTAATGATGTTTAAACATATGGTATATTCTTTTTTATCAGTACATATAAAAGATAAAAGACAGGTATTTTGTTTACCGTTAACAGAATCCAGCACTTGACCACTTTCATGAAAAACAGATACCTAACAGTAAAATCAGCCATTATTTACTATAAATACCAAACAGTTTTATTAAGGAGGCCTGTCATCATACACCACATTTTCAATGCCTTCATAGCAATCCCGAACCTTGAATATTCACGTTTCTAGTTGGTATGACGTCAATGATTGCACAAACTGGATCATCAAATCTGCGTTTACGATTATGAAAATCTTTGATGTTTGGTGTACAATACTGTACAAAGAAGACATGTAAGACATAGATATAGTTGGTTCAAACTGGCAGCGACATGAAGAGTGTTAAACCTGAACTTTTGCATAGTTTTTATTGAGGCAACTGTAGCAACTCATGTTCCTGACATAAAGGGAAACAGGTTATGAAACAAGAATTAGCAGTTGAAGTGCTAAAATACTTGAAAGAGGAAAAATAAATTTGACCAAAAACCGACGTTGACTATCTTTGACTCAAATCAAACTTATTTGATCCCAGAGCTTGATTTGTATATGTTAAAAACACTAAACCATATAAATATGTCATTTCATCCTATCATAATTCTACTTTTTTTAATAGTGGTAAATGGTTTTAAAACTCGTTTCTTTACTTTTTGACATTGTCACATTCATTTATTTATTACAACAAAATAAATTTTAAAAACCTAACACAACTGATCAGTTAAACGGAGACGCCAGCATCATTATTTTAATTACAAGCTCTATTGAACTGGACACAAAGTGAACCACACTTCAAGATCCATTGTTAATCTGTCAATACTTATCTCTTTGATAACGGATTAGTTCTTGAGACCAACCAATTGGTTGAACCCAATGACTAATGGTTTAGCTACGGGTCCGAGTGTCTGATATATGTTTAAAAGGTTAGATTTTATTTTATTTAAACATCTACCAGTTCTTTATTATAACTAGGATTTGAATTTCAGTACCAAAAAAAGCATATACTTATAAACCACCAAAATACAATAAATATTGTCGTTCTAAACATAGAATCCTCCACTTCATAAAAAGAATATATTTATGAATAATGAGATTAAATTGTTTACAACACGGAATTCCTTTACTAAAACAATATTTATATATTTATAATGGGATAAAATACATACAACTAAGAAATTAAAGAACTTAAGAACGTTTAGAAATTACTTAATTTCAGTAAATCTTAAATGTCACTTAGATTCGTGTTGTTAAGTAACAATCTAAAACTGCTTGAATTAATTCACTTTTCCAGAAAAAGTAAATAAGTTAGCCTTAAGATTGATTCATTCGTAAATACGAGGATGATCTGGACACTCAACTTGTACTATATAAACAAAGTTCCTACGTTGTTGAGATCATGCAAACACACAAAATGGAGACACTTTCAAATGTCTTATTGTCTTAGCAATCTTTCTCATTGTGTTCCAGAGTACAACAACTATAACACAAGGTACAAGGGAACTTGTGGGAAAGAAAGAGGTTGATAATGTGCAAAGCATGGTAGTAGCCGTTAAAAGCCAGGGAGGGGCCGTTGGGAAAAGAGGAGGTGAAGACATCGCTGGAGGAAAATGGGATGGACCCGGTGGTGGTCCAGGAGGTGGAGGAGACAGCGCACATGGGAAAGATCATGGTGGCGAAGGCGGAGATGAAGGGGGACATGGTGGTGGTCAAGGAGGTGGAGAAGACGGTGGACATGGAAAAGATCACGGTGATGAAGGTGGAGATGAGGGCGAACATGAAGGTGGGGGTGAGGGTGGACATGAAGGTGGGGATGAGGGCGGACATGAAGGTGGAGATGGAAAAGATCATGGTGGTGAAGGTGGAGATGAGGGTGGACATGAAGGTGGAGATGAGGGCGGCGATGGAAAAGACCATGGTGAAGGGGACATGAGGGGGGACATGAGGGTGGAGATGGGAAAGACCATGGTAGTGAAGGTGGAGATGAGGGTGGAGACGGAAAAGACCATGGTGGTGAAGGTGGAGATGAGGGAAAAGATCATGGTGGCGAAAGCGGGGATGAGGGTGGTCCTGGAAAAGACCATGACAAAGATAGAGGAGGTTATGGAAGTGGTGGTGGATATGGTGGAGATAGAGGAGGTTATGGCAGTGGTGGCGGATATGGTGGAGATGGAGGAGGTTATGGAAGTGGTGGTGGATATGGTGGAGACAGAGGTTATGGCGGGGGTGATGGATACGGAGGGTATGGACAACCCGGAAGAGATGGAGGATATGGTGGAGGCTATGGTGGGGGACCATACACATATCCTTACGGTGGCTACTGGCCAGGTGTTGGCTATTGGCGTGGCGTCGGGTGGCCTGGGATTTTTGGTAGGAGGGGGTGGCCATGGTGGAACATTGGTGGTGGTGGCTATGGCAAGAAGAAAGGGAAACCAGAAAATTAGTGATGAGACATGAACTTGTGCCAAAAACTTCATAGTTTTCACATGTATGTCTTTCTATTAAATGAAATAAAAGTAAAATGAGATACAAGTAAAATGAAATAAAGATGAAAAAAAGTCTTCTTTTTTGTCGGTTAATAGTCTCATGATCTTTTTTGTATTCATCAAACAATAACAACACACTCAATGACCACCTGCTATATGCTACATGTATGATGTCAAATATAGGTTATATAACTCTCTAATATGATGAAAGTTCACCAGGAAAAACATGTAACATTGCTAGGGAAAAAAATGAACACATACGCACCTGTAGCTTAACCGGAAGCAGGGTGGAAATTCCTGAGGAGTCCCCGTGGGGTGAGTGGTTGACCACATTTTGTGGCTGTTGTCTCCTCGACCATTGGTCCCAAGCAAATCAGATAGGTGTAAGTAGGCGGCGATGGGGAGGCGGAGGTGGCGGACATGATTGCAACAGCCAACAGGCTCCACGTGCAACTATGGAAAAAAACCCGTTTAAATTAATATGCCATTGCTTCCCAGAAGAGGAAAGGTAAACACTGTTAGACAATAATTGTGTTTATATATGTCAATGATTGTGATTAGGCCATAATTGTGAGATTACAGTTTACTATATTTAGCTGATTGTACTCTAGAGGTCCTCTTGTACATTCTAAAATACACAATACAATTTCCAATACCAAGTTTAATTTGGTATCAGAGCTGTGATCGATCAACCCTAATCCCACCTCTGTTTCTTCTTTTTCTTTCTGCCGCCTTCAACCCTAGCCCCAATTCGATCTGGTCCACAATGGCCATCACAGCTTTCACCACCGAACACAAAACCAATCACAACTCTCACAAGTTTGGCTTCAAATTAAGCCCTACCAACAACGGTTTTTGGAAAACAATGATCCAACCTTTTCTAATCACCAATAATCTCTTTGGCTATGTCGATGGATCTATTAAATGCCCACCTAAAGTGATTGCTGGTGATAGTCTAGCAACAACCGTTGACCCAAATCCTGAATATTTAGCATGGATTTCCAACGAGCTCATATCCACATGCTACTTCTCTCCACTATCTCCAAAGCTTATGGTTCAAGCATGTACAAGGAGATACCTCTTCTGAACTGTGGCTTGCTTTGGAACGTGCTTATGCACCTCATACATCTTCACGCGAATATACCATCAAAACCCAACTGCTTAAGGTCGAGATGAAACCAGAAGAAACATCCACTGATTATCTCACACGTGTTCAATAATACTCTGATGCCCTCCTCAACATTGGGGAGCCTATGCAAGAAAAAGATGTTGTTATGCTAGCCATTTCCGGTCTTCGGGAAGAATACAACCCCTTAAAGCCCATCCTCATCTCAAGACAACCATCTGTACTCTGTTAGAACTTCCCAGCCTACTTGCAGACCATGAATGGTGAAAAAGGCTGATCTCATTGTGCCTACTGCCCAGGCCTTCATGGCCACCAGCCACCGCGATTCCCCAAGTCTGTAACTTCCACCAGAAACAGTTTATTCTCCAACAGCTGTTGACCCAATTAGGTCTCACTGTTCAACCTGCACAACAGCAAAGTCAGGCTCTTTATGCTAGCAGCGGAGCAGACTCGTGGTTCGTACACTCGACGCGGTCGCACACACTACCTCAGGTACAAATTCATGGCCACTAGCCACCGCGATTCCCCAAGTCTACAACACCAATCAGAACACCCGTCAAGCAGCTCCTACCTCAGGTACGAATTCTAGATTTCCATGGGCATCTAATCAAAATACCGTCTACAGTTCTTGCAACAGGTGTGGTATTGGCCATATTCCTTCACAATGTCCCAACCGTGACCCAACAACAATCCGTCAACCAAGGCAGCCTCCTCAAGCCAACTTTGTTGGCCAACGCTCACAAGCATCATCATCATGGCTGCCGGATACAGGTGCAAGCAGTCACGTGTCGCCAGATCTCTATGGTTTCGACGAATTCGAGCCGTATCATGGTAAGGATACACTTACCGTTGGTAATGGCAGAAGTTTACCCATTCTTAACATTGCATCCACCACATTTACTTCCCAAGATAAAAACCTTTCACTTAACAAAATTCTACATGTTCCACAAATCAAGCGTAACCTTTCTGTTCAACGTTTTTGTCAAGACAACAATGTATTTTTTGAATTTCACTATACTCTCATTTGTGTGAAGGATACGGTTACACGCAATATCCTCCTCACGGGTCTAAGTAAAGACGGCCTCTACTCCTTTCAACTACCAAATTTTCATCTTGTTTCAAATGTTGCCTTTTCAACCGTTCGAGCATCTCCCACAACTTGGCATCAAAGACTTGGACATCCTCACTTGCAGCTGTTAAAGTCTATGATTTCAAACAATAATCTTCTTGTTACATTAAAATCAGTTTTTTCATTTTGTAATTCATGCCCTATGGGAAAATCTTCCAAAATGAATTTATCAATTTCAAATCATAAAAGCACTCGTGCATTAGAATTAGTATTCTGTGATGTTTGGGGTCCAACCCCTGTTTCTTCTATCTATGGTGATCATTATTTTTTACTTTGTGTTGATCATTTTACTAGATATACGTGGCTCTTTCCCCTCAAACAAAAAGTCTAATGTTTTGGTTACCTTCAAACAATTCCATAAAATGGCAGAACGACAAATTCAAACACAGGTTAAGCTGTTCAAACGGATGGCGGGGGAGAGTTTCGAAGCCTATCCTCCTTTTTCACAAATATGGGGATCATACATCGTTATTCGTGCCCTCACACTAGCGAACAGAATGGTTTTCTTGAGAGACGACATCGTCATGTTGTTGAGAGTGGCCTCACTCTTTTAGCACAATCGGGTGTTCCAAAGCATTTTTGGAATTTTACCTTTGACATGGCCACATACTTGATAAACCGCATGCCGTCTCGAACGTCTTCAAATATTTCCCCATTTGAACATCTTTTCAAACGTAAACCAGACCTATCATTTCTTCGTGTTTTTGGGTGCCAATGCTTTCCGCACCTCCGCCTATATAATCCACACAAGATGGATTTTCGCTCCCTACCTTGTGTCTTCTTAGGGTATAACTCCTCTCATCACTGATATCACTGCCTTGACGCTGTCACTAACCGCATTTATGTTGCCCGGCATGTGCGGTTTCATGAGACATATTTTCCTTTTTTACAATCTTCCTCCTCCCCATCAACCCCATCCACTCCTGATCCATATTTTTCTTCCTATCCATCTCCGGTACACCACCACACACCACACCCAACACCTACAAACCAAAATCAATCCACCATCTCATCCGCTATCCCAACCAATCCTAATAATACCTACCAGCCCACACGCCCAATAGCCTCACCAGCTAACAACCCAATAACCAACCCTAATCCCACCGGAACCAGCCCACCAACATCACCAGCCAACAGCCCAACAACCTCAACTAATAACTAACAACCCACCAATACCACCAACCAACAACCTAACAACCAACCCCACTCTAGCCAACAGCCTAACAACCAACCCCACTCTAGCCAACAACCCACCACCAAGTCCTAATAATTTTACGTGGCCTAATGATCCTTCTTCAAACTCTCTACCCACCCACAGTATACCTCAACCACCTCTACAATACACCTACAACAGACGACAACCACCTCCACAGACTGTATCCACTGACAATCCACCTCATCCACGTCCTGCAATCTTCGGCCAAATCCAAAACAAAGAACTACCTACAATGCCATTGCCTTTCACACCTCCCCACAACCTACCACAACCGAACCACCCTCTTTTGGTATTGCCAACAAAAATCCTCACTGGCGTGCTGCCATGGCCAAAGAGTTCAAAGCCTTAACGAGAAACGGCACATGGACTTTAGTACCACCTGTTCCGAATGCTAATTTTGTTGATTGTAAGTGGGTGTACAAGTAAAGTGATGAACAAGGAAATATTACACGCCACAAGGCTCGTCTGGTAGCAAACGGATTCCATCAACAACCGGGAATTGATTATCATGAGACTTTCAGTCCGGTGGTAAAAGCCACCACCATTCGTGTGGTTCTATCCCTTGCCGTGACAAGACAATGGGAACTTCAACAGCTGGATGTGCAGAAAGCATTCCTCCACGGGGATCTTAAGGAAACCATTTATTTACGCTAGCCATCGGGCTTTGTTGACCTTGCTAAGCCAAATCATCTGTGTTTACTTCTCAAGTCCCTCTATGGACTAAAACAAGCTCCACAGGCTTGGTTTAACCGTCTTTCACAAGCTTTAAGACAACTGGGTTTTCAAGATCTAAACTGATCCTTCTCTCTTTATTTACTCATACAATGGTTCCTTGATATACATGCTTGTTTACGTTGATGACATCATACTCATCGGCAATGATCCTTGGTTGATTAATCACACCATTCAGCGGCTTAGTAGCTCCTTTGCACTCAAAGACATGGGTCGGTTGTCATACTTTCTAGGAATCGAGGTCCTTCACAAGGCCAATACTTAATTCTGTCATTCAAAAGGCAGGCCTCTCTCAATCAAAACCAGTTGCCTCACCAATGAACACCAATGAAAACCAACTCACACTTAGCTCTTGGCGACAACTCCCTGTTTGATGATCCAGTCAAATTCAGACAAATAGCAGGAGCTCTACAGTACTTAACTCTTACGAGACCTGGCATCACCTTCACGGTTAACAAAGTGTGTCAATTTATGCACTCACCAACCGAGAATCATTTGTCTGCGGTCAAAAGAATTCTGCGGTATTTACAAGGAACTGCACCTATGGCTTGCTGATTAGACGATCGACCTCTGTGATTCATGCTTATACAGATGCCCAAGGTCACTCTCTCACAGCATTCTCTGATGAAGACTGGGTTGGATCTCTTGATGACTGCCGATCCACCGGGGGATACGCCCCCGTGGATCTAATCTCATTTCATGGCGTGCTCGTAAACAACACACTGTCTCCCTCGGTCATCAACATAGGGGGAATACAAGGCTCTAACAGATACCGTGGCTGAGTTATCATGGCTTGAAGCGCTTCTAAGAACTTTACACATCTATGACATCAGCTCCTATCCTATGGTGTGATAATCTTAGGGCCACCTATCTCTCAGCCAATCCAATCTTTCATGCCAACACAAAACATGTGGAGATAGACTTTCACTTCGTCAGAGAAAAAGTTGCTCAAAAAAGGCTCTTAATACAATTCCTAAAGACAGACGATCAAATTGCAGATGTGTTTACGAAGCCTCTATCCTCTCAACGATTTGAGCTTCTCAGAGCCAAGCTACAGGTCACTCGCCGGCCTTAGCTTGAGGGGGAATATTAGACGATAATTATGTTTATATATGTCAATGATTGTGATTAGGCTATAATTATGAGATTACAGTTTACTATATTTAGTTGATTGTACTCTAGATCCTCTTGTACAATCTAAAATACACAATACAATTTCCAATACCAAGTTTAATTAACACCTAAAACAGTCGAAATTAAACATGGATAGATACATAGATACATGTGTGTATCTATGTACAGGTGTATACAAACACATACATATGTACATTTACATGTATATGTGTACATGTGTAACATGCATGCCAGATAGAACATTGGTAAAAGGATTGCATCATATAGCATGAAACTGCTTGTTCACATCGCATGGTTGTATAGTGTCAAGATAGTAGTCACGGGTGTGTGAAATAAAGAAACAAAAAATGAAAGAATCAAAAAGTGATATTGTGACGATTAGCTCAAATTGACGATGTCATAAATTAATGGGTTTACAGATCAAGAATTCAGAAGTTAGTTAATGTGTGAGTAAACTACTAATTTTGGAAGTCAAGACGAGTCTATGAAAACAAGTAGTAACAAGTAAGAGAAACCTTATAATTATAAAGCTCATTATCTAAGAAGCACTTTTCAAAACCAAATTTAAAAGAAACAACTAGAAGGGGTACAGTATACATATTGTTTCTCAATAAATGAGCTACTATTTTCTTCATATGGAACATTTAGGGTCAAACAATAATGGCCTAACCAAGATAATTGAAAATCTAATTTCCGTGTTGAACACGCATCACAACCCTAAATGATTATATATTTTGTAGAAGAATGTAACTACACTTGAAGTTTCAGTGGCAGATATGGACATATGGTAATCATGTAACGATTTAGAAAATGAAATCTAAACCTCATACACATCTAAAGGGAACACAGTTTCAATATCCAAGTTCTGTTTTCTTAAGTTTGTGCGCGCGATCTATGAACAGAGCATGGTAAATAGTCAAGGACACGTTACTATATGTTTCCGAAGTCAGATTAAGAATCTCCATAAGATTACCATAAAAAAAGGGATATACATTCATAAATTCAGTACTAGAAAGAAGCCTACTATGAAACAGATATTCGACTATTCGCGGTACAAATGACTCGATGAATATACAAAGAAAAAAAAGAGAACATGAATATTCACAGATTAGATACTACAAAGAAGCCTCTTAGAGTTCTGTGAAATTCTTATTCGAGTTTCATGCTATCAGTGAGATCTCAATGAATATACAGGATAATCATGCAGTTAATTATCAAACTACAGAAAAGTGTCAAGTGTGTGCTTACTTGACTCCACATCAGTAACTTGAGTCCACTGACTTTTCTAGAGCCAATAGCCTAACATAAGATAAGGGCACTTAAGTAATGTAAACACTTACTAAATACGAAAAACAAAAATAGGAAGGTAAAGCATCGTCTTTTTTAGTATATAACACACAATGTACCTGTTGATAGGCTAAAGGTGATAATATAACTAGATCATCACCATCATTCAAAACCTCAACGTTAACCGGACCAGGTGGCAGAGATCCTGGTGGATCTAGAAGTCTCACATGGACCCATCTGACCAACCATAGGCAGATACGTGCAGTTGAGCATTTAAACCACCTTGAGCTGAAAAAGTTACTAAACCACCTTAAGTATTTGTACCACTATGACCTCAGTGCATATACAGGATGATCATGTAGTTATCAACTAAAAGAATAATATCAAGTGTGCGTGTTTACCTGACTCTGAATCAATTAACTGAATCCTCTAAGCTCTCCTAGAGCTAATAGCCTGACATAATTCAAGTGCGCCGTAATAATCTAAATCTAAATACTTGATAAAAAAGTAAAGCATCATCTTTTTTAGTATATAACACGACATGTAAATGTTGAAAGGCCATTTAGATGATATGTACCATACAAACCTTGACATTAGTTCGACCAGGTGGTGGTGATCGTTGTGGCACAAAACATAGCTCACATGGACCCACTAAGGTCATGAAATGGTTGGCCACTTAGACCGCTTTGAGACAGTAATAACAGGGCGACTGATAGAACTCTAGAAACAGTCAGCTTGATTTCTAAATTACGAAAAGATGATAGAGTACCCAATACAAGAAGGGTATGATCTTCAAAAACAAGATGATAACCTCAAATCAAAATACTAAGAACAAGACTCCCCTAAACTAGAACATGAAATGGAATACATAAACGTAAATTGAGCAGTTACTAGCCCCTAGCATTCTGTCTCCCGCTACTTCAGTTTCCCCCTTATTTTGAGGCTACTTGATTGGCTCATATTTGACTGGGTCATGGGTCCAGTTGAGTTTATTTGACAATAGGATACGTATCAGTGACCCTGTTCGACATCCAAAATCTTCACAGTTTGCCTTTGTGTGGTTATGTCTGCTTACCTAGGAGGCCCTAAACACCAAGTAACGTGACATACAAGGGCTACGCAATCTGAAATTCTAACAAAGGAATTTGGATACAACTGAGATAAACAGAACACAACGGATAGTTTTCGAGATACATAATTCACCACTCGAAGCTAACCGAAGGGCAGACTAACCTCAAATTAGGATACATAGAATCACCACCTAACCAAAAAGCTAGTTCCACAAACACCTTTCGATTGTGACGAAACAAAATAGCAATGGAAAAAAAGTTTACCTTTGAAGAGAAGAGAGAAACTAGAAAATTTGTAAATCACTCTGCCTTGATTTTCAATCAATCACAACATTACATAGAGTGAAACTACACATAACCCCATGGTCACAGTTTTAGAGAATAGGGAAACCACTGGAAATTAAACGCACTAAGAAAATATGAAAAATAGAACATAGAAATAAAAGGAATAGAAATAACTAGAACTGGTCTTCAAAAATGGTAGTGTCTCTCTGCATGCATGTGAATCACGTTGGATCTACTTGAACAAAATTAAGTCATTCATGACCTGCTCCATCTGACCCGTGCTTGCCAACAACTAGTGAATTAAAACACCCGAGAGGTTGTCAGGTTCGCCATCATAACGAGTCATCAAAATTAAGAAAATTTAGTTATAGTACTTACAATGTATATCAAGATAAACATACAATCTTACAACATATGTGGTGACATGCAATATGTAGTATCCAAAGTCCAAACTCCAGAGTCCAGATACAATTCACTTAAATGTGTTGAGTTCGTTTATAATTAAACAAACATGACTGAATACATTTGAACTTCATGAAATCTTTCTACTTATAGAAGAATCTATTTGGACCTCTATCCCAAAAACATAATTATGGAAGATCTAGAATTGCCACTTATAGACATGCATGGCCAAATTTAAGAATCAGAGAACTAGATTTAAATCTAAAATGTAAAGAACCCCTTTACAAGCAACCTATACACGTTAATAGGAAATAAAATGTGCCATGGTCATACGTGATTCATGATCAACAATTCACATACAATAGGGAACAATCTATGTATGAAGTGTTACCAACTAAAGCCTGTCTATCATCATAAAAAAGGGAGCGCCCTTCTCATCATCATAAGAAAACCTATGTATGAAGTGTTACCAACTAAAAAGGTATAATTTGGGATAAAATTGTTAAATAAATGATTATCTCAGCCCAAGGAGAACGTATGTATGGTTATAAAGGTGAACAATCAGAGTGGCAAACACATATCCAAATCACCAACACACCATCTCTTAAAGTATTAATAAAACAAACTAATACAACTGAAGGATTTAGGTGTAAATGAACTTTAGCCATACATAAAACAGTTACCATACTCTACTTATCAAAATAAAAATCCATAAAATTAGGGAAAAGGGAATGAACTGCGAAACAGCATAAAAAGCTCTATATTTTTACAAATTAAAACCTTCAATCCAATGCTCTTTTAATATGCTTTGATGAACCACCCAAAAATACACAACCCTTTGTTTTTAGGTATCAGATCCTAGTAATCAACCTTATACATTTCTACTTTAAGTACAGAAGGTCAGAATCCAAACACTATGGTAACTATACATTCAAAATGCAGATTTGGATTCACATACATACACACACAAATTCCAAAAACACTCGTCTCAAATAGCTTTGTGATCAAACAATGCACAATTTGAGTCACATTTCTCAGCTAAAACATAAAGTTGTAAACTACGATAAACTCTAAAGAAAGAAGTGCGCCTTAATAATCTAAACACTTACTAAAAGTGTAAAGCATGGTCTTTTTAGTATATTACATAGAATGTAACTGTTAAAAAGCTATGGTGATAATATGTTCCATACAAACCTCGAAATTAGTTCGACCAGGTGGTGGAAATCAAGGTGGCCTAAGATGCAGCTCACACGACCCGAATAAAACAAAGGGTCATGAATGCCTGGTTGGCCACTTTGACCGCTTCGAGACAAAGGAATAACAGGGCAAACCCGTTCCACATCCAAAATCTCACCGTTCACCTCCATCTGGTCATGTCTACTTATCTAGGAGGCCCAAACCACCTAGAAATGATTAATCAGAATTAAGATACTTCATATATGGTAATTACAATGTATATCAATATAAGTTACACTCTTACACAACATATATGGTAATTACAATGTATATCAAATAAGTTACACTCTTACACAACATATATGGTGACATTCAATATGTAGTATTCACTGCCGGCCCTGAGGAGGAGCGAAATGGACCTCCGTCCAGGGCCCACTCGCTCAGGGGGCACAAAATTTTTCAAATTTTATATATATATAATTATTAAAAAAATATAGGTATAATACAACTAAAAACTTAACCCAACTATGTTTTAAACCAAATTTTTTTAAGCCCATTTTTTTAACTCAATTACTCAACTAATAGCCAACTAAAATATTTAAATTTTGATTGTAATTAAAGTCCACAGACTAATTTATACCACAAATTTTGTTCTATTCAAACTTGAAATCTTACCTACGATCCACGGTGTCCCAAGAAAGACTTAGTGGATTGACGATAATAGCTATCGAAAGCAAAATATCAGACTATAAACTACGAATATGTTATAAACCAATTTGCTATCAAGAATGCTAGGAGAGATTTAAGAGTTATTGGTTAACTATTACGGTATGTCATTGTAATACTATGATATTGCTATGTTTATTGCTAAAACATTTCTTTTCATTTAAAAAATTAGTTTATATAATTTAAGTCGTTAGGGCCCATGGGCCTTTTTTCGACTCGTCCAGGGCATTAAAATCCTCGGGAACCGCCTTGTTAGTATTTAAACTCCAAATAAAATTAACTTACATGTGTTGAGTCTCGTTCAAAATTAAACGAATATAAGTAAGAATACATTAAAATTCACAAAAACTTTCTACTTATAGAAGAATTTATTTGGACCCCTACCATTATACCGCCAAAATCTTAATTATAGGAATCAGAGAACTAGATTTAAATCTAAAACGTAAAGAAAACTTGTAGCCACTTGTAACCATGCATCACAAAGTTAAGAATTAGAGAACTAAATTTAAATCTAAAACGTATAGAAACCTTTATTAGCAATCTACGCACGTTAAAGGGAAATAAAATGTGCCACAGTCATACATGATTCATGATCCACGATTCACATACAATCGGGAACAATCTACAATATAAGAGTGAAGAGCCCATCTATCATCATAAAAAAGAGAAAGCCCTTCTCATCATCATAAGAAAAACCTTTGTATGAAGTATTACCAACTAAAAAGGTATAATTTTAGATGATATTGTTATATAAATAATTATCTCAGGCCATGGGGAATGTATGTAAGGTTATAAAGGTGAACAATCAGAGACGCAAACACATATCAGAATCACCAAAAAACCATCTCTTAAAGTATTAGTAAAACAAACTAATACAACTGAAGGATTTTGAAGTAAATGAACTTCAGCCATACACATACAGTTATCACTTATCATACGCTACTTATCAGAGTTAAAATCCATTAAATTAGGGAAAAGGGAACAAACTGCGAAACAGCGTAAAAAGCTCTATATTTTTACAAATTAAAACCCTCAATTCAATGCCCTTTTAACATGTTTTGATGATCCACCCAAAAATACACAACCCTTTGTTTTTAGGTATCAGATCCTAGTAATCAACCTTATACATTTCTACTTTTAGTACAGTAGGTTAGAATCCTAATACTATGGTAACTATACATTCAAAACGCAGATTTTGGAGATGATCACTTAAATAAAACATTTAAAAGAAAAATTACACAAACACTTGTCTCAAATAGCTTGGTGAACAAACAATGCACTACTCGAGTCACATTTCTCAGCAAAAACGTAAAGTCGAAAACTATGATAAACCCTAAGGAAACAAGTTAAACAAACATAATCATCAACAAATGCAAGTAAACTAAGAGAATCGACAAACTTTGATGAGGTACAGATTAATTGATCAAATGATGATTGAAAATCTGCTGCAATTAACAAAACTGAATCGAAATACAACCTGAACAACATCGATGCTTCAATCACCAAAAACTGAAAGCGATTTGATGATTATGAGATTGAAAGAGTTGAGAAATCAGAATGAAATTGCAATAGGGATACCGAAGAAATGAAGAAATTGAAATGGGTTAAATCCTCGGGTCGGGTCGGCTAAAGCTGAACACGTGACACGTCTACTAATTGGCACGTGACTCGTTAAAAAAAAACCATCTTTCCCGCGAAAAGAAAATTGGATTTTGAAAGAATTACACTACTACCCTCCGATTTTTACCAAGTGTCGTATAGCCTTTCGTCATGGTAGTTTTATCATTGAAAATATTTTATACAACATCAACCCTTTTTGGCAAAACCATGTTGTGGTGGGGTGTTAAAACTTAATTTTTACGATTTGTAAATTGTAATTATTATGAAAAAAATTCACAATCAAATATTGATAACTAAACACGTGGTAACAACAAACCTAGAAATTTGTAAAAAAACATATTCAACGGTTGACTGTAAAAAAAACAAACCTTGTGCAACTTGAGTAAAAAAACCGTAAAAGACGTTGCACGTTATTACAAAAAACTTGATTTGAATAAAATTTACACTAAAATAAAAATAAAATAATCATGTCCGCATCACTATATTCAGAATGTTATTAAAGATCATAATTTAATTATAAGATTAAAAAAAAGTTGTGAGTGGGTCACGTGTCAAAATGTAGTTGAGCTAAAAAAGGTTAAAAAGTTAGCTTGCTTAAAATTAAAAGGGTTATATGTAATTTCATAATATGACACAACTAAAAAAAGAATTGACTCATGCTTAAGGCCTTGACAATGTTCTTCAACAACTTGACAAATTACTATATACAAAATTATTAGTTTTCATAAATACTTTAAGTGTTTCCTTTAAGTTTTGATCAATTGATCATTTAGATTATATATTTCTCGATAATTTCTATTATCAAGAAAACAATCTTAAAACCTACATTAGTTTTCTTGCGGCATTATATCAACCATGGATAACATATTAAACATACATATCTAAAACAACTTCCACAAGCTTTTAACTACTGATGTTCACTTGATTATGGTCGTTATTGATGAATGAGCTTCTACTTTCTACCTATGTTCAATTACTACTAATAATCGGTTTCAACTAGTCTACTATTAGTTTTCATGCAACATTATATCAACCATGCATATCTAAAACAACTTTCACAAGATTTCAACTACGGAACCCGACCCCCAAAGCCCGCCTAGGGGGGCTCTACCCTTAGATCTGGCCAAGGGCGCCGGCCCTTAGACACCCATGGTATATGGGCCTCTATTTCTTAAATCTTCAGGCTCAATGGCGACATAAATCAGAATTATGGTCTTAAACATATATACACTTCATAGCTCCTAACTTGCATAAATGTTAATCATACTTTTCTATGGCCTTAAGTGAAAACCAACTAACTAAAATGACTTGATGGTATTGAAGTCACCAACAGAATATTAGCAATGACTATGACAAGAAGAAAGAAAAACTTAGAAAATAGTTTATTAGACAAAGCTGGTGCAAAAAGGGAAGTTCAAAAACTTCATCTTATGTAACCAAAACTAATTCATCTATCCAAATGACTAACCTGATCGAACCAGTGGACCAAGAACATACGTTACGGGTCCTGGCTAGGTCAGCTCGGTCCTTTGGTCGGGGCTGAAATGGACTAGTGTTCCTTCTAGCATCATGCAATCATGGACCCATAATAAACTGTAACGCAAGTGAAAGTGCCACATAATTCTGTTTCACAAACCAAACCATATCCTAAACTGCTAATGCAGCTTTAATATATAAAAGGGAAAAACAAACCATTCAGTTTCAAATTCAAACCCAAAAGAGTAAGACCATAATTTAAAAGTAAAAACAGCCATAAGAAAAACAAACCATTCAGTTTCAAATTCAAACCCAAACGAAAAAAAGATAAAAAGTCTTCTTTAACAACGGTCAAAGACGCTCATGATCTTCCTTGTACTCGAACAACAACAACACAGTCAATGACGGCCACCTGCTATCTGCTAACACACAAACATGATTACAAATATTGGTTATAAAACTCTGGTATGAAAGGTCGACGTAAATAAACTTGAAATATTATATGCATACGAAAGAAAAACTTTCATAAACAGTCTAACTAATGTCAGTTTATATTTAAATATAACTCATTGCTAGAAAAGAAAATGATGAGGTATACACACCTGAAGTTTAGGTGGAAGAAGGAAGGAAAATCTTGAGGAGCCCTCGAGAGGTGATCTTGCGCCGACACATAGGACACTTGGGTTGAACTGCAATGGCACTTCTGATGCACTCATCACAAAAAAGGTGACCACATTTTGTGGCTACCGCCTCGTTAGCCATTGGTCCCATGCAGATTGGACATTCGTAAGGGGTCCGAGCAGGCGGTGGTGGTGGTGGTGGTGGTGGTGGCGGTGGTGGCGGTGATGGCGGCGATGGTGGTGGTGGTGGAGGTGATGGCGATGGTGGTGTAGGTGATGGCAGTTGTAGGGGAGGTGATGGCGATGGTGGTGTAGGCAATGGCAATTGTAGCGGAGGTGCAGATGGAAATGGAAGTACAACATGCTCTACATGCAGCTATAGAAAGAAACCAGTTTTAATTTATATGTTCATTGCTTGCCCGAAAGAGAGAAGGTAAACACCAAAAACAGTCGAAAAGTTAATCATGCATGCACACATATATACATGTGTATCTATGTATAGATGCTTACGCATGCCTAAGTATATGTATACATATACATATTTACATTTACATGAATATATATAAACATATGTGTAACATATCAGAAGAAAAAGGATTGCATTATATACCATGGTATTGCTAGTTCCCTCGTAATTCACATAGGATGATTGAGGGTCAAGGTTAAGGCGTCTTCTCTGGTTGCTTTGAGATATTTCCACTGCTAGTTTACAAATCAGCTAAGATTAATTGTAACACAAAAAAAATCTAAAATACGAATGCTATAACAAATATACATGTTCACATACAAATACCAACTAAGAAGAAAAGAAAAGCTTTTACATGTTCATAAAGGCACACCACCTTGACCTCGAAACCTCCAACCTTTGAGGCTATATATGCTATTATAAGATTATCTTTGTATTAATTTATTGTTTGAGTTTAACTGTATACATCATCTATGATTAATAAGTATTCATTATACATTCTTTTAACTTATCTAAGTATTTCTAAGGTTCATAATCTAAAAAATACATCTCAAAACCAAATAAAAAGACAACATATGTATGTCGTAAATAACCACCTATTATTTGTGAAGAAGTGAACTACTATATCTTCATACAGAAACATTTAGGGTCATAGATAACATTCCTAGCCAAGATAAATGAAAATCTATTTAACGTCTTAACCACGCAAAGCTCATAGCCCTATAAATGATTACATATTTTGTAAAAGAACTTAAATCCACTAGAACTTTAAGTGGAAAATATAGGAATCATGTAAAGTAGAAAAAACTTGTGTAGAAACCACATACAAGTTTAAAAGCAGACAGTTTCAATATCAATACCCAAATTCTGTTATTTTGTTTGTCACGACCCATAAACAGAACACACTAAATGAACAAGAACACACTACGCAGATTTATCTAAAGTCATTTTCTTAAGACCCAAATATTGCCATAGAAAGTAAGAGAACATAAATAATCATAGATTTAGTACAAGATGGAAGCCACTTACGATGATCACTCTATGAATGACCCGATGAATATATAAAGAATAAAAAAAGAGAAAATAAATATTCGTAGATTCTATACAACAAAAATGCCTCTTAAAGTTCTATGAACCCTCAATCGAGTTTTCATGCTACTAACGACCTCAATGAATATCCATGAAGATCATGTAGCTATTAAAATAGAGAATAGTATAAGTGTGTGTTTACCAGATTCCAAATCAATAATTGGAGAAGTTCGAGTTCCTCTAGAGCTAATAGCCTGGCATAATACAAGTGCATTTATAATCTAAACACTTGCTAAAAGCTAAAATAATAAATAATAAAATCGCCTTTTTTTGTGTATAACACAGAATGTACCTGTTGATAAGCTGTAGGTGATAATATGATCAGATCATCCGTATCATTTGAAGCCTCAGTTGTTCTTGGACCACGTGGCGGAGATCCAGGGAGATCTAAACGTAGCTCAAATGGATCCGTCTGATCATGCATAGACGGGTATCTTTGGAGTTGTGAATGAACTGGACAAACTGGTTCCAAACCCAAAAGCATCACAAAAACAATTAATCAAAAATAAGAAACTTATCATGATAAGGTATAGCTTAATAACACAACTCTAGTCCAAAAAAAGTATAGAATACAATGTATGTCTTGACATCCAAACAGTAGTATTAGAAATCCAAATAATGCCCCCTTACATCTGTTGAGATTCTGTTAAAGTTCATGTAACATGACTAGAAATACATTTGAACACTGCAACATTACATCACATCATAGTTTGGTGATATAAAAATAAAATAATGGAAGGCCCAGAACTATCAAATGTAATGCAAGTTCGTATTTAAGAATCTAATAACTAGATTTACATCTAAACAACATTTTCATATCAATACTACTCTACAATACTAGTTTCAAAACCTTAACATGCAAAATTGCATAGAGATTACTAGCAAATAGGCATATTCCACGATCCGACTACAAAAGGGAAGAATTTACAACATAAGATTGAAGTGCGTATCTTGCAAAAGATCCTTTGAATTAAAGTTTTCAGATTTTCAAAATAATTCAGATAAAATAGTTTTTTCTTAATTTGCTTTGTGATTTAACAATGTACAATCAAGTCACATTTCACAGCAAAAAAGTGAAATACAATAACATACTAAAAAAACAAGTAACCTTAGCTACAGCAAATCTCCAATTATGAAAAACTGAAAGCTATAAATAAAATAATAATTCTTTACACAGAAGGTTATAAATGAAGAAATAGAAAAAAGGCCTGATACAATAAAATCCTATGATGGGGCTGGGTAGGTGTTTAAAAGGTATAAATACTCAAGCCTCAATTGACACGTGACTCTGAAAACAGAAGCTCTTTTCCCCGCGAAAAAAACTAATTTTGGAATAACTACACTAAACTACCCTCCGCTTTTACTTTGATTATGTATTCCAACTACTTAAGTATTTTAATTAAGGTCGTCTAGTTAGGGCTATTTATAGGCCATTAACTGTCCAATGTACGTATTTAATTTCATATATACCTACTGTTACCATAAATATTCACAGGTTATATACATGGAATAAGTAAAGAGAACATGAATATTCGCAGATTATACTACAAAGAGTCCTCTTATAGTTCGATGAGACCCTCATTTGTGTATTTGTGCCACTAATGACCTCAGTGAATATGCAAGACGATCATGTGGTTGTCAAAGTAAAGAATATTATTGAGTGTTTTTGTTTACCTGACCCTGAACCAATAAACTGAGTATTCTGAGCTCCGCTAGAGCTGCCAACCTGAAATAATACAAGCGCACCTTAATTGTCTAAACACTTAATAAAAATGTAAAGCATCGTCTTTTCAGTTATAATACAGAATGTAATTGTTGAAAGGTTGTGGTGTTAATATGATAACATCATCATACAAACCTCGAAATTTGTTTGACTAGGTGGCAGAGATCGTGGTGGACCAAGACGTAGCTCACATGGACCTGAGAAAAAAGAAAGCTCTTGATTGTCTGGTTGGCCACCATGACTGCTCTGACCCAAATAAATTACACGGTGACCCCGTTCCACATTCAAATTTTTCATAGTTTGCCTCCGCGAGCTCATTTTGTCTAGTGACATTCACATTGTAGTAAGAGCAATCAGAAGTAAGAAACTTCAGAGTAATTACAATGTATATCAAGATTAGTATAAATTCTTACAACATATATGGTGACATTCACATTGTAGTATTCAAACTCCATATAGATTCACTTAAACGTACTTAGTTTTGTTTAAAACTCAACTAACATGACTAGGAATACATTAAAACTTCACAAAAACTTTCTACTTAAAAGAAGAATCTATTTAAATTTATATATTTACTCGATCTATCAAAAAATATAATCATGGATCTAGAATTGCCATTTGTAGACATGCATGGTCGTAATTTAAGAATCAGAGAACTAGATTTAAATCTAAAACAACATAAAGAAACCTTTTACTAGCAACCTATACACTTCAAAAGGATAAAACATGAGTCACGCTCATACATGATTCATGATCGACAATTCACATAAAAAAAGGAAAATCTACAATATAAGTGAAGAACCTATCTATCGTCATAAAAAAGAGAAAGTCATTCTCATCATCATAAGAAAACCTATATATGTATTAAGGATCATTAACTAAGCATGTATAATTCAAGACGAAATTGTTAAATACAAGATTAGCATAGTCCAAACAAAACGAATATATGTATATCAAGATTAGTATAAATTCTAGCAACATATATGGTGACATTCACACTGTACTATTCGAACTCCATATAGATTCACTTAACATACTTAGTTTCGTTTAAAATTAAGCTAACATGACTAGGAATAAATTTGAACTTCACAAAAACTTTCTACTTATGGAAGAATCTATTTAGACCTCTATAATTACTCGATCTACCAAAAAATGTAATCTAGAATTGTCATTTGTAGACATGCACGGTCGTAATTTAAGAATCAGAGAACTAGATTTAAATCTAAAACAACGTAAAGAAACCTTTTACTAGCAACCTATACACGTTAAAAGGATAAAAAAATATGTCACGCTCATACATGATTCATGATCGACGATTCACATGAAAAAACGAAAATCTACAATATAAGAGTGAAGAACCTATCTATCGTCGTAAAAAAGAGAAAGCCATTCTCATCATCATAAGAAAACCTATATATGTATTAAGTATCATTAACTAAAAATTATATAAATGGAGACAAAATTGTTAAATACAAGATTCGCTCAGACCGAACAAAACGAATGTAAGGTTATAAAAGTGAACAATCATAGTGCAACTACATATCTAAATCGCAAAACTTTTGTGTACTTTCAATAGGTTTATCAATCTAAGACAGATTCAACACAGAGTTTTTCAATTGTGATAAAAAAAATGTAATTAAACTGAAGGATCTAAAAGTAAATGAAATTTAGTCATACATATACAATTATCATACACCATTCATCAGAATTCAGATCCACAGAATTAACAAAAGAGGGATCAAAACTGCGAAACAGCGAAAAACCTCTATATGTTCACAAATCAAAACCTTAAATCCGATGTTGTTTTACTATGATTTGATCGATCATCCACCCAAAAATACACAAACCCTTGCTATTTAGTATCAGATCCTACTAATCAACCTCGTAAATAGGTCAATCTTAAAACTATACTACACATGTATACAAAACCCAACTTATAAACACGATCGCTAAAATCAACAACAATTTAACAAAAAACTACACTTGATTTAACAGATTAACAATGATAACTAAGTTGAGAATTTGAATCGGTAAAATGTAGACAATTATCAGAAGAATCGGATGATAAGGATGTTGATTTTGCAACATTTGTGCTTAAAAAAGCTGAATTTTGATCAAACAACGTACGATTTGCAGCAAAACGATAAACCCTAAGTAAGCAAGTTAAACACGCATACACATCACTAAATGAAGTAAATTGACGTCAAAAAAACACAACTGAAAAAGCCACAAATTGATTGATCAAGTGATGATTGAAAATCTGCAGAAAATAAACAAAAGTGAATCGAAATTCAACCTGAAGAACACCGATTCTCCGATCATCAACAACTGAAAGCTATTTGAAGATTATGAGATTGAATGAGTTGAGAAAACACAACTCATTGCACAAGGGGTGGTGAAGAAATGAAAAAATTGAAGGGGTTTAAATAGACTAATATCCTAAACGGGTCGGGTCGGGTCGTGTATAAGAGGTCATACACGTGTACTAGGGTTTCAGTTGACACGTGGATCTTAAACAAACACCATCTTTCCCGCGGAAAAAGTGGCTTTTGAAATAAGTACACTTTACTACCCTCTGATGTTTTTTCATTAAGGTAATATTATTATTGAAATATTTTATACAACATTACATCTTATTTAGTTTGTTTAGGTTGATTTTTGTTGAAAAGTTTGCATTAACTTTTGATATATTTTGATCATTTTAGCTATGTGAAGAAAAAGCATTAAAGTGTTTTTATATTGTTTTGTTTTTAGCATTTTATTTATTATTTGAAATGAGTTGTAAAATGTAATAAAAACAACATTGCATTAATTGCCCTTTGCTACTTTTTTAACGGAATCTCACTCACATTAATCTGGTCCTAACCTAAATCATTTTATTTATAATATTAATATTAATAACACATGAAACCTCACAAGTAAAAAGATAGAACATAATATGGGATATGATATTTATGTTAACTTCTTTGTGCTTTTCGTTTTTCATTTCAAGATGCTGATGTTGTAAACCTCTAACATTTGGTGTGATTTTGAATTAATTTTATATGTAAAAAGTAATGCATTTAAAGCCCAGAATTAATTATTGGAAAAGAAATAAGTACTTATATTTCTATACTTTGATGAAATTAAAGCCTTTTGACTTTGAATTCCAGCTAATATTTTTTATATGATGAAATCTTTCGATATATATCGTTAAACTTTTGTTAAATTTTTGTGCTTATATTAGAATTAATATCGCATATTTTAGTACTCATTATCTTTCGATAAAAACTATAATTCACTATCACCCGCAACTTATAGAATATTATGTAGCTAATATAATAATCGGGATATTTGAATGTTAGTTTTAATGAATAGAAATTAATGCATTTAGTTAAATTAAAATAATGTACTGATCATTTTATCACCCCGTCTATATTGACTTTTCCTTATATAAAGCACACAGGAATTTAAAATACAAACGGATACGTTGCATTACCTGCATGAAAATGATAGTCATTGGTAATTCGTCGATATAGCCCGATGGTAAAGAATTTACCAAGAGGCGATCAATGAATTTATCAACAGATGACACCAATGGCGGCGGCTCATGGCAAAACAACCATTTTAAATTCATCGACATAATAACAACAAAAATTTTATTAAAGATATTGTCGGAAACTACTAAAAAGAGGCTAAATTTCTTACTATAATTTCTAATGAAAAAACATGTGTTAGGTAATTCTTACACATTTGCGGCACAATACCAATATAACTAAAAACTCTAATTTAATGAACTGGCGCATAAGATCTTAACTTTTTAATATGTAAAATCGTTTAATAAATTCCATTTTATAAGAATGTACATTTAATCAATATTGTACTCTACAAGTAATCACATTTTCTATTAAAATAAAACTAGCTAAACTCTTTTAATATCAATTGTTCTTTAAAAACTTTTAAGGAGTGTAATCTTGTTGATGCTCTACAATACTTAACTTTTACTTGTAGCTATATACATCATATCTTAAGTTGGTATTTCCACGCCTCGAGTTAAGAAACAACTGATTTTGCATGCAAATTTTCATACGAACGGTCAAAAAATCACAAGATTGCATATCAGGATTGGTGTATCACTTGATGCCGCTATAAATAACTATGGACTTAGTGTTCTCAAATATCCTAAAACCACCATCAAATCCGCAAAATACAATTGCAAAAATTAGATAACAGACCACATTATGGCGTAAATTATCATGAAAACATCATACAATCTTGACATTAATCGCCGTTAACATGAAATGATCATCACATGTTGATCAATAACATGCTATAACACAAAAACTACTAAACTACAGCAACAATGAAAACATACAGCCATGCATGTTAACAATAACTCAGTAAGTTTCAAAAGTCCCAACCATTTTAGTTCAACAGGTTCCAACAGTAGAAAGCTGCAAGTCATATGGGCAGATATATTGCCTTCATGCTACATAATGAGTTCATAAATCAGCTAAAAAGTAAAGTAAGATAAGATTATTCAATAGAACATGCTGTTTAGATTTCCTTGAACCGCTTCCAACCTGGATTAACCACAATCTCCTAAACCATGCATTAGGAAATACCTATTTCAGCATGTGCATAGCCGAGTATTTTTAAGTAGGCTGAATCTTTAAGTTTGACATCTGATTTGCAGCCACTTCTTTTAAAATCTTAGGAGACTTATATTTTATTTGACTCAGATTTGGTTATTACGTACACAAATAGAACAAATTTGCAAAGCGAGTGATCACTTCTTAAACTAAACCAAGTTTAATAAAACCATGGTAATGGTATTGCAAAAACACCAGGGACCAACAACAGATCTCCAGATTGTCAAACAACATAAAGATTTCAAGAGCATTATCAAATCGCGTGTATATAGTAACGTACGTGGTAAGTTGATAAGTTTCTATATATTGGTAACTTGCTTTTTAATAAAATGAAAGGTCAATAAATGTGTTTACCTTTAAAGGCTCAAAAGTTTCAAATAATACTATGTTTGAAGAAGTTATGGTGTTCTTTTATCCTATCCCTCACGTTATGTAGCTGAACATTGTATGTCAGGGTCATTTTAAGCTTAATTGTAATTTTCATATTGATAGAATAAAGAATCAGGTCTACACACCTCAAGTTTAATTGCAAGCAGGAAAGTAGAACCTGTTGAGTCCCTGGTGGTGACCTTGCGCATACAGATTGGACACTTGGTTTGAACAGCAATTGCAGTTTTATGCAACCATCGCAAAACACGCGACCACATTTTAAGACAATTGTTCAACCAACGGCCCCATGCAAATTGGACAGTTGAAGGTAGGTAGCGAAGGTGGCGGCGGCAGTGCAAAAGGCTTTGGCTGCAATTATAGAAATAAATCAATTTGACTTGATGCGTTCATTTATGGCCCAAAAATAAAATAAAAGGTGCAGCATTTATACACAATCACACCGCGACAAAAAAACAATAAAGAGGTACTAATTACTAAAAACATGTAAGACGCAAGCAAGACAACCCTTTATGCGCCAATCATTATAGTGACTCCCTACAAACAGCTACATACACAAATAACACATATATGTTTGTTTTGAATAAAGAATATTACCATTGAACTACTGGTTCCTACTAGTCCCATTCGATGCATGAGGTGGATGTGGCGGAGGTGCTGCAACCAATTTCAGTGTATGTGTGTCGCAGCCAATTTAAGACAAAACCTTACATAGATCACAGTCAAGCTAGCAATAAATAGCTGCTAACTAAATACCCGTAAAATATTACATGCATGTCTCTCTAGTCAGCTACCCATAAGGACACGGATATATGTATATATACACACATACATGCACATAAACAAACATATGGACATATGTGCGTACGGACTATGGACAACGCATCAAATCAAAATGTTGGTAAAAGGATTGCATTATGCATGACACCAGAGAGTAGTGGTTTTACCATAGAACTCTTAACTCCTACCAAACGCACATAGATGGTGTGGATGTTGACTGGTGGCTGCGAGTCAACTCCTTTTTTATTGCTGATGATTATCCAGCTGTTTTAACAAATCATAAAAGAAACATTGCAAAATAAAAAGTAAAAACGATATTCATTCTTTTAAAATGTACAACTTTATATACCATGTAAGACAGTCAATTTCAATCATAATTATCTTAAAACTCAATTTACAGATAAAGATTGTTGACTGTCTACTTCTCTTCCTGTGCACATATTATAACCTATATTCCTTCTATAAAAAAACTACTAAAGATTACGGTGCAGATGTGTGAGATCATTTATAACTAAATTAAACATCTAAACCTGTTATTTGTCTATAAGGAGACAATTTTAATATAAATTCAGCCATTATGTCTTCCACAACAAAACAAGACAAATATTCAAGGCGACCTTACTAATGTATTTCTATATTTAAAGTCATAATCTCCAAAATATTACCATTCATTTAAACAAAGAACAGAAATAATCACATAATGAACACTATATAAATAAGCCTTGCAGATGAAACCCTCATTTGAGTATTCTCCTACGTACTATTGATCTAAACAAAACTGAAATTTTAGAGTTTACCAGATTCCGAATCAATCAGGTGGAGTCGTACCATGAGTTGTTCAAGAGTTACTAGCCTGACAAAACACAGATGCAGCTTAATAATCCGAACAGTTAATACAGATTAAAAAAAGGTTAATCTTTAGAATCATTATAGTGACTCCCTGCAAACAGCTACATACACAGACAAAACATACATTTTTTTTTGACATAAAGAGTATTACCATTGAACTACTGGTTCCTATCAGTCCCATCCAAGTTGGGTGGATGGAAGTAGACGCATGAAGTGGATGTAGCGGAGGTGCAGCAACCAATTTCAGTTTATGTGCATTGCAGCCATAATTTAAGACAAAACCTTACATAGATCACAGTCAGCTAGTAATAAATAGCTGCTAACTAAATACCCGTAAAATACTATATGCATGTGCCTCTGGTCAGCTACACATAAAGACACAAATATATGTATATACACACACATACATGCACATAAAGTTATGGACATATGTGTGTACGGACAACACATCAAATCAAAATGTTGGTAAAGGATTGCATTATGCATGACACTAGAGAGTAGTGGTATTACCATAGAACTCCTGGTTCCAACCAAATGCACATTGATGGCCTGGATTGATGAGTTCGGTACAGAGTACACAACAGCCTTCAACAATGCTAACACACACACAAATTACACACACACTGAACTTGCCAAGTGTGGCTTGTTCTTCTGCATTCAATAAGAATGAAAAACTAGAAACATGGAGGTTTACATATTAGGATTTAGGAAACTATCTACTACCACTATCCACTAACACATAGTGGAACAACCACCCACTACTTTAATTAGATAAAGAAAACATGCAGAGATTAAAACACTAAATAACATGACCATAAATAAAGGCAGTTAATTATTACTCTCATGTGTGAGTCTTCAACCATGAGAACTTGAGCTGCACTTGATGCTTTGATATTGGACTTCAACATGGATGTTGACTGGTGGCCGCGAGTCAACAGTTCTTTTATTGCGCCGGTGACCTTCAAAGATTTGCACTGTCATTTTACAATGCATAAAAATCATTGCAACACAAGAAGTAAAAAATATATTCATTGTTTTAAAATGGAAAACTTAATATACCATGTAATGAAAGTTAATTTCTATAAAATATATCATTCAAAAAGAGTTCACAGATAGAAATTGTTGACGGTATACTTCTCGATTCTATGCACACAATCTCATCTTGTAACCTATATTCTTTCTATAAGAACTAGAAAACCTACTAGAAGATTAAGGCACAGATATGTGAGATCATTTATAAGTTAAGAATACCTAAACAATTTATTTGTCTAAAAGGAAACAACTTTATTATAAACTGAGTTAATTATATCGATCTACCACATTCCATTGACAAAACAAGGTGAATATTCAAGTCCACATTACTAATGTATTTCTAAAAGTCATAATAACCAAAAGATCGATTACCATCGATTGAAATAAAGAACATAAATATTCACATAATTAGCACTATATAAATAAGCCTTTCACATGAACCCCTCACTTGACTATTTGTACTACTATTGATCTAAATGAATCTGAAATTATAGAATTTAACAGATTCCAAATCAATCAGTGGAGTCATTCCATGAGTTGTTTGAGAGTTACTAGCCTGACAAAAGACAGATGCAGCTTAATAATATGAATAGTTAAGATAGATTGAAAAAAAGGTTAATCTTTAGTGTAGGAGAGTAAATGGACCTGTCCAAAAGCTATAGGTGATTATATAATAACATCATCATCATCACCAGCAGCAGCAGCATCTTGTCGATGATATATCTCACTCAATACCACCATAATCAATGAAGGACTTAGCGTTCTCAATATCCTAAAACCACCATCAAATCCGCAAATACCATTGCAAGCAACAAATAACTGGATCATGTTACATGCAAAAACATATCACGATATTTGTGGCGTAAATATCATGAAAAGATCATACACCTCGCGAAAGTGGATCCTGTTGGGTTGCTGGTGGTTGACCTTGTGCCTACAGCTTGGACACTTGGGTTGAACAACAATTGCAGTTTTTATGCAACATTCGAAAAGCATGTGACCATACTTTGTGACCATTTGTTCAACTAGCCGCCCCCATGCATATTGGAAAGTTGAAGGTAGGTACCATAGGTGGGGCAGCAATTATAGAAATAAATCAATTTGAAGTGACATGTTCATTTATGGCCCAAAAATAAAATAAAAAGTGCAGCATTTAAACACAATTACACATTCACGTTGTACAAGAAAACAAAAAAGAGGTACTAAAAACACATAACACAGAAGCCAGACAACCCTTACCACGCAAATCATTATAGTGGCTCCCGGCAAACAACTACATATACAGACAACTGCACATGTATGTTTGTTTTCACATAAAGAGTATTACCATTGAACTACCGGTTCTTATCGGCCTATGCAAGCTGGACAAATGGAGGTAGACGCATGAGGCGGATGTCGCGGAGGCACAGCAAACAATTAGTTGATGTGCTTGGCAGCCAATTTGAGACAAACCTTACATAGATCACAATCAAGCTAGTAACAAATATCTGCTAATTAAATACCCATAGAATACTATACGCATATGCCTCTAGTCAGCTACACAGAAAGGCACGGATATATATACACACACAAATACATGCACATAAACATATGGACATATGTGTGTACACAACGAATCAAATCAAAATGTTGGTAAAAGGATTGCATTATACATGACACCAGAGAGTAGTGGTATAACCATAAAACTCTTAGTTCCTACCAAATGCACACTAATGGGGTGGATGTTGATGGGTATTAGACAAACCATAGTTTATATTTAAATAGTATCTAATTGTATAGGGTCTAGAGTGTATTATTCTAGTCTATATATATCATGTAATTAGACAATTCAATAACACACATTATTGATTACCAAGTTTATCTTGGTATCAGAGCCAGGAAGGCTCGATCATCGCCGAAACCCTAATTAGGGCGGTCGGCCGCCGCCGCCGCCCTGTCCAACCATCCATTACTGATGCTTCTGTTACAATAATCACCACTACCATCTTTACCTTTAACAGGCGAATACAAACCGCCATCGTCTCTTTCCTTTCACATAATCGCAGCTGTCGGTGCCAAACCCTAACCTTAGCTGCCGCCAAACCTTAATCCTAGCCATCGCTAAAGTCTAACCCTAGCTGCCCCAAACCATAACCCTAGCTGCCGCCCAAACCCT
The DNA here is from genome assembly GCA_025506515.1 of Flaveria trinervia. Taxonomy (NCBI): domain Eukaryota; kingdom Viridiplantae; phylum Streptophyta; class Magnoliopsida; order Asterales; family Asteraceae; genus Flaveria; species Flaveria trinervia. The sequence continues at coordinate 9,930,403 of CM046444.1, read as the reverse complement.
AATCCTAGCCATCTCTTAATCCGAACCCTAACCCTAGCCATCACTAAACCTAACCCTAGCCGTCACTAACCCTAATCTTAGCAGCCGCACACCACATACAATCACCGATGCTCCTTCATTTCAATCTTAACACATCATCACATACAATGTGATGCTTCATCTTCATTGCTGCTGCTATACAACATGATCCGCCATACAACAGCGGCGCACCTTTATGCAAAAGTTTTAGGTGTGGAGATACGCGAGAAGATTCACAAGATAAAGATAATGATAGTTTCAAAGTCACATCATATACAATGTGATAACTGGAGAAGAACAACCAGTGCTTCACACATTTGGCGATTGCAACGACAAACAACAAGACCATAATTTACGTTACTTATTTTTATTTTTTATGTTTTTTAGATTTCAAGCTAAATCTCTCCCGAGCTTAGTTTGCGGGGGAATATTAGACTAGGTTATTATTAGTGAATAGTTTAGGGTTAGTTATGTAATATTGTCCTCTATATAAAGGACCCTCTATTGTAATCCTAAACACAATGATAGGTTATTATTAGTGAATAGTTTAGGGTTAGTTTGCGAGTCAACACTTCTTTTATTGCGTTGCTGACCATCAGTGATTTGCATTGTCGTTTTACAATGCATAAAAATCATTCCAACATAAGAAGTAAAAAGATATCCATTGTTTTAAAATGGACAACTTTATATACCATGTAATGAAAGTTAATTTATATTAGATATTGAAGATCCCAGGGGTCTGTTTGTTTGAGAGAGAATTCTATGAAATCTAGAGATGCATCACTAACAAATGAATGTTTACATGGGTATTTATACCCTTACGTTTCTTGGGGTGCAAGTAACATAACTACACCTTAACCGACTAACTTATGCTATACAACAATAATAATCCATAATAATATAATAATAATAATACTTGTGATAACAAGAATTATGGTCTAACATTCTCCCCCCTAATTCTTGATTTCTTCTGCTAGGTCCTTAACTCCAATAAGCTTCTCATTTCCATAAACTTGATCCTTGGTAAAGCTTTAATGAGTATGACGGCTCTTTGCATTTCTCCACTTATGTGCTCCGCTTGAATCTGCTCATTTTCTATACATTCTCTGATAAAATGATATCTTGTGTTGATATGCTTTGATCTTCCATGAAATACTTGATTCATCATGAGTAGTATAGCTACTTGTTATCAACTCTTAGTGTTATCTTCTTTGGTTCTTCTCCTGTAAGTTCACTTAGTAGTCCTTGTAACCATAATGCTTGACATGCTGCTGATGTAGCTACCATAAATTCTGATTCACACGATGATAGTGCTATTGTATTCTGCTTGTGACTTGACCATGTAATAGGTGCTTCATTGTAGTAAAATATAGTTCCTGTTGTTCCTTTTCCATCATTTGCATCTACACCATAACTGCTATCGCTAAATCCAATGATTTCTTTGTTTCTTCTTTGGTGTATTCTATTCCATAATTTAACGTTCCTTTAATATATCTTATCAAATGCTTTACTGCTTGCATGTGAATTTCTCTTGGTTTCTCCATGTATCTACTTACGTATCCAACTGCGTAAGTTATATCAGGTCTTGTATGCGTGAGGTATCTTAAACATCCAATTAGCTTTCTATATTCTGTTGCATTGACTAAGTCACTTTTGTTTTCTCTTGTCAACTTTAAAGCTGCTTCCATTGCATACTTTGTTGGGTTACAATCTTCTAATCTTGCTTCTTGAAGGATTTTCTTTGCATAGGCTGAGTGCTTTTAACTTTATTTTTCTTGATTGATGTACTTCAATTCCTAAATAGTATGTAAGTGGCCCTAGGTCACTCATTTCAAACTTACCTTCCATTTCTTTCTTGAAACTTGCTATGTCTTTCATTGAACTTCCTGTCACTATGATGTCATCAACATAAACACCAATTATTATAGTAGTGTTTTTAAGAGTTCTCTTGTAAACTGCTTACTCTTGAGGACATCTTTTAAATCCAATTTCCTTTAACGTGTTATCTAGTCTAAGATTCCATGCTCTTGGTGCTTGCTTTAAACCATATAAAGCTTTCTTTAACTTGTAGACTAGTTTCTCCTTTCCTTTCTTCACAAATCCATCTAGTTGTGTTACATATACGTCTTCCTTTAAATCACCGTGTAAGAATGCTTATTTTACATCTAAATGATGTACTGGCCATCCTTCTTGTGCTGCTATTGCTATTAGTAGTCTTATGGTCTCCATTCTTACAACGGGTGCAAATACTTCATTATAGTCTATACCTTCCTTTTGTACATAACCCTTTGTTACTAACCTTGCCTTGTGCTTGGTGATTTCTCCAATTGCATCTTTCTTGACCTTAAAAATCCATTTTAAACCTATTGCCTTTTGATTTGTAGGAAGTGTTGTGAGTGTCCACGTATTATTCTTTTCTATCGAGTCTATCTGACTTTCCATGGCTTTTATCCACTGAGGATATTCTGCTGCTTCCTTATAGTTGATAGGTTCTTCATCATATGCTAGGTATAAATGTTCATATTCTTTTGGTTCGAGAGGTCTAGTTTCATTATAGATGCTACTTAGTGATCTTGGTCTTTGAACTGATCTATTTCATGAACCGGGTGAACTATCAATTTCTTGTACACTTACTGGTGTTTCTTGAATTTCTTGGACTGTTATTGGAGATCTTATAGTTGAGATTGGTGTAACCATATCTTCAAATATTGGTTCTTGATGATCTTGAGTATCTTCACCTTCACTATCTTGATCTTGACTATTTCCACTGTCTTGATCTTCACGGATTACAAAACTTTTCCATGTAAGTCCATTATTACTCACTTCTTCTAAGTAGGTATCCCAGTTCCATGATTCATTCTCAATAAATAAAACATCTCTACTTATACAAATCTTGTTTTCTTCTGGATCATATAATCTATAGGCTTTTGTTCCACTTTCATTTCCTAAATGCACCATCTTCTTGCTTCTATCATCTAGCTTCTTCAAATGAGGTGTCGGTACCTTCATGTATGCTATGCATCCAAATACTTTAATATGCTTTAAGCTAGGAGGTTTACCTTTTACTGCTTCATAGGGTGTAATTTCCTTTAGTGCTTTGGTTGGAACACGATTTAGTAAGTATACTGCTTGTCGTGTTGCTTCTACCCATAGGTTTTGTGGTACATTCATAGCCTTTAACATGCTTCTTGTCATGCTCATCACTGAACGGTTTCTTCGTTCTACTACACCATTTTGTTAAGGTGTGTAAGGTGTTGTGAGTTGTCTTAAGATTCCTTCATCTTCACAATACGTAGTTAAGGCATTTGAGGTAAATTCACCTCCATGATCGGTTCTCAATGTCTTGAGCTTATGCCTTGTTTCTGTTTGAGCTTCGTTTCTAAACTTCTTGAAAATATCATATACTTGGTCTTTTGATTTAAGCATGTAGATCCACATATATCTTGAATAATCATCGACTAGTAAAAAGAAATAGTTGTTACCAGCTAAGAATGTGGGTGAGATCGGTCCACATAAATCTGCATGTACTAGTTCTAGAGGTTCTACGGCTCTAAACTTTACTTAAGAGGGAAATGGCAATCTACTTTGCTTTCCCACGAGACATGCATCACAAATCTGGGTATGATGGTCTATTGTCGGTAATCTATGTGCCATACCTTTAGTACTTAGCTGCTTTAACGAATCAAAGTTAATATGTCCCATACGTGCATGCCATAACCATGCTGGTGTGTCAATCCTTGCTTTTAGACAAATAGGACTTGATATTCTTAACTTAACTTTGTAAAGTCTATTCGTTGCTCTAGGGACTTTCATTAACAAATAATCATGAGGATCAAACATCCAAATATACATATCTTTCATAACAATCTTGCATCCAGTTTTAGTAATTTGCCCTAGGCTTATGATGTTGCTTTGGAGGTGTGGAATGAAGTAGACGTCGATGATTAACTTCTGTTCACCATTCTTGCATTCCAATAAGATTGATCTTTTTCCTTTTATGTTGACACATGATCCATCTCCAAACTTGACATTTCCTGTTATTCTTTCATTTAACTCTATAAAATAGGAGCGTTCACCTATCATATGATTGCTAACTCCATTGTCCAAATACCATATACCATCTTTCATGCTATCACCTTGATAACGTTGTGGTAGGACTTTCGTTTCATCTAGAACTAATGCTTTCTCTTCACCAACAGTCATAAGTAATGTAGGGTCTTCATTCTCCATTACAAGGTGAGATTCTTCTTGCTTACTTCGAGATTTAGGACATTTGGTTGCGATATGTCCTAGTTCATTGCAATTGTAACACTTTACATTGCTCATATCTCTTCTAGGTCGGTTGTTGTCAAACTGACGCTTCTTAGTGAAACTCTTCTCACTTCTTTGATCTCCTTAGCCATTCTTGTCAAAGCTTCTCTTCTCATATCTTTGACTCTTGCCGTAGTTGTTGAACTTCCTAAAGTTCTTCTTACCTCGATTCTGATTGTAGTTCTTTTGGTTGTTGTAAGACTTTTTCTCGAACCTTGTAAACAACACCTTCTCTTGACCTGTAGGTCCTAATTTCTTCTCTTCTCTAGACTTAAGTCGTTGCCCGTAGGCTTTAAGTCTTCCAATTGCTTCGTCAAGTGTCATTGTGTCCATATCTGAATATTGCTCTATCGATGCAATAATTTGCAAAAACTTATCGGGTACTGAATCTAATAGCTTACGTACCATGGTTGCTTCATCAAACTTTGTTCCTAGGCTCTTTGACTTTGTATTTATTGCTCTTAATCTTCCTGCAAACTGATCTATGGTCTCTGTCTCTCTCATTGAAAGCATCTCGAATTATGTGCGCAATGATTAAAGTCTAGCTTTTTGAACTCTATCAATACCAGCGTGCCTTGTATTTAAGGCCTCCCAAATATCTTTCGTTGTAGTATGAGATGCCACTTGCATCACCATATCTTCTGGTATTGCTTGAAATAGATAGGCAATCGTTGTCCTATCTTTCCTGTCATCTACTTTTGTACCTTCTCGTGGTTCAATTGCTTCTAAAAGGTTATTGGCATTCAAAATTGCCTTTACACGAACAGACCAAATCGTGTAATTTGTAGATGTTAACATTGGTGTTTGGAGGCTAATAGAGAGTGTGTCCTTGGGTTTTGATGGGGACTTTGTCGGTGTCTTCTTATGTTTCCCAGTTGTTCAACGTACTTTGAACTTCCCAAGGTTTAATAAAACTTGTTTGACTTGCTAACAAATGAATGTTTACATGGGTATTTATACCCTTACGTTTCTTGGAGTGCAAGTAACATAACTACGCCTTAACCAACTAACTTATGTTATACAATAATAATACATAATGATAATAATAATAATAATAATATATAATAATAATAATAATAATAATAATAATAATAATAGTAGTAATAATACTAATAATAATAATAATAATAATATATAATAATAATACTTATGATAACAAGAATTACGGTCTAACAGATATATCATTCAAAAAGGGTTCACAAATAAAGATTGTTGATCGTCTACTTATCGATTCTATGCAAACAATCTCATATTATATAACCTATATTCTTTCTGTAAGAACTAGAAAAGCGATTCTATGCAAACAATCTCATATTATATAACCTATATTCTTTCTATAAGAACTAGAAAAGCTACTAGAAGATTAAGGAACAATTATGTGAGATCGTTAATATCTAAACCTTTTTTTGTCTAAAAGGAGAATTTTATTATAAATTGAGTTATTATGCCAATTTGCCACATTCCATAAAAAAAACAAGGTGAATATTCATAGCCACATTACTAATGTATCTCTAAATTTGAAGTTTCAATCTCTAAAAGATTACCAGCGCTTAAAATAGAGAACATATAATAATCAGACAATATAAATAAGCCTTTCAGATTAAACCCTCACTTGACTACTCATCCTACTATTGATCTAAACGAAACTGAAAATCTTGTGTTTACCAGATTCCAAATCAATCAGTAGAGTCATTCCATGAGTTGTCGAGAGTTACTACCCTCAAAAGACAGATGCAGCTAATAATCTGAAGAGTTAATACAAATTGAGGGGGAAAAAGAGGTTGATACTTGATATTTAGTGTAGTACACTCAAATACTCAATGGACCTGTCCAAAAGCTATAGGTGATGATATAATAACATCATCGCCAGCAGCAGCATCCTCGTTGATGTGGCTGCTATCATGTCCACACCACGTCAACTAGCAAAGGTGGTGAAGACCCTTGACCCTTGTGGCTGAAGACTTTGCTCATCCTGAGCATAAGATTACTTGGACCTCTTTCGGGTTCGTGGTCAAAAGTTGTAGGTGATGACATAAGGTAACTATCACCATCATTAGCAGCAATTTCCTCAGCCATATTACAAAGCACAAAAGATATTGCAACATAAGAAGTAAAGAAAGCTATTCATAGTTTTAAATGGAGAGCTTTAAATACAGTGTATGCTTTGTAAATATTAATTATGGATTCTTCTTTATGTATTAAATACGTAACTAGAGTAACGAGGGCATCTAAATAAATATATCTGTAAAAAGGATTTACAAATAATGATTGCTTTGTGGCGCTATGCACACAATCTCGTATTAATTTTAACCTATATTCTTCCAACAAGAACAAAAAAAACAACTAAAATTTAAGGTGTGGATATATGAGACCATTTATATATACAGGTAAAAGGAGAATCGAAACCTCATCTATGTCTGAAAGGAAACACACTTTATCACAAATTTATTCTCACTTCTGCCTCATTCCATCCACAAATTATGGTGAATATTCAAGGCCAGAATACTAACATATTTCGAAACTTATTTGTCAGAATCTCCAAAAGGTTACCATTCATTGAAAAGAAGAAAATAAAATATATACATATTTAATACAATAAAAAAGCCTTTCAGATGAAACCCAGAGTTGAGTATTCATCCTAGTGATCTAACAGAACCAAATGTGGTAAGCAAGTTCAAGGAGCAGTAATGTTAACCTGATTCCAAAGCAATCAATGGAGACCTCATTTCGGTTCTTCTAGCCTGAAAGAAAGAAGACAGATGCGGTTTTATTAATAATCTGAATAGTTAATACAAAGGCTGAGAAAAGGTTAAATTTTTAGTATAGAAAACTAAATTGACCCGTCCAAAGGCTTGAGGTGATGATATAGCAGCACCTACATTCTCTTCGTTGTAATCATCATAATAATTGTCACCATAATCATAATTGTCGTCTTCATCAATCATCATCATCTTCTTCTTCTTTTCTTCTTCGTCTTCACTATCCAATTCCACCATGCAAGTTGGCCCGTGTTATGGAGACCCTTGTGGCTGAAAATTATCAGATATTAGAGAGGCCAACAGTGAATCGAACACAAAACAAATAGTCGAAATTTTGTAGCTTAATTGAATGATTGCAGATACAAAAGAGTCTGCCCGATTACAAGAGTAAGTTTTGATTAGTTGGAAAGTTATAAAAATAAATAAAGCACTTCTTAAATAGTAGAAAAATATAACAAACTAAGCTGACTCTGCGCTAAATATCAGGTCTTCTTATTCCGACGTTTTCCAGCCTCCAACGGTTATCCAGTCCACCCGTTGGATCCTTGAGACTCGGTCAACCATTCACCCAACAAAAATTAGTGGCTGTAGTCTTGGCTCAACCAGGGCTACAGGTAGAGTACCCTGAGCCAAAGGACTACTTGGACCACCTTGTAGTTCAAAGCCAAAAGCTCTAGCCGAATATATGATAACAGTGTCATAATCATTGCAAAAATAAATAAATATAGACATCATAATCGTTCAATTCCTACACGCCAATTCCCCAAGGTATTGGATGCTCACGTGGCATACATTTTTCTCAAGAACAAACATGGGCTCAGGAATGCTTGGTTGACCACCTTGCCTCGAAGGATCAATTGAAACACCTTCTGGGTCACAATTACCAACTGGTGGTGGTTCATTGAGATTGAGATGGGACAACTTCATCAGCCTACACTCCCCTTAAACAAGTAATCACAAAAAAAAGTTCATAATAGTTTACGGCATGAGTGCATAACAACACTGTTTTTAACCATGATATGTATCCAATATTACTATACATAGCATGAGATTCAACTATTCAAACTCTAGAATTGAAACTGCAACTAAGATTCATTTATTTAAACTCGATAATTCAACAAACTTTACAAGGTATATGATATATTGGGAAATCAGAAACTGCCATTTGCAGACGATGCAACTACTTGTATATCTAATAGAACTCTTTGTGAGGTAATATTCTTTAATATGAATTTCGTAACCCCGTCACGCATAAATCGATACAGTTTACCAGCAAACTAAAACAAGCTTAAATGAAAGAGAATATAACTTTCTGAGCATATATACATCATCCATATCTCGGACTAAAACTGTGAACTTCAAGCAAACCCTAATTAAGCAAATGTACAAGTCAGAAAAACAAATTGAACACAAAAAGAGATCGATTGTCAAGTTCAAATGATTGATCGCAATGTGGATTGAATAATCAACTGAAATTAGCAAGGTTGAATCGTCTCTACCTGAGATTCAGATGCTCCCGAACTTCTGATGATCTAGAGCGATAAAATGATGATCGAATGATAGGAGCTTAGTTTTTCTTAGAACAGTTTAATTAGTGTTCATGAAGAAAAGAAATGAGAGCTCAAGGGTATACTGACGGTTTAACACCTAATTATTATATATAATACTAATTTTTAATTTGTTTATGCATTATTAGTTTTATAGGTTGTATTTTTGTATTTTCTTTATTTAATTTTCTTTTAAATTTCAACACTAATAGTTTTTATCTTTATATTTAACACTAATATTTTTTTTACTTTCAACTTTATATTTTTAAATTATTACAAATTTTCAGTTTTACGTTTCAATCTAAAATTTTCGAACTAACATGCTGCAACATGCGTATGTGGTTTAATTTTTTACCTAATTTTTTATGTTTATCGATCGTTTCGTGTTTTACGTTTTGGTTTAATTTTTGCATGTTAACACGCCGCAATGGGCGTCCATAGTTCAACTTTATTATGTTACATTTCTTTTCATTATTATTTTTTTTGTTTTGTGGGCTTTTTCAGAGTTTGCAATAGCTAGCGACGGTGTAACATTAATGTTGTTTATCGCGGTTTTAAACCCCCACCGCAACGCGGTGGAAATAATACTAGTTTCAATACTAATTATCAACTTTAGTATGCTTGTGGGTTGTATTAATATTTAGTAGGTTGTACCCATATTTGTTTTTTTCTTAAACTTTAACTCTTTTTTTTCAATCTACTTCTTTTATATTTTTTACAATTTAACCATAATATTTTTTTTTTCATTTTTTATCCCCATACTTTTCATATTATACTTTTTTTGTTTTGCGTTTTTGTCTCAATTTTGCGAGTAACACACCGCAACACATGTGTGTGATGAAACATTTTTACTCTTATTTTTTCCAATTTAACGACCATTTCGTAATACGTTGGTTCTAGATCGACTTACTTATTATTTTATATATTTTACATATCACTTATGTGGTTCAATGTTTTTAAGCTTATTTTTCGTTTGATTTTATCCTTTGTGTTATTTATTTCCTTTTTAATACGAGTTTTTTCGGTGTTTTTATCACTTGTAGTTGTGTGTCATTGGTGATACTTGACATGATTTACCCCCCCCCCCCCCCTTCCGGCAACATAGAGGGCTTAATATTAGTTGTTTGATAAAAACCAAGGTTGACTAGTTAACTTAGTTTTTCTAGCGGCAATTAATCAAGCTCATTTGTTCATTTTTTAGTCGGGATCGTTACCATCAACATTCATGAGAAAAACTTATGACATCTTCATATATACATGTCATGGGTAGCTCATTTTAACCAATTGAAGTAAAGATTATTTGTATTAATTGAATTATGTATAAAAATATAAATGTAAATGTTACACTTAGAAAAAAAATTACAAAGCTGTTTGTAACTATATGTGACTTGATCATAGTGACTTTTTTAGTCTTTTTTTATTTGATTGATACAAAACCGTTAATTTCATAATATAGTTGTTATTATGGTGGCAACCGTAAAAAATCTAGTTCTTATACCTAATATGATTCTATGATCATTATAATACGTAACAATTTTCTATCACTATAAACAGTGTTTTAGTGGGTTAATCATTTGCCACGTGGCACGTGTCATTGGTCCACTTCTATATTAATTTATTACTAGGTAAAAACTCGTGTACCACAAGATTGGTAAAAACAAAAACAAAATATTTTTAACTTTTTTTAACAACATAGTCTAAAACATCAGTTGTGGTAATCAATAAAAGAAACATAAGTAACTTTAGACAAAAAAAGTTATGTTATAGATCTTTAAAGATTTCTTTGTAACAACATTTTTTGTTTCATTACTAACATTACCATCTTTATAAAAAAGAAAATTACCATTTGTATCCCTGACGTTTATTCATTTTAACCGTTTGCATCCCTGCAGTTTGAAAATTATCATCTCCCCCTGACGTTTCATTTTTATTTTCATTTGAGTCCAACACACTAACGACGACAGATTTTTCAGTTAAATTTAATAAAATGACAAAAATACCCTTATTTAATACCCTTCATCTACTCACACGCCACCCCTTTCATCTTCTCTCCATGTCTATCTTTCTTCTCCCTCTTTGTGCCCACCACTGCCACCACAACCATCGTGGTCGCCGCACCACCGCAGTTGTCGCACCGCCACCGTTGCCGCACCGTCGTTGTCGTCGCACCACCACCGCACCTCAACGACTAGAAGAACCACAACCACCCCTATATATTTTCTTCTCTTCTCTTCTCTTCTTTGTGTATATGTGTGATCGGTAGACCACAATCACCAAGACGTGAAATTGTTGTTCTAGAGAAGCATATCTAGTGGTGGAAGGGTGAAACACATTGGCGGCCAAGGGTGTTTTGGCAAAAATCACAGATTTAGTATTGATGATCGGCTATGAAGGTGGAGATAGGGGTTTTGGTGGTGGTGATGGGTGATTGTGATGGAGGATGCAGTGGTGGTGATGGGTGGTTATGGTACGTTATGGTGATTGGTGGTTGTGATTGTGGTGGGTGGTTGTGGTTGTGGTGATAGGGGCTACAGTGGTGGTGATGGGGCTGCGGTGGTGGTGATGGGGTTGCGATGGTAGTGATAGGGCTGTGGTGGTGGTGATGGGGGCTGCGATGGTGGTGATGATAGGGACTACGGTGGTGGTGGTGATGGAGACTATGGTGGTGGTGATGGTGATGGGTGGTTGTGATTGTGGTGATAGGGGTTGCGGTGGTGGTGATGGGGCTGCGGTGGTGGTGATGGGGCTACGATGGTGGTGATGGGGCTGCAATTGGTGGTGATGGGGTTGCGATGGTAGTGATAGGGCTGTGGTGGTGGTGATGGGGGCTGCGATGGTGGTGATGATAGGGACTACGGTGGTGGTGGTGATGGAGACTATGGTGGTGGTGATGGTGATGGGTGGTTGTGATTGTGGTGATAGGGGTTGCGGTGGTGGTGATGGGGCTGCGGTGGTGGTGATGGGGCTACGATGGTGGTGATGGGGCTGCAATTGGTGGTGATGGGGTTGCGATGCTGGTGATGGGACTGTGGTGGTGGCGATGGGGCTGCGGTGGTGGTGATAGGGTTGCGGTGGTGGTGATGGGGTTGCGATTGGTGGTGATGGGGCTGCGGTGGTGGTGATGGGGCTACGGTGGTGGTGATGGGGCTGCGGTGATGGTGATGGGGTTGTGAAAATGGTGATGGTTAGTTGTCATGGTGGTGATAAAGGGTAGTGTAGTCTTTTTAACAATAATTTTAATAGGAAAACTAACGGTGTTAGTAATCTGTACTCAAATGGAAATAAAAATAAAACAATATAGACTCAAATGAAGATAACATGAAACGTTAGGCGTCAGATGGCAATTTTCAAACCGCATGGATGCAAATGGTTAAAATGAACAAACGTCAGGGATGTAGATGGTAATTTATTCTTATAAAAAGTTAATAATTTGACTTAATCTCAATTCTTAACTCTTGATAATGCAACATATAGCTATTAATGAGTGAAAACCAATTCTTTTAAGAATTAAGATGATAAACATGATAAAAACAATGAGTGATAAACGTTACATAAACATCAACCTTAATAATGATAATAAGAATACAATAATACCAAAACAACACATAACACTAAAACCAAATAGTAAATCTAACAAAAGACAAAAGATAACTTCAAACATTTAAATTATCCAAACAAAAGACTATGAGATAGTTGAACTAAAGACTTCGGGGGAGGATGGTCTCCATGAATAACACTCCTTTTATACCGTGAAATTAGTAACATGATAAAAAAAAACATAAAGTTGCTTCCTCTTTATATCTATCTTAGAAAACTATCAATAGTCTGTCATTACAAGCTAGTTGCAATTGGTCATCATGTGTGAGATGGAGCACCATTTCAACAATGACAAATAGTTAATGCAGGGAAAATTGGAGTCCTTCACACATGTTTCATCTTTCATTCTGGGGAGTTCAAATCAAAGCCTTCTTATTTTTAATGTAAATAAGTTGTTAGAAGTTAACACGAATATTACACATGTAACTTATTCTAATGTAGATGAATGTTTAAAATGAAAAAAAGAAGCATTAGGCAACATATGCACAATGTCAATTTACATCAACGGATTCTTGGAATTTTGATTAGTTATTAGTGTCCTCATGTATATTCAATTATCAAAACATTGAATTCTTAAAACGCTAGTGATTTAGTGTAAAACATAAATGAACTTAAATAAACCAACTAATGTGTATGACTATTTGAAATGTTAAAGAACTTACATTTGATAGCATGTATAAAATGCACACATGTATATATTGTGAAGTAATGGTTATATTTAAATGTGACATATAACATGTAACCTAGGGGAATTTAAAAGTCAATGGGGAAGGTAATAACACAACTCACCATATTATTGATCTATCCTCCATAACCATGTATTCCAATTGCATTCTTAAATGCAACAACAACATCCTTGGGTATCCATATCTTTCGAGCACTGGTATGCATATGATTCAAGCTATGCGAATCATGATCTTCCACATGCCAAGCAAACCAACTGATCCATTTATATAATTTAGCAACCAATCTTGAAACTTATCACACAAATTCAAATAAATTAATTGAAATTAGATTGTGAAAATATATTTAAATTTTTTTCTTAACCAATTCATTTATCACCGGTCAATCGGTGTGCTTAAACGGAATACATGTTTTTATTTTACCAGCAACAAGAGAATCAACAAGGATTACAATGGGTTTGGTGGATTTAGTGAGGATGTGTAAGAATCTGAATTCACTAAAATAACATCATTTAGTATTAAAAACATACATACCATATAAAAGCATTCATAGTAGGTTTTTCATTTTCGATGTGAATGTGTGTTTTATATTATGGGGATGGTTGTCGGTAAATGTGAGTGAAATAGATGGAAAAATTAAGAGGATGTACCATGATACTTCATATTTGAGGAAACATGATACCACCCTCATAAATATTTAAATATTTTTTAAAGTGGTTATAAATGAAGTAAAGATAAAAAGTAATGATGAAAATATTAAAAATATTATTTAATTGAAAAAGAGTAAAAATGTAATGTTTTTAGTATAAAAATAAGGATAAGGATGAGGATGAAAACTTGCTGTGAATGCTCTAATGGGTCAAAGTTCTAAGCGAGCCGAACCAACCCAAGATGGGATTGGGCTCGACTCATTTAAAAACCAAGGCACGGGCTCAGCTCATTTAAAAATAAGCCGAGCAAAACCAGCTTACGAGCCAAATTATTTAAATAAGGTGTGATAATTTTGGTTTATAAATTATACAAATTATATTATAATTTAAGAATAAATTGAACAAACCAACAAGAAAGCTAACAAGCAAATCACAAGCCAAACTAACATCAAATTTGACTTGTCTCGTTTACAAACCGAGCAAGCGAGCTTGGCTCGTTTATAAACGAGTTGGTTTCAAGGAAGCTATTTTCGAACTTATTTCAAGCAAACGACGAGCAATTTAAAAAAACTATAGAACTCAAACAAGAGTAATGCCAAAATTACTAGTACAATATCCTCCATAAATACAGTCACATTTGATTCCCATTTACCATTTTTCCAGTCACATTTGATGCCCATTACAATTTTTCACTTCTATTACCCACTTGCTCATTAAGACATTTACTTTCAATCCTCACACACAACATTTTATGACTAATTAAGTAAAGGTTTATCAGCATTGCAACTTAACTTATGGAACAGTTCAATTTTCTACTTGTTCTTCGTTATGTTTACAAACCCATAGCATCATTTAGTCATACAGCATAAACCATAAAAGTTTAACCTCCTGAGGCCTTACACAAAACAAACAAGATGTTAGACATATGTCTATCTGCAGAAGTGAAAATGTTCACTATACAATTAAGCATCAAAAAACGAACATCCTTGATAACCATAAGTTTCAAAAGCTACAACCACTTGTTTTAAACCATACCAACAACAAAGTTAACTGCATGTACCATTAAACTTGTAAAACTTACACTGATATCAGATTACCAATACAAATGACTTTCTTTTAAAGTATTGTTATAATGAATACTAAAAGAAGTAAAATTGCAGTTTTCATTGTAAGAGATCTAAAATTATAAAATGGCTACGAATTTAGACAAACATACAAGCTTCATCTAATCATCTTACATGGGTCGGTTCAATTGTGGTCAAATCTTCATTATTGAAGGACTTTGCAGACACTAAACAACATGATAAATCATACATAAATCAAACAACTATCAAGTAACCATACATAAGTAGAAAGATCATTTATGCCAACGTTTGGATATAATCGTTCATATTAGCTTCTTGGTTAGTTTGATCATGAATGAATTAACCGCAACAGCATCCAGAACAATCCATGATGACTCAAAAAGCTCATGAAAAAACTCAGCACCAGTCTCCTCAGCTGCAGTTCTAAATGCAAGCCCGAATGCATTCCCTTGAACCGCTCCAAGCCTTGGTTTGCCACAAACTCCAACAATTAGAACTTTGTCCCGTTCTTGAGTGTAGCAAACACATATCAATGGTTTCATTCTTGCACCTTTTTCTCTTAAAGCATCCATTATGAAATACCCAAATTTTGTTAAAGCTTGAGGGTATCCCAATAACTTTACATCAGCTGAATCTTCAAGTTTGACCCATCTGAACTTTGGTCCGCTTCTTATTGAGCCCTTTCGGGTTATAGCAGTGCTTCCTTGTCTAAGAATGGCCCGTGGATCTTGATGGCATGTCTCATGCCCGCTTCAAGTTTGTCAAGTTTCTTTAACGATAAAGCATCATACGCTTCTCCAAATTGTTTGGAAGCACATATACTGTTTGAATCAATGGAAGATTCTAGAAGTGCAGTGACTCCATAAACCACATCTGCAGCTGAGATTTTTGAGCTGTATCCATGTAACAACAAGAACCCACGATAATAAAAGTTGTTCAAACCATAATCTGGAAGAAAATGCTCAAACTCATCTTTCATCTTCTTCTTAATCTCAACACTCATGAACCGAAACTTCTGCTTGCACTCATCAAGTGCAAATCCCATTTGAGCAAGAAGTAACATGAGCTTTTTAGTACCATTGTCACTCCAAGTTTTCAACTTTGTTGCTATGTATGAAGAACATAACATCGAATCAAAGAGGTTCCATTCTTGCAATAACATGAGCCTCGGCTCATCTTCATACGCGATTCTTGAAGCATCTGGTGCACAAACAATGGTTCCATCTTTAAGAGTCACTGAAGTGACTGCACCCAAATTTCCTGAACTGTTTATATGCTGCTCAAGCTCCATTACACCCGCTTGATACCTCTCATTCGTCAGCCTCTCGTGAACGAACTGATCAGTTAATGCCACACAAGCTAACCACAACAAATCATTAGTGTTTTTTCTCAAGAAATTAGACAATTCATACATCAAACAACCTGATGGCTTCCCATGAAAAGTACCCATATGATAATACTCTTTTTTCAGTTTCCTATAAAGCTTCAACGGGTTGGTTTCATCATCTTGTGAACCCCTCTTTCTTTTCCTACTACCACTCCCCTCATCATCATCATCACTTCCATTTTCATCTTCACTATCAGACCCATCATCTTCCATCTCATCATCACTATTCAAATCACTTTCAGCAGCCAACGCCGAAACATCAAAATCGTAAGACAAATCAGCTTGATTCTCATCATCCCTAGTGTAAAGCACAACTACCCTGTCATTCAACTGGCTAAGATTATGCAGATGAATCGGACGGTGACTATCGACTACAAAAACACGAGCCAACGGCCCTAGTTCTAGAACCTTCCTAAGATCCCTATGGCACCCCCAATTGATCAAAAGTATAGTAATTGGATCATCAGACGATGAAGATAAACTAGGGCCAGCAAATTTATGAATCTCTTTGAAACTAGAAACTGGGTAACAAGCATACCTAACAGAATCAGATTCCAACACATGACATATGATCTTCAAAGCACATAGAGAATCAACATCTGATGTAGATGGGAATATCAGCAGTGGAGTATTGTAAGCTGAAGCCACAGCAGATTCGCGCAATCTACTGTAGAATGACTCAATGCTCTGCTCTCGAACCATAACTACCAACAACTTCAAGAACCAAGATGAAATCTTTCGATCTTTCGATGCGTTAGTTCATGAAATCATTGAAATCTAGTGGATCAGACCCTCAAACAGGAATCAGGGGTCTGTAGTATAACCGATTAAAATCATTCAGATTTGATGAATTCGAACAATAAGTGGGTATTAGAGTGTGAATCTTGCTTGTAATGTGTTATCTGGGGTGAAATTGAGATGAATTGATACAATTTCAGATGGAAAAGAGGTTGAAGTGATGTGATTTCAGCTTTGGGTAACCAAATGGGAAGAGGGTCGGAGAAGAAGAGGGAAAATGTGTGATTTGTGATGGCGATTTTGCTTTTGATTTGAATATTTGATTGTTTTCGTGATGAAAGTTTGAAATTTTCAGAAGGCGCTTAGATTTCGCGGTGAAATGCTGAAATGAGATGTGGAGCATTTCGGGTAATTGCAGTTTTGCCCTTTGATTTTGTGGAATTACAAATGGCGTCAAGCTAAATATCTAATGAAAATGATGTGTTTTTTTTATAAATTTAAAAAAATAGGATAACATCGTATGTTAAAACTAAAACTCTTCTTTATTGAAAACTAAATAATATATCATGAGTTAATTTGACAATTATTTAAATTCACTTGACAATTACTATGTGAGATTTTTAAGTTTTAAATGATAGTTAATGACTTTTATAATTGATTAATTAATTGGTATTGTTACAATATTAATTAGTAGGTTGAACGTGTTTCCTTTGCATAGGTTGCAGGTTGAATCTTACTTCTTACCCTTCTTGTTTTTTACCTTAATCAGACAACTCAAATCTTTTTTAATATTCTTACTCAAATCTTTTTTAGCTTCACTTTTTTGTGATCGTGTGGCAGCTGACATGTTACTTGTGAAAAACTTATTTTGTGCGATCCTTATTTATAAGGCGGATTGTTGGATAGGTGATAAGGATTTAACAATACTTTCTTTATTGATCAGTAGTTAAACAAATACATAATCCAAGTCAACTACTTACTAACAAACACAAATATTTCGAGTAAACATAAGTATCGAGACATAAAAATACAGGTAGGAGTTAGCTTATCTACTTGCCTTTCAACTTCATAGCATTCGATTCTGGTACCGACATGAAATGTTCTTTCAAAGTATTGACTTGATTAGTTAGCACTGAGTACAAAGATTAACAATCAGTAGATAAAACAAGTGGCTTAACAAGATTGCATCTACTATACAAGTATGAGAGTTTTATACTATGAAATCAAAACAATAAGAATAAACTAATGTATGTTCATAACGTATAGTAAGACAGACAATCAGTGTCACACCCTAACCTTGACGGCGGAATCATCGAGATGTGAGGGTTAAGATTGTTCACAACCACATAACACTATCATTTAATCCAAATATCATTATCATAAGTTTCAAATATAAATTACAAGCATAAGTCTTGTCACACCCCAACCTTGACGGCGGAAATGTCGAGGAGTGAGAGTTAAGATCGTTCACAGCCACATAACGCTATTAATAATCCCAAATATATATATTAATCATAAATTCCAATTGTATAATTACAATCATAAGTCTTAAAGAAATTAAAATAAACATAACAAGTTATTTTATTTCATTTATTTATCTAGGTCCATTCCTAGATGTGTAAGCTTCAAAGAGTAAAAATCAATCTTGAGTATTTCCTGAAACATGTTAAAAATAAAAGGTCAACAATAATGTTAGTGAGATTTCCATAGTTGTAATACATAAGTATATAAAAGATGGCAATTCATGTTGTGAGTTTAGAGAACAAGGTAACTAAGGATGTAAGACAGAATGCACAATCAAACCTCGACAAAGTTTTACAAGTCTCAAACGTTTACAAGTATATACGATTAGCTAAGTGTACTTGGATCAACCAAGCAGGCTTGTCTGGCCCATAGATCTATGACTTCGCTAGGCTAGCAATAGTTAATGATTGTACATATATTCGACATTACATGGTAGCTACAAAGTTCAACTAACCACAACACACAAAAATTGCCATAAGTTTACAAGTATCAAACGTTTACAAGTGCAATGGTTATAAAGTAACATGTTTCACCCCAAAGTGTGAAAATATGAAATCGGGTATAGAAATACTCACTTGATCAATAAGTATAAATTGGATGACTAATAAGAAATAATAATAGGCGTCGTTTCAACGTAGCCCTTCACAATGCACCTAGAATGTATGTAATTATAAGATTTAGGTTTTAAAATAAAATTAACGTTTTAATGCGAACTAGGGTTTCGTTAGGAATTTTGGGGTTTTGTCAAACACTTGTATTTAACAAATGAAAAAAAAAATATTTTCTTAAAATAAGTGCTAAGAAATATATTTATATTTTATATAAAGATATGAAGGGAAACATTTATAATAATTTATAAGATTTTTATATTAGTTTTAAATAAGATTTTTTTATAACTAAATGATATTAGGATTTAAATAATTTAAAGGCAATGTTTGAAATAATAAAAACTATTATCTAAAATCTAATCTTTAAGTAAGTTATCTACAACATTAGCTTTAGGAATTCTAATAAAAATTCAAAGGTAATAATTACAGAAAAAATTTATTTGATTTAAAAAAAACTAAGTTTATAAAATAATTTTCCATAATTTTTTGAAATTTTCATTATTTATTTTGAAGGCCAAAAAGGCCTGAAAAAATTATGTGAGGCTCCCCGGGTTCGAACCCGGGACCTCTTGTGTAGGGGTCTTGCATCTTACGAATGTACCAATGGCCTCAGCCACGTTAAGAAACGATTTTAAAAACTTATAAACACAATCCCCATGCATTTCCCTCAAATCAGGAACCCTAGATTCGATTTACCCCAAATTAAACCATAAAATGATGTTGTTGATTGAATTAACCTTGGGGTTTTTCCTCCCCATTATTAAACGAACGTATACATGTGTTTAATTACCTGAATTCGTGAGAAATTGATAGACAACGAGCACAAGAACGGGTCGCGGTTACGATGCAGTTCGTTCAGGTTGCAATCGGTGATGAAAATCAAATTCGTTTTACAGAAAGCTTCAAATAGCTCAAACGATGAAAAGCCCTTTGCCAATTATGGGTTAGGGGGTTCGAAAAGAGGTCTACGAGTGAAATGCAGGTCGCGACGAAGTGTTTGATTGAATTAGTTTGTTTGTGTGCTTTCAGGTGGAATTAAGAGTTGGAATAGGTTAGAGATAGTTAAGTGAACGTTTTTGTTTGATTAATTTGATTATTATCAGACTTTAATGCGTGAACGGTTTAATGGTTAATGGTGATCGGTTACCGAGCTCAAACGTTTCCATAACCGACTTAACACCCAAATTAAGGTGCACTTCGAGTTCGAAAGGGTTATAAGGCTGAAATGCGAACGATTTCAGATGAAAACGGTCAATTTTTGGTGGTTTTGGTGCCTCGCCAGACTTGGCTGGAGTCCGGCCGGCGAGGTTACCGGAAAAACGGGTTAATAGGCGGGTGGTTTGGGTTTTTTTGTATTGAATTTACATAATTAGCCCATGTACTTCCTTTCTTTTATTATTTTATGCACAAACCTTGCATTTAAAGTTTTAAAAATGGTAAACTAACCCCTAACTTAAATTCTTTAAGTTTTTTAACATTTCAAAGATTAGTAAATCACTATTATTACTGATATTATTATTATAACTTATGTTTAATATTACTTTTATTATTATTATTATAACTTTTATTATTATTACTATTATTATTATAGACATTATTATTAGAGTTATTATTATTATTATTATTATTATTATTTTTAATTTAATAGTTATGTTATTAAGTTTTATATTAAATACTTAATGACCAACAAACACATAATCATAAATAACACACAATTTCATAAAGAGGCATAAATAGTCCTTATAAGAATAAACGAGGTTAACTATTAATTAACCAAAAATACAAGATGTTACAAGTCTCAAATAGAAAAACAAATATAACATAAGATGAAATAATCCAAGACAATTCATTTATTAATCTAGGTTCAATTCTAGATGTGAGTAAACTTCAAAGATGACATCAAACTTTAGCATTTACTGAAACATGTTAAAAATAATGGTCAATATTACGTTGGTGAGTTTTCCATAGTTTTCATACTTACATATATAAAAGATGATAATTCATGTCATAGATTAGTGAGTAAAGTAACTAGGGATGCATGACAAATGTAACAATCAAACATTAACAGTTTACAAAATTACAAGATTATACGATTACCTAAGTTTACTTGGATTAACCAAAAAGACTTGTCAGGCCCATAGATCTATAATGTCACCAGGCTAACAATAGTTAATGATTGTACATATAATAATCATCATATGATAATTACTAAAGTTCAAATAACCACAACAAACAAGGTGAATTGCCCAAGTGTTCACAAATTTAAACGAGTTTACAAGTGCAATAATCATAAAGTAACATGTTTCACCCAAAAGTGTAAAAATAAGTAAAAGGGTATGGAAAAACTCATATGATCAATATGTATATAATTGATGATTAATATAAATAATACACGTCGTTCCAACGTAATTCTTCACAAGGTACCTATGTAAATATAATTACAAGAATTTTAAGTTTGATAATAAGTTTAACAATTTAACGAGAATTAGAGTTCATTTGGGTGTTTGGGCATTTTTTTATAAGTACTTTAAATACAAAAATATATTCTTTATATGTTTTAATATAGAGAAAATGTAATTGAATCGTTTATAATAATTAATAAAGTTTAAATATAATATTTGAGTAAGTATTTGAAATAATCACGATTTACAATTTTAAATGAAAGAAAAATGTTTAGACCAATAATAATTTATTAAATATTATTTACAATCCATTTTATTAGAAATTATTCAAAAACAATATTTGTTAATATATTTATTAAAACTTAGAAAAAAATTAAATAAAAACTTTGGTGGTTTTAAAAATATTTAAAGTTTATAAAAATAGTTTTTATATATATTAGAAAATTTTCTATAATTTATTTAAGGCTAAAATCCTTTAAAAAAATAGATGAGGTTGCCCGGATTCAAACCCGATACCTCATGAATGGGAGGCAAGTGTCTTAACCAGTAAACCAAGGTCGTGGGCTTGGTATCACTTGCTTTTAAAGCCTTAAAAGCACACACATATAGAAACCCCCAAAACTCAAGAACCCTAGTTTGATATCGAAGCATATTGAACATCAATACGATATTATCAATCGAATTAAGTTTGGGGCTTTTGTTCCCCACATGAAATCGAGTATATATCAGTTTAATTACCTAGATTGAAGTTTAAATCAATGAGAACGAACGAGGAATAAGCCACGACTGTGGAGAGTTGATCCAAGATGATTTGGTTGATGATAACCCAATTATTTGCAAGTTTAGCTTCTTTAGAAGATAGGAAATGAAAGCCCTCTATCAATTTGTAATGACGTTGTGTAGAAAGTGGAGTTCGATCAAGCTACAGATTCGCGATGAAGAGACAATCGAATGCGAAGTTTTGTGTGTTTTCAGGTGAAATTGAATTTAGCAATCAATTAAGAATAGGTAGACGTTCGATTAGGTTGAATTAATTGAGTTTTTGTTAAATTTTAAGGCTCGAACGACTATGAATTTCAAGAGGTTTCGGTTATGCAATTGATTAGGTGGTAACCGATACTTTACATTTGATTAAACGATGTATCCAAGTTCGAGTTGTGCATACGAAACGATTTGGGTCGGTTTTGGGTTTCGAACCGAATGATTTTGGTGTTTTGGAGCTCGCTGCACTTCGGCCGGAGGGTGGCCGGAAATACGGGGTGGGCGGGGGGTTTGGGTTGTAATTTTAAAAGTTTACACATTGACCCCCTTAAGATTTGAGTTTTTTTATTTTATGTAAAAAACTTTCTTTTAAAGTTTATAAAGTGACGAAACAAACCCCTAACTTAATTAAGTTTTAAAACACTTTTAAGTTAATAATTTTTATACATTATTATTATTATTATTATTTATTTGTTATTATTATTATTAGAAATGTTATTATTATTTAATATTATGTTCAAAATAATTAAGTTATTAACTTTCAATTTTAAGAATTGAAGTCAAACTAAGAAACAAACATAAATAACCTATAAGTTTCAAGAATGACAACAATGATTGTCACACCCCAACCTTGACGGCGGAAACGTCGAGGAGTGAGAGTTAAGATCGTTCACAGCCACATAACGCTATTATTAACCCAAATATAATTTAATCATAAAATTTGATTGTATCATTACAAGCTTAAGTCCCAAAGAAATAAAACCATAACATAAAAGATAACAAGTCATTCTTATTTCATTTATTTATCTAGGTCCATTCCTAGATGTGCAAGCTTCAAAGAGTAGATATAAAACTTGGGTATTTCCTGAAACATGTTAAAAATAAAAGGGTCAACAACAATGTTGGTGAGCATTCCATAGTTTTTAAATACATAGATTATATAAAAGATGCCAATTCAAGTCATAAGTTAGTGAATAAAAGTGATTAGGGATGTTATGAACAATGCAACAATCAAACCTCGACAAAGTTTTACAAGTCTCAAACGTTTACAAGATTATACGATCAGCTAAGTGTACTTGGATCAACCAAAGCAGGCTTGTCTTGCCCATAGATCTATGACTTCGCTGGGCTAGCAATAGTTAATGATTGTACATATAACGCCATAACATGGTAACCACAAAAGTTCAACTAACCACAACTTTGCATGATGAATTGCCATAAATATTACAAGTCTCAAATAAGTTTACAAGTGCAATGATAATAAGTTAATATGTTTCACCCCAAAGTGTGAAAATAAGCAAAAAGGGGTATGGAAATACTCACTTGATCAAATAAGTATGGAATAACGATTAATAAGAAAGTATAATAAGCAACGTCCAACGTAGTTTCTCACAAGGTACCTAAGTATGCACATTTTACAAGGCTTAGGTTAATAAGATTAATGATTAAAATGATCTAAGGTTTCGATGGGAATTTGGGGGTTTTTAACATTTAGATAACGTTAACTAGCGAGATCTTATATATATATATTAGTTTAAAAAGATATCATATATGAAATTTTAAAGGAATTAAATCCTTTTTAATAATTTTGTGAAGTTAACTTATAAAATATATAGATTCTATAATAATCATGACTAAACCATCAATACAAGATATTTAGTGTCCAAATTAAATAATTTAAAAATATATGTAAAGTCTATTTTTTTATACGATTAAACTAGGCATAATGTTTGTTAATATTGTTTTATAAGAAAATTGTTAAGGTATTTATAGAAAATGATAGAATAACTTTAAAAATTGATAAAGTTTACAAAACTATTTTTTATAATTTTCAGAAAATTTTCCATATTTTTTTAAAGGCTGAAAAAGCCTAAAAAAATATGTTGAGGGTGCCCGGGTTCGAACCCGGGACCTCTAGATTGGCAAACGAGTGGGTAACCAGTAAACCAAGGCCTTGGCCGCAGTTTACTTTGGTTTTAAAAGCTTAAAAACATAATCTCAAGAAAACCCCCAAATTACATAAACCCTAGAATCAATCTTTGATCTAATTCAACCTTTGATGATTCTGTTAACCTTTACAATCATGGGGCTTTTGTTACCCATGATTAAATGAGTGGGTTTATGTGATTAATTACCCGGTTGATGACAAATCAGAGGTATTCAACACGAAGAACAGGTCGCGCACTTCTTGTGCCCAATCGATGATCAAACGTTTATGATAATCTAATTCGTTGCACAGGTAGCTTCAAGTGATCTCTGAGATGAAAAGCCCTCT
The DNA here is from genome assembly GCA_025506515.1 of Flaveria trinervia. Lineage (NCBI taxonomy): Eukaryota > Viridiplantae > Streptophyta > Magnoliopsida > Asterales > Asteraceae > Flaveria > Flaveria trinervia. The sequence goes on along the minus strand of CM046444.1, from coordinate 9,905,838 downwards.
GCCAATTCGTAGTTAGCAGGCTCGTATGGTGGTGTTCGAGTGGTTGCAGGTTCGCGGTTAGAGATGATGATCGATGCTTATGTTCGCGTTTGATTCAGATGAAATTGAGAGTTGTAATGATTAGTATCAGATAGACGTTCGATTAGGTTTAGTTAATTCGATTATTATTAGCCTTAAACGTTCGAACGACTCTTTGCGTTTGTATGGTTTCGGTTACTCGATGATTCGAGTAATAACCGACGATTTAACTCAATTAAACCATGCATTTAAGTTCGAAACGTGCAAAAGGAACGATTTGGGTCGGTTTTGGGTTAAGATTTAAAGTGAGACAGGTGATTTGAAGCCGCCGGAGCTCGGCCGGAGAATGGCCGGAGCTCTCGCCAGATTTTCGGGTTTAAAAGTGGGCGGGGGGTTGGGTTGTAACTTTTAAAGTTACCTATTTGGCCCTTGTAGTTTAATTTGTTATTATTTTATGCCCAAACCTTTATATTAAAGTTTATAAATTAACAATAAACCCCCCTTAAACTTTATTTCCTTTTAAGTTTCAACCATTTTAAGTTTACTAAACTTAATAAATTATTATTATTGTTATTATTATTATTGTTATTATTACTATAATTTTTATTGTTATTATTTCATTTATTTAAATCATTATATTAATTATTGTTACTTAATAATTATAATCTTTCAAGTTAAATGATTAAAAGACCAATTAAGGCATAAGTAACCCATAAGTCTCATGAATGACACAACTAATCCATACAAAAATTTAACAAAGCTAACTTTATATTAACCCAAAATTACAAGATGTTACAATGATCCTTATAAGAATAAACAACGTTGACATTTAATCAGCGGAAGAAAAATACAACATGTTACAATTAGCACATCAAAGTTGGGTAACTTCGATACTATTTTGTCTCCACAAGGCAGAACACATTAGTTGTCAGTACAGATTGTATTGTCTTGTGTAATAGTTGATCAACAACTTATGAAGTTTATTGTTAATCAGTAATAGTCAATATGCAGCACATCTAGCAAGTGTTGATCGATAATTGATTCAATACTTCGCATTATCCGGCAGTATACAACCAATGTTGAGTTCTTTAGTTTTCGGTAGTTTTATCATCATTATGGATCAACACGGATGCCTATGGGGCGATGATTTCGCATGAGTAGATTACTGTTTGCAATAATAGTTGGTGATTTGGAGGCATCATATAAATTTTACAAGGATAGTTATGCTCATTATTATAAGTTATAAACCTTCATTCATATCAAAACTAGTCAATATTTAGGGTGCTACAATAACCATAGAAGTATTTGATGTTACATAGACATAACCCAAGTATAAACATGAATTCATATGTGACAGTTCAATATAATATCACGTGTCAGAATACAATCATCAATCAAAACTAACATAAAACAATTAGACACAAATTGTAACCTTGGTTGGGATCAGGAGGTGTTATCAAACATAAAGTATGGATAGGAAACATGCATGGTGGTAAAATACCCTTTAACAATTATGCAACCCGATCACAGGAATAAAAAAGACTGTCATTAATGCGCATTCAATTCCTCAACTGTTTTGTTATTAAACGGGTTGATTAAAAAATATTAAATATAATTAAAATTTATTAATTATAAATCAATATACTAAAATAGAATATGACTGAAATCTTTCTTATATAAATAAAAATTAAAATTTTATTTTAGAACAAACGCTTTAAAAAATGTCATACTTAAAAACTTTCTTTTATAAGTCTCAATTTTAATTATTTTTTTGTTTATAAAATTTTATTGTTTAAAAACACCAGTTATAAAATATTTTGTATTTTTAAAAAAGTTTGATTTTTCTAAAAAGTTTTCTAATTTTATAAAAAATTATTTTATTGGAAATAACATTAATAAAAATATATCTTGCTTATTTAAAAAAACTATTTTAATTTTTAAAAAATAAATAATATTATTAGTAATTAATGTGAACATTAAATAGGAGAAAAAAAGTGGAAAAAAATTATTGAAACTGAGTTCTCCTTAAACCCTAGATTTCTTTACGTTAGATAGCCTTAAAATTGATTTTCCATGATTCAGGAGTACACCAACACTCGTTGGGTGTTGAACGACGTCTACTGCAATCGACTTGCTGCTTCACGTTCGCCTTAACGCTCGAAAACAAGGTGCATGTTTGTCCCAATGTTGAACAACGTCCAGTGGGAGTTGATTGACGCCTAACAACTTTTCCAACTTGCCTTGCATGTGTTTTGTCATCAATATTGATTATATTTAATTCATGTTCGACCTATCATCTATTACATACAATTTCACTCAATAGTAGCCATTTCAATGACAAATGTACTTAAATATGTCATCATTAACGCGTATTGAAAGGTATATAAAGTAACTTGATCAACACTCATAGTTTACTTTACTGAATGGTTTAATTGTTCGATTCACCGGTACCGGTCTAGCACACTTCCTGAAAAACAATGTTACAGAACCGGATCGGACGTCGAACCGGACGTCTTTACTGGTTTGGTGGTCGGACCGGATTTAACTATATTTTAATTATATTTATATATGTAATTATATATAAGTAATTTATATATGATTTACATATATATTTTATAGTTATATATAAAACTTAACTATATTTGTATATCCGACGTACTAATTTATGGTTTAACACCCCGTTTTTACCTATTAAAATAAAAAATATACAAAAAAAAAATACAAAAACCGGTTCGACCAGTAGAAAATGATTCACCCCAGACCGGACCGGACCCGGCACCGAATCCCGGTCGAACCGGCCGGACCGATCTGGTCAAAGAAACATTGCTGAGAAAGGGACAAATGTGTAACACAAGCATATTCTACTATATCTTCTCATATATGTGTTTTACATATGCATGTTCGCTTTTAAAAAAATGGACACCCATGTAATAACGAACATACTCTACTATCTCCTACCATATACATGTTTTACATATGCATATATGCTCTTCGAAAAGGGACATCCATGTGACCACAAACATACTCTACTATCTCGTCTCATATGCATGTAACTGGAACAAAAAAAACAAAAATAAATCTAGGAATTATTATCATGGATGGTTTTGGGTATGTTTATATGAAATATATGATCTTAAACTTTGAAAATTTATAGTAATGATCCTAATTGTTTGTAAAATCGTAACAACAATGATTATCTATATTATATATAAAACATTTTGAATGTGTATTTTAAGATACTGATGTAGCCCTAAGTGTGGATGAGCAAACTTTAGTTTTTTTGGAGGCCCAAGATCACTTATCAAAACGGGCTTCACTAAAATGGGCATAACTTGGGCTAGAAGTCTCCGTTTCAGGCTCGGGACCAGCCAAAACGACCGTTGGACTGAGGAGCACGTTTTCACAAACCGCCATAGGCGGTTTGGGTCATCGTTTCGGCCCAAAAACGGCTTATTTTATGAGTTATTTACGTTTTTGTCTTATTTTTACATTTTGTTGAACTTTACATTTGGCACAGTTTTCGGCCCGCTTATGTTTTGTGGCCCATTCGAATTTGGTTTTGTTTCTTTATATGTTTGTAAGAGATGAGGGAAAAAATTATTAAAGTTTATGAAAAATCTGTTTTTCTCTCTCTATCACAGTGTGTGTTAGTGTAAACCCTAATTATCGGTATTTTTTGTGAATCAACGATAGTTAGAAGAATTGTTCATGGTATTCTTGTTGAATCAACAGACTCAATTATCTATCTCTCTGTTTCCGACTGCATCAGATACCTTAAAATTAAGAACAAATATTTTACTCAATGCATAAGGTATAATTATTTTAAGGGTAAAATAATAATTATATTATTATTTACAATTACAATTACTTACGTAATAACCATACATTTACTAACACTTAAGTTTAACAAATTTGAACTATTTGATATTTTAAATTTGCATTATTTTAAGAACCACATAAACCTTTAAAATTTGCATAGCTTTAGGAATTTTAGAAACCATATAAACCATTAAAATTTGCATAGTTTTAAGAAATTTATAATCCATACAAACCTTTAAAATTTTATTATTTTAGTACGCAATTGTGCTTAACATATTAGATTTTTGTAAAATTCTACATGAATAACAAAATACAAAAAACATGTGTCGAGTGTAAAATGTTACTCCATCATATTCACTCAGCTTAACCAACCCATGACTTTGATTATAACCGCTGCATGTTCTTTGATTTTTAAGCCTCTCGAAGACTAATCAGGGGGTTTTCTTTGTGATTGGCCCCCCTTGTCTTGGATTTGACTACTATGTCATCCACATAGCCTATACATCATCCCATGAAAGATGGCCATCATAGCCCTTTGGTAGGTTGCTCCGACATTCTTTAGGCCGAGCCTAATGGCATGACCTTTGCACAGAAACATGATGAAGGAAGTCTTCTTTTAGTCTTTCTTGGGCAACCGTCTTTGGTTGTATCCTTAAAAACCCTTAATAAATTACACTGTTTTGTACCCCGATATCTAAATTTAGGAGTGTGAAATTGCGCTCTGCCGCATCGCGTGGGCACCCGTCTAGTTGACATAAACGAGCGTTAAATATTTCAACAAATGAATTTCTTTTTTCTAAAGTCGAAAAGAAATGTTGTGATTGAATCTGAAAAAAGAGAATTCCATTTATTGATCGCTAGGAGTTCGAAAAAGATTATATAACTTTTTTTTAACAATGTTTGCTCGTGTGAGTCTCTTGTGAGACGATATGTCTATTGTCTATACTGATTTTGACACTCAATACTTGATTCAATTGGAAACATCAACAAAAACAAAACTCAACGCTGTAAACATCATATGACTTAAGTTCAAACATGTAATCTTAAAAATGTCGACATTATTGGGCCAAAAGATTATAGAAGTGACTCTTTCTTTGGTGGTGACATTAGACCCCACGATGTAATTTTATTACTTACTAGAAGGGTGCCTGCGCAATGCGACGGAACAACATTTTACATCCAACACGAGTTTCTAATTTTTGTTAATCTTATTGCAATTTTACAAAAGTTTATTATATTTTTCTAAGCTAAAATTTAAAACACCAAATAAATAGATTTTACATGATAACTTGTACATTTATGCATTAAGTTATTGTACCTTACAAAATATATATGATTCAACAAAAAAATTACATCAAAACGTTTACAAAATACACATTCACGATTGTAGTATCAAAAAGTTTTAAACAAATTAAGTTTTTTTGGTTTATGGGTGATAATGTAAAATTTTATGTAATTTGTAGTAATTATAAGATTATTATGTAACTAATTGTAAGGGGTAATTTGTAAATAATATTAAAAATATTATTTTAACCTTAAAAATGGTTGTATCTTATAAATTGAGTGAGGTAAGTGTTTTTAATTTAATAGTATCTTAAAGAAGTAACTTTGCAAAATAGTAACAATCTTCAGAAGTGTTCAAATTAGGTAACTTAAGTTTTAAAAATGTTCCAATTAGATCACTCAGTTTTTATATTTTATACAAATTAAAAGTCATAACATATTTTTTAGCATGTTATATTTTTTGCTTCAGTTAGAAATATTTTTTTTCTATCTTTTGATGCTGATATGGAACGTTGACGTAAATTTTAAGCACTTTTTTATTTTTTTTCATAATTAACATGTTTTTTATTTATTTTTTAATATAATTATATATATTGAAAATTCTGACTCCCACGTCTTTTCCATCATTACTTTCTTGTCATAAGAAAATTTGGTAATAACTCGATTTGATCGTTTGGTGGTCCAATTTGAGAAAAATATGCATGCGTGACTAAATTAAAACACTTTTGAAATTTGGTTACTATTCTGTGACATTTTCCATATCTTGCTAAAATACCCTTCTCAGTTTTATATATAGTATAGATATAATTATATTGTTTATTAAATATAACTTTCGTTTGTTAATTACTTTATTTTATCATTTCTCATTTTTAATATTATAATAATATAACGATCATTGATAAAATTTTAACATCAAAATTGAATGATTATCAATGTCAAAAAACATAAGTGCATTTACAATCCACCAGATATTTATAATTATATTAAATACTATTATTTTTATCTATCTTATCAATTAAAAAATATTTTTTCATACATTTATATTATATTTTATATTTCATCTACTTAAAACCACTTTTAAAAGTACTAAAAGAATTACGGGGGTTGTACCATATTTTTCAAAATATGATGAAACACGATACAATCCTCATAAATTTTTTATATTTTTTATTATAACCATTTATAATCATCCCCTACAATATAAAAAAGTAAATTACATAAAAATAAAAAAACTAAGTATTACATTTGATAAAGAGTTAAAACCACAACTATAATTAACTCATCAACTCAAACAGGAAGTAAAATAAGAAGGTGAAAGAAGTCAAGAACATAGATCTTGAATACCAATGTGGCCCACACACAACTACATTCTTGATACACTTCCCTATACAGATGCATCATACCCTTTATTCACGCTTCAATCTCAACACAATCCCCACCCTTTCGTTACAATCGATTTCCCATTTTCAACCCCTATTCTTTCTCTCTGTAATACCCAAATCCCACCTGCAGATAATCTCACCAACACCCAAAACCCCACTCAGATTCTACTTTCTTCAGATCTCAGAAACCCTAATTCATCATCCAATTCCATGTGGGTTTCACTAAAACCACAGTTCATCATCCCATCATACGATTGAAAACCAATCTCGAACTGGGTGTTCATCAATCTCCTGTTTTGTGACATGATATCGAAGGTTTAAAGACCCAATTGAGTGAAGTTTAAAGATTTGAAGTATTGGCATCTGGGCGATTTGGTAAAGATGATACAGTTGTTGTTTTTTCTTGTGTTTGCTGAGGCCTTTGTGGCATTTCTTTTGATGGTGAAAATTGGGCCACTTAGAGAGCTGGTGATGAATGGGTTGGATCAAGTGAAGATGAGAAAGGGGACTGTTTTGACAATTGCAGGGACAATGTCTGTGATATTGTTTTCGAATTGGGTTAGTATTGTTAAGATTCAGAATAAGGGTGCTAAGATTGGTACAATGACACCAATGGATCAAGTTCTTTGGAGAACTCATCTGCTTGAGGCTTCACTCATGGGTACATTATTGTCACCTCTGTTTTGTTTTTCGTTTATGCTTCATTTGTCTTCGATTCGTGTTTGCAATTAGGGGTGTTTGGTTGTGGTTAGAAATGATTATGATATTTAGGGGTAAAGTAACCAGATTTGAAGAAGTGTGTGAAAGATGCTTCTAAAGGGTGAGATTTTAGAATAGAAGTGAGTTTCTTAAGTTAAAGCAATTGGTTATCTGATACTCTGATCATCTCGTTTTGTAGTTACTATGATCATATGTAAACAAGCATTCAAACACCCCCCTCAAGTGATGCTTGTTTGTTAGTTGTAGTTGTCAGATTCTCATGGTTCACCAGCTTATTGGTATTGATTAAGGGCGTGGAGCTGGGGATGATAGGACAACCATAAAAGCGTACCTAGTCAAACTAAATAACCAAACACAGTGAAAACCGATCGTTTGCTTTTTTTATAACTAAGTTTTTTGGTTCATATAGATTATGTTTGTATAAATGACTGTAGTGCACACCCTCAAAACAAAAGCCTTATTAGAACTTCGCATGACTTGTTGCTTTTCTAGTTTAAATCAAAAACCTTTTTAGAACTATATGTCGAAATGGGCTTGAGTTGACTGAGACAAGAACCGACGGCTAACCAAATTATCTGAACCGACTTTCCATGCAACCTAGAAACAATTGTCTATCGAAATCTAAAGCCCCAAAACATTTGTTATGAAGGTTCGGGTAATAACTGGACTGACCCGACCTGTGCTAATCCCTAAGCAGGGGTGTGCTTTGGTGAATAGCTAGTTAAGATTTAAGATGTAAGTGGCAGACTCACAAGATAGACAATTGAGGAAAACGATACATGTGAATGAAACGTTAGCAAACTTCATTGCTTTTATGTTTCTTGATTTTGTTCTTTTAGTTTACAAAAGCTAGTTTGGTCTTGGGACATTTTCACAAACGACATGCTTAAGCTTGAAAATGTTTATGTTAGTAATTGTGTTTTTCTTCTTTGAGATTTATTTGAATTATGAATAAGCTTTATTTTTGTGATCATGGCACTTGATGCATTGTGTAAATGGCCTTGTATTATGCATAGGTTCCAAACTAGGAATATAACAACAAACAAGTGCCCTTAAGCATAGATCAAATGTTGACGAACGCCTAGATAAACTGTTTACATATCCACAAAATAACTACAAATAAGTAAGAAGTTTAAGGTTTATTCGATAGATATGCATAATATGATAGTTGGAGTCATGTGTCTAAACATAAATACGATACAATAAATTATTAAAGAATTTTATAACTAAATTTATAAAGAAGTGTGTAACATGTCAATCTGCAGTTTGACTTCAGAGGTCAAATGAACTCTTGATATTGACGTTTTTGCATCAAAATCAGTTGTTTTACCACACAAATTACGTGCCATCAACTCCTAGTGTAATATGTCATATGCGACTTATCACTATAGTCAAACTGGTATGCATTGACTTTGCAGGATTCTCACTGTATATGGGCTTCTTAATTGATCGAATGCACCATCATCTTCAAAAGCTAATCAACTTAAGAAGAAACGGCGGGTCATCAAAAAAAGAACTTGAAAAGCTCGAGGCAGAGAAGTTACAGTTAAAAGAAAATGAAGATAAAAGAAAAGAAGAAATCAAACAACTGCAGAAAGAGATATCCAGTTTAACAGAAACCATAAATAAGCTAAAAGTCGAGTCAGAACAAAAGGATAAAAAAATTGAAACCGCAGAAGCTCATGTTGCTTCCCTACAGAAACAATCTGCTGATTTGCTTCTTGAATATGATCGTCTTCTTGAAGACAATCAAGCCCTTCAAGCCCAAACAAAAACCCGACATTTTTGAGGTTAGATTCTTATGAAGTTACTTTAACCTTATTCTCCTAGAATTTGTTTCACAATAGGGGGTTAAAGAAAGCAGGGAGATGACGGTTTCTTTGACCGTTGTTTACCTTTTCGTGTTTGACTTTAGATATGATCTCATGTACCTTGTTGTGTTACTCGGTTACCAGTTTTCCTGTCATTTTTTTGGAAACCATGATCTTGTATACAGACACACTTGAATCATTTTGCATCAGGTTCAAATTTAAGTATTCTTGTTTCCTTTTAAGAGTTTGAATATCTTTGTTGATTCTCAAATTGCATGTTTTCATCCTCAAACTGCTTGTTTTCATTGTTGGTACCTGTGGTATGGTCTCGTATTTACGTCACGCTGTTGATAAAGTGTTCAGATTTCGTAATTTGAAATATTTGACGGCAAAATGGATAGGCCAGATGGGTTGGATAACACATACACTTTTGTGTAGATGTTGGTCCGATCACTTCGATCCACCAATACTTTTGTTGTCCATGTTTAACTTTGCAAATAAAAAAGAAGAAAACTTCACTCGATAGAATTAAGACGACGGTTTTTGATTCGTTTAACATGTTTGACACTTTGACTAGTTGACATGTGAATAATTGCTCGCATGAACCAAGTTACAGCATATTATCTTTCCTCGCGTTAGATTCCAATGCCAAGGTGATTTTCTTTCTCAGCAACCTTATGACGAAATTTCAAAGTTCACACTGACCAGATCATATTCAATTTTTTGAGAGCTATGAGGCTTATGGTACACAAAAATGAACCAGCTTAAGAGTGGCTGACATGGTCACTGGAAAGCTTGGTGATCCTAGGCCCATGACAAGCTCAAACCTAGTTTATTCATTCGGTTAGAGGTGTACAAATCAGTTATTTCAAAAAAACCAAACTACTTAATGATAGAAATGGTTATTTCAAAAACTGGTTTGGTTATTAAACGGTTTGAGAGGGTATAAAAACCTACTTGATAGAACTAGTTTGGTTCAATTACTAACCGGTTAAAAATCAAATTTTTACTAGTAAAACAGTCCGGCTAAAAGTAACTGGTTCACAATGAGAGTACCGACCGGTCCTTAACGGGCATTTCTTACCCGTTTCTACAATACCAATTATTAACCAGTTTGGTTATCGGTTTGATTTTTTAGCCTGGTCCGCTCAACCTTTTTTTTGGCATGTCTACATTCGACTATTTGAAACAAACGTATCTACTAAAATCTCACATATGATAAGAGAGCAAGTATGTATGTTTGTTTTCTTCAGGAGCGGCTCAGCCTATGTTAAATGAGTGAAAAACAAACTATTAACGTTTGTTTATTGGTTTTCCATATCAAACACGGTTAAGTTCAATTTTATATCGTGCCTTAAACCTCTGCCACAAGAAAATTACCTGTTTGTGTTAAGATACCAAACACGATTATTTAATTATGTGTAGATTTTAAGCCAACCAGTTTTAAGTCATTTATTCTATACAGTATACATCAAGTGATAGATTCTAGAAGTTGGATACATCAAAGTTGAACATTTAAGGACATCTAGCACAATTACAAGTTAAATCATTTCTTGAAATAAAATGCATTTCGAAAGTTACTTATAGCAAATTTCTGGCTGTTTTGTATGAAGCTATAGAAAGATCATCAAAATCACTTCGGTCCTTAACAGGATTACATAAAAAAAAGATCGTTTTAATAGTTTAAGAAACTGTAAACTTGAATTATGCATGTTATAAGTGATTTTTAATATATTTGATTCATTTGAGAAGCTTTGTTTTCATATAACATTTTTCTCATTTGGCATGTTAAAAATAATGGTATGTTATTAGTATACCCAATTTATTTCATTCTTTTTATACATGCATATAGATACATGAAGAGAGAGAGAGAGAGAGAGAGAGAGAGAGAGAGAGAGAGAGTAGAATGTCTTAATAACATAATTAGGTGTTTGTAACCCAATCCTAAAGATATATTTTGACCTAAATCACAATTAATTGGATGATTTGTACCATCACCAATCACTTTAATTACAAATCATTGTCCTTTTGGAGACACAAGGACTCATGCTTGTCAAGCCTCAAAACCTTTGATTTGGTCTTCTCAGAAGTTTGAATCCCAAAAACCCCAACCAGCCATGCCAAACTTGCCCAATCACGTAAGGAATAAATCAAGCGCGATTCAACAGTCAAATCGTGGTCCAACAAAACTGATCTGATAACACAAGAAATTTATCTAATAAATTAGGTTCCTCAACCGTGTAACGGATTTAACCCAGGTTACTTTCCAAATCCCATCTTTAGAACCAACTCAGCTGCACGCTTAAGGCTTGTGTGTGGAGATGCAAGAAATAAAATCAAATGATCTTCTAATTTCTAAACGAACAAACATAGACAACAAAATATCACTTGTATTGAAAGGTTTGGGGATGGGGGAGAGTGGGGCAAAACTTACCTATATCTTATGAGATAAAAAGGCTGCTCCTAAAGAGTCACGACAATCTTCAAATTTCTAAATGGGTGATAAATTGACTGGGCGTGAGGTAAATAATCATACAAAATCTGGATACAAAAGAAAACAATATGGTTCTAATGTTCCTAATTTTTGTAAGACGCATTGAAACAAAATCTTGGCTTTTGTTCAACACAACAGTGTACATGGACTTCATCCGTGAAAGTATTGCCACCCGAAAGCAATGCCAGCTATTAATATGACTTTTAGAATTACCTTTGAGCTTATGGAATTGGAGGATGAAGATGATGGCGTTGATGAGGGCGGTTCCCAAGGTTTTCCTCTCAACTTAACAGACAACTTGGATAACAGCAATTGCAGCTTACCTGTCCTCTTATCTGTAAATTTGAGATGCATGTATAAGTAGAGTAAGTGAATAGCTTTAATGCGTTAACTATGATTACAGAAACAATTTTGTACAATAATGACCAGGTCAAAGGTAAAAAAAACTGTCATTTAAACTGTAAATAAACCATGCAGAAAAACAAAAGGAAATACAGCAAATTTCATAGAACATCCATAGTGAAAAAATGCTATAATTTCCATGGGTCAAAGGGTAACAGGTTGTTAAGTGAGTTTACTAACTTACTATTCTACATTCTCTAAGATGAAGGCATAAATCCGTTCACTTATACACCATCACAAAGGTATGCAAACACGTTTATAGCATAAAAAAGCCAAACAGCATACAATCTAATTAGTGAATGATAGCATATACACTATATTAAAAGTATGAGAAGGTGCTATAAGTGGCATACTCCCTATATGTTACTCCCTTAAAGCAAAGAAAGCAATGACTAACAGTTGTGTCTTAAAATCTTAAAAGCAAATATGCGTTTTAGATTAGATTAAAATATCAGTAATAAAAAACGTATTACCTTTGCTTTTCAAAAGTCTTTCTTCCTCATTACACGCCTTCTCAGTGCATTTAGCAACGACCCAAAATATAGTGCAAAGACGGTGCATGTGATTGTGATTACATTATAAGGCATGCTAAAATCAGGGGTTGTCAAAGGAACAAGAAGCACTTCTGTGTAGGACAATATTGTTCTACTTTCCTGCAACAAATAACTCAAAGACGGTAGTGAAATATAAAAAAATATAAGAGTTGATTGGGCTGTGTTTTATCTCAAACAGATCATACGACAAAGTAGCTAAAAATGAAAATAGATAAAATGGATCAAACAGCATGAAATTGCCCGATGTCAATTTTTAGTGCATATAACCTCCTATATTGTTTTAATCAAGAAATTAGATTACTATAATAATATATTAGCTATATATAGAAAAAAATAAAAACTGAACAAAATTTGTCTTGGGTCAACCTAACCAAACCTGTTTCAACAATTCAACCAGTACTAAAACGACTCAAACCTGTGACTGTTACCCAACCTGCCTATTTTGCCACCCCTACAAAATTAGAACATACGAAATCTTTTCACATTCAAAGTTTTCTAGTCTCACATACCTGCATCTTTGACACCATAGGTGACTTGATTGAAGTGCTATCCTCTTTATATTGTAAGCGTGTCTGGAAATCCGGATAGCTGATTATGGCAGATGGGATGTCAAACCCTTGATTAGCATCTGGAGGATACTCATCAATGTGCAAGAAACCCTGTAGCAGCAGCAATACATTAGTAAGCAGTCAAATGCGTATCCATCTCATCTTTTTCTAAATTCTAAAAGAGAATAAACGAAGAATTACTACTTTCCTTGGCAACAATATATCACATTAGCGTGAGCAAATAATTACTTAATATATTCCAACAAAAAGGTGAGATTTATATTTGCCTCTGATATCCTATCTGCTGCTTCTCAAATTCAAATCATTGACATGGAATCTATTACAATTTAACACCAACATATTCTACTTCTTCTATACATTGCAAGTTTAATGTGGTTACCAATGTTTTAAAAATAACTCCTCATATTAAATTAGAAACAAGAGTGAGGCACTGAGGCCTTTTCTAGGAATGACAAACTATTCCTCTGTGGTCATGAAGAAGAAAAAAACGACTCTGAATTACAAAATTGACACATTTTAAGATTGAATTAATCATATAGCTAAGTATAATGACAGCCATCTTGGTCATAGACTCATGGCAACATATATATTTTACGTTACATCTTACTGCGAATACTTCTATTGGCTGGGATGAGATGTAACATATAAACATATTATACAAACTAGAGTTACAAACCAACTGAATTAGATAAAAATGCGTACCTTGTCAAATTCTAAAGTTAATGAAGCTGATTTCATTTCACAAGGTAATCTTAAGATTATTTCCATCACTCCAGGAGACACCTTATCTTCAGAGGGTGAGACACTCATCTTTTCAATGATATCTCCAAGAGATTGTGGTATCCCATCAACAAATATCTTTGTTGTATGATAGTATACTTTTATATACCAAGGCACGACTTGAAATACATCTACCCGCAAATTACATTTTTCTTCACTGTTGCCTGCTTTTAAGAGACTTTGACTCCATTCTGTTGACTGCAAAGAGAGGGCGATAGCACCCTTCTCATTCCCACTTCCCATTAAGAATCGACTTACACGTAATGGTGCCTTCACACATGACCAAGTTACTGGAAGCTTCCACCAGAACCCCAAATCAAATGGTTTAGAACTATGATAATTATTAATTGAGAAACCATATAAGATAGAATAGCCTTCTTTATTGTAACTGTTAATTTCTTTCATCACTCTGTCAGGAGAAACTGAGAATCCAAAGTTTGAATTCCCAAAACCTTCATATGGCACTTCTTGCACTATTTCACTCTTGTAACCCTCAATATCGTTCCAAGTATCTTTCATGTTATAAACTAAGCTCCCCTCAAGTTGAACATAAACATTACTAGACTTAGCTAGAGCACATTTTCCATCAACTGTTTTTCCGAATAACGAACTCATACTCCAGCTCGGTTGTAACTTTCTGCTGCTAGAGAATGAAGCATGAGTTTCCAAAACATCCGGTTGAAGAACAAGTGTAAGGGTTTGTTGAAGCACAATTCCATGTAAAGCCACTGGATCAAATTCATCTGAAGTTAAATGTAACCGTTGAGAATGATAAAATCCACTGTAAATAGATGGTCTGTTCATTAATAAAGAAAGCCCAGATTTGTCTCGACATGGAAGTAACTTTAACCATGGAGTAAGATTCTCAGTGCAAACAGCCTCTCTGGGTAATAAGCCGTATCTTAAATTGCCTGAAAGTGACCGAAAGCTCCAATCAGGAGCAGAATAGGTGGTAGACGATTCTAGAAAGTTGATTGAAGCACAAAAGAGGCCTGAAAGTGTGTGTGTTAGATTTTTCCAATAAGCATCAACCTGATCAGAAGGAACATCAAAAACGGCCCATAATTCAACCCCAGGAGGTTTGGCATTGCTACTTGCAACAGGGTCAAAACCACCCCAGCTATCATAGTTCCAACGACCTTGAGTGAAAGACAGTTCCATTTCTTTAATTCGATATTTGTGAACCTGGGTAAGCAGCACAAAATGAGGTTATTCTTTAACTGATATTTATCAAGACTAAATGCCAATACTGGTTTGCATCAATCTGAGTTCAAAAAGTTACCAGGGCTATCATACAGATGCAAAGATGTATATAAATGGAATAAATCTGACCTCATCCAAAGTACACATTTTCTATATCTAGAATGCTACAAATCAACCTGATCAGCTACTTTATCACCAAAAGGAACAATTGTGTACTCTGGGATACAACTTCAGTAAATCAATTGGATATGTGAAAACCAATTCAACATTATGGCAAATATGGATTAAGCTGAAGCAAACCTAGGTCAATTCAACGGAAATAACCACAAACTTTGGAGCTGATACTTCATTCCACTGTAAATAAAACTGAAATGAAACTGAAGCAATAGCAGATCAATTCAACATATATAAATCAGATCAGCATCCATTGTTATACTTTAATTTTGAGAAAATAAGGAAAGCACGACTCAAAATGACCACAGATTACTCTCAAAGCAGCAGCACGACCATAATCCTTAAACCCAAAATCAATAAGCACACTTAGTTATGTCTAAAATCAGAATATCAGACAATACTCACAACAATCGTTGCTATTATATATCCTCTTAGTATGTTAGGAATCAATCTCACGACTCGACATTGGTACGAAATGGAAACATCTTAACCTCAAAACTGGAACTAAACGAAGTCCAGTCCCATTCCTAAAACTATTTCTGATTCCAAAACCTAAGTTAGACCAGACATACGATCGACTAAATCCAAATAAAACAATCTCAATCAGCTATAACTTCGTTTACCATCTCGATAAATCACTAAAGCCCTAACTCAACCAACACATATCAACACAACAACTAAACATCCTTCGGTACTAATTCACCTACAGATTCATAAACCTCCAACAAACCAACACAAAAACAATCGAACAGAGCAACTATCGTACTACCGCAATCATACCAGCTGATAGATGGCTTTGGGAAAAAGCCGGTGGTGACGTCCATAAGAACTCGTAGGCGGAACTTTACTCTCGAAGTGAAAATGCGAAAGAACTTTCCGATCAGGAAGCGGCCGGAACAGCAGCTCCTCCGTGAAGTCTTCTTCTCCTTGGAGTTGTTGTGCAGCTTCTCCGGCGGATTCAGAGGAAACGTGGAGTACGAACACCAGTAATATGAAGATGAATAGATAACGACACATGATGAAGTGAGTGTGTTGTGAATGTGAACTATTGTAATGGAGTCGATCGCTTAGGGAATTCGGCCATTGTTGCTGGTGGAGCTTCTGAATGTGTTCTCAGTGACGATCTAAATCGGAGATGCCTCAAGAGTCAAGCTTCTTCGGGTCGTATACTTCATGCCCGATACCAGCAAACGGGTCGGTATATATTTGACCCGTTTATTATTTGGATCACAAACGCATGTGTTTAAGGAGATGCTGATAACTTGATATAAAATAGCTAATCATTTGCATCATTAATAGCACTCGAAACTTTATATGAAAAAAACGAAACAGCGTATCGTGATAGGATGTAAAAGCGTGAAAAAATTAACGTTAAAATGTAGCTATAAACTCTCACGTTGAAAGGGGCATTGATAACATATATACTTTTATAAATGAAAAACAAAGTTTGACTGTGTTGATGCAAAACTTGATATGTTCTTTTTGAACGCTAAATGAGACAACACTGCTTTTGACGAGAACTTTATACGAAAAATAAAAATCGCTGTAAATTTGTGCGTTGGGACAATGTCCTAGATAATATACGCCACTTTATGTAAAAAGATGTTATAAAAAAATCCACATCAAAACATTGATATAAATTAAGAACATCACAACAAAAGAAAATCTAATTATGAAACAATCATAGGTGAGTGACATTTTGTTTAAATATTTTTAATAATCACCTAGATTCATTTCAAATGTAATAGAAACTTTTGAGTGTTATTTTCAGTTTGATTGTTATAGACATACCAAATATCAAGTCTAACATTAAAGCTTCAAAAACCAGTTTGGTCTTTGGTCTATTGATTTAGGACCAACACCCCACCCAACATACGAGAGGGCGAATGGCTTATGACGCAAGTATGAACTCATAAACCAACTCTGTCTTTGTACAGTCATATGCATAAAAACAAACTATAAGCACTAGTCGGGCTGTTGAGTACCGACTAGCAATTAATTGAAATTACTTGGAATTGGATTAGAACTTTTACAAGTAATTTTTAGTTTTATATATATGCACTCATGTTTATATGCAATTTTTATAAAAATGTTCAAATTTATATATATACAAGCACATTTGACTAAAATTTACACGTATTTGGTCAAAATTTTCAAGATTTGACCACAATTTCAAACATATGACCGGAATCTAATCAAAATGTGACTGAAATTTAACCGGAACCTAGCCAACGATTGGTGGCTGATTAGGACCGATTAGGTTCAATTTTATCCGACGAGATTTGATTATCAATTTTATCCACCAATTACATGTAATCACCAAGATAACCAACCAATTAGCGATTAATCACCAATTAATCAGCCGATTTTTACAACACTGCATAAGCATCAATAAGAAAAACAGTAAAGATTACATATTTGTTTTGTAATACTCATCAAGAAATCTGTAGATTGTAGGTAGCACTGTAGCAGAACCATGATCAATTGATGTGATTGTCATCTATGGCTGTGTTGTCAGGTTGTCGCCTTCAACTCACTTGAAGGGGAACCATAATCATATGACAAATTTCAGTTACAATATCAAATTTCATTACACATTTCTGCTTCTTCAAAAAAGTTTAATAAACCAAACGCCACTTCAATTAGAAAGAGATGAAAAGTATTGGAATGTAATCACCTAATGGAATGATGCATGTATAGCAAGTAACTTTGTGTAGGCCATGAGACAAACTTGCTAATCATCTAATGGTATGATGCATGCATAGCGATAGGAAACTACAGAGATTTTAAAAAAGTAGCCAACATATATAAAGCACAACATAATCACGGTACACAAAAGAAAGAAACTACAGATAGAAAGGAAATTTCCTAGCATTACCATCACATGTACCAAAAGTAAAACCTTGATCCAAACAAATTACTTGGATCTATTGAGGTTTTTTGCATAATTAATATATTCAGCCTACCAAGTGTTTTCGCTTCTAGATTCCACCTCCAGTTTGGTGCAGCATTGCATCAATTTCATCACCTTCCTCCATCTCAAGCTGCATTCACAATAATCAAAAGACTTACAAAGGCATTATTTATTTTATTTTAAAATTCGTCGGTTTTATAATATAACAGTATCTCGGGCTGCTCATTTGTTATTTATTAATTATATAACTATTTTTTCTATATACTAGTTCTTTTTATCAGAATTATATATAATAATAATATTCTTTCTCATGTATTATATATTTATTACATTAAATAAAAACTATACTATTTATATTACTAAAAAGCTCATTTAGTCTTGGTATATGAGGCTCGAGCCACGGCTCCTTGAGAAATAAGCTTCACTTTTAAGCTCAGCCTTGGACTCAAGCTTGTTTGAACTTGGCTCAATTCAAGCCTTTAGCAAATCCATCTTAAGTAGCTCACGAGTAGCTTTGCTTGTTTACCCTTTACACCCCTAATAACCCAACAGAAATATAAGAATCACATGTTTGACTCAAATCCATTTAAATGTTATACCCTGTCCTGTGAGCTAACTTTTTAACTAATTTCATTGTTCTTGTGCTCATAGAAACAAGTGACTTGAGATCATAAATGAAAAAGAAGACCTGCTCAGATGGAATTATTAAACAAACAACTGAAATACTACGACTTGAAAGTTAAGATATTATTACCTCATCAGGGGTCTGTTCAGCTCGAAGACGCCGCCCATCAAACAGAAAAGCAATTGAGTTCATCTCCACAGACTGCCTATCACAGTAGGCATTCATTAACTTCTTCAGCTGGGTACTGCGTTTGATCCTAAAGAACACTTCATTCCCATCCTAAAACATGTGTACATTGTTCAATGAAACAAAATTGAAAATTGATCTCAAATCATCATAACTGGAAAAAGATAATTCAAAGAAGTTGATTAAATTTATTCTAAAAAACCCAAATCCACTACATACATATGTGCTCACAGTCCGGTTCAGCTGATTTTCCTAAAAATTCTAGGCCAAGCCCCCAATTAGAATTTGAGATGGCAACAAAGCAAACCAGCCGGGTTGGGTGGGTCAGCTGGACCATCCAGTTTTAGAGGTATGGTTTTGGTGGAACCTGCTTCTTATTTCCTTTTTCCAAAAATCGTGAGTTTGCATTGAAAAATTAAAATGATAAAGATAAAAGATGTTTCATGAACATAACACACACACACATAATATATACAATTGCACATTCAAAAAGCAGATAGATATATAAATAAATAAAGCTAGACAGCTTCCTAGTACCAGTAAACCGCCAAGCAACCCAAACCAAAGTACATAAATTTCAGACCGGCCAAACTGCCTGCTTGCTTCAATTTAGGTGGTAGTGTTGGTATTTAGCACAAGTTTCATCGACTTCATTGTCACATATTGTGAGTATACTAACTTATAGTATATTACACAATGAACAGGAAGGGAAGTGATTAAATGAACATCTATTTAGTTTGTACCAAAATAGCAGGAAAACTTGCCACTTGCCAGCAGATCATTACACTAAACATCAATGAAAGAAATTATATGTTTCTAGATGTTCACTCTTTAAATACAGAAGCAAGTTGCGCTGTAAACTGAAAACGAAAAAGCTAACAGTTATCGGACCCGTATAAATTATAAAACCATAACCAAAACCAAAACATGAATTTTAGAGAATAAACATACCAATACTTCAATCAACATTATTATCATTCCCACTTTGTTCCAAACCGAACTGCTAACTACGGTTTTGTAAACAACAAACTAAACAGTTTAGTTGGTCGGTCGTCTGGACAGACCAGAACAGTTCATTGAGCAGTTTCAAACCACTTTTTTAGATTAAAAAAAATCAAAATCAATAGTAAGCAAAATTAGATATTTCACCTGATCATGCTTCATGACCATTGTACCTCATGCATTGAAAACTTGTCTTTTGAGAAATATGTAATTTTGCTAGTTACACAAAGGTAATTACCCCTATAAAGGAACCTAAAATAAAAAACAAAATCATTTACTGTAAAAAATCAAAATCATTTACAGTAAATACCATAGATCGATCACATCATTCTCTGCAGAACAACAAAAACACACTCTCAAAAACAAATAAATCCTAAATCTATCAACAAACTAACCAACTTCCAATTACTTCATCAAACGCCCTAACACCACATACACTACGCTACTACAAACATCAAGTCATCAAAACAAAATTTTGAATCACTCACACTAAACCAAACACAAACAAGCTGCAACATACTAACATCAATCAAAACATGTACACAAATCACTTTCCACACGGCGTTTATACCTGACCCTTAACCTTGAGATTGATGTGTGCCGATTGATCCATCGGCTTCTTCTCATCTTCTTGTGCTAATCCACTTTCTCCTCCGGTTGCCGCCATTGTTGCGATGGGTGTTGCAGTTGACTAGTTGAGGATTTTGCCTGTGAAAATGTTGATTGTGTGTGCTTGTTGTGTGGCGATCGGAGATGAAGGGCGGTTTTGTAGTGGTTTTGAAAAAAACTATATTTAAATGTTGTTTGGGGTCCGTATCACTCGAGGGAAATCTCAATTTTGACTTTTGTTTTGGTGGGTTTTGTTTGTTCATGGTGGTGATAAGTTTTGGGCCCACGAAAGATGAGTGGGGTGTTTTGTACTTTTGTTTAATGTTTTGGGATATGATACCATGAAAAACAGAAAAAGGTTAGAAAGATTTATGAGTTTTTTTAGATGCAACCTCTTTTAGTATAGCTTTGGATATAACAATCAGTTAAATTATTATGAATACATTCACAATCACTTCTTTATCCATATCTTTATAATTTATATTTTATTTTTTAAAAACATCTCACATTCTAATTTTTTATCTTTATCTTTATATTCTTTTTCTTATTATTTTCTTTTTCTTTCATTTACAATTTTAACTATCAACTATTTTGTCTTACTATCATTTATTTCTAAAATTCGATTTTTAATAAATTATATAGAAGTTGACTGTCAAAGTTATGAGACGCTTTGTATGGAACGGGTTTGGGTTAAGACAAGTTCGATTACAACGGGTCCATCTAAAAATAACACATGCAAATTAACTATAAAATATATTTGCAACAACAAAATCTAACACAACTAATTGCAAATACACAAACAGACGATTAAACAAGTTCATGTTTTGAATCACAATTCACAAACAAAATATGAAACAAGTTATACATGCTTAAATATCATCTATAGCCACTTACAAGACCAAAAATCACTTTTAGAGCATTCACAAGTTATAAATGCTTAAAAGTAGTTAGCATCAAGTAAACTAAACATTCAAAAGCCTCAAAAGTGCCAAAATGCTATAAAATTTACCGTTTGTGAGCTATCAAAACGTTGTTAAAACAATCTCAAAAGTGCAGCTTTAAAATATGTCAATAGTTTGTTAAAACATTATTGTTAAAATATGCCAACAGTTTGGTTTTCTTTGAAGAAATCCATTCACTGCAAATTGGAGCCATCATAAGTCCATGACCTTGAAATCCAAGAAACATTTGGGAGCAATCTTGACCCACAAATGTAACATTGTGTATTTTTGAGTTAATTAAAAGCTAACGTCGTTAATTTCTTGTAAGGGTCATTATTGTCATTTATGAAACGTATGAGTTATTTATGTTTAATTCTAGGTTTGCCTTTAAAATTTTAATGTAAAAGACTATAACCTTGCTATTAATTAAAATTATTATAATAATTGTAACAAGGATAATAATCATAATAGTAATAACACTAATGATAATGGCAATAATAACAATAATAATGAATAATAATAATAACTATAATGTTAATAACATTAATAATAATAATTATAAAAGCTTTGAAATTAATAAATTAGTTAAAATTTAAATTTAAATTGAGTTTAAGGGGTATTTATGTAAATTTGTAAACTTAAAATAGAAGTTTTGTACATAAAATAATAAATTGTAAAACTACAGGGGCTAGTTATGTAAAATTATAAAAACCCAAGCCTAAACCCCCCATCGACCGAAATTCCGACGGCCGTTCCGGCCATCGCCGGTGAGCTCCGGCGAGTTCATTTATCCATTTTCAAACCATTTTAAGGCTAGTAAAAGGCACCAATCGAATCGTTTTAGTATCGCGAACTCGAACCTATGGTCTAACGGGTCACCACTTCGACATTAAAGGGTATTGAACCAAAAATTAACATCACAAACGGTTCATAACCGTTCAACGTACAAAATGTGCGGATTAAGAAACTTAAATGATTAGAAACGTTTGAACAATCAATTACAAACTTAATACATCGTTTAAATTGAATTATACCATTGATTAAACCGATTTTAGCAACCAAAATAATCGAACAGAACTTGAAGCTCGTTCAACACTTTAACGAGCAAATCAAACCTATATAATAGGGGGCAAGTACTCCTTTCGATCTCTTTAAACTCTCTGTAAACGCAATTCGTAAATCATTCACTCAAACAATCAATTGCTAATCACTTGTTCATCGTGAGTAACCGAGACAAGTTCAAGCTTAAGCACTACAATACGATCATAATCGGGTAAGTTTAATACATCAAACTACTCTATTACATGCAGGGATCAAAAGCCCTAAGGTTAATTGGGTTGAAACTCTTGAATCACTGCTCAATTTGAGTCTATTGAATCTAGGGTTCATAAGATTTGGGGGTAGATTGTGTTTAATGTTTTTAACATTTTAAAAACCATCTTTAAACGTGGCTGAGGCCTTTGGTTCACTGGAAAGACACTCGACCTCTACAAGTGAGGTCCCCGGTTCGAATCCGGGGAGCCTCACCTATTCTTTTTTTGGCCTTTTTGGCCACCAAAATTTTATTAAAATTTTCTAAAAATTATAAAGGACTATTTTATAAGCTATGTTAATTTAAAACCACATAATAATTTTTCTGTAGATTATTTATAAAAATAATCTTATATTTTTATTTAATATCCTAAAGCTAATGTTAACTTGTTTCTTTATAAATAAAAAAAAGAATTAACCTTTGAATACTAGTATAATTTATACAAATTATTATCTCAAACGTTACCCTTAAATTATTGTTTTAATCTTGTTTATTTCATTTAGTTAGCTATAGAACTTTATTTTAAATTTTACAAATTATTTATTAATGTTGCTCTTATTCATATCTCTATATAAAAATAAATATATTTCTTAGCATTTATTCCAAGAAAATATAATCGATATCCATTCGTTAAACATTAATGTCCCAAATACCAAATTGAAACCCCAGTTCTCGTTTAACCATTAAAATTGTGTTTAAACTTAAAAATCTTGTAAATATACATTTTAGGTGCATTGTGAGGAACTACGTTGAAGTGACGTTTATTATTCTAATTAATCTTCAATTATATACTTATTGGCCAAGTGAGTATTTTGATACCCCTTTTTAGCTTATTTCACACTTTGGGGTGAAACATGTTACTTATAACTTTTGCACTTGTAAACTCGCTTGATACTTGTAAACTAATGGCAATTACTTACATGTTGTGATTAGATGACATTTGTAACTACCATGTAATGTCGATTATATGTACAATCATTAACTATTGCTAGCCTGGCGACATCATAGATCTATGGACCTGACAAGCCTGCTTGGTTGATCCAGATACACTTAGCTAATCGTATATGCTTGTAAGCGTTTGAGACCTGTAAAACTTTGTCAAGGTTTGATTGTGCATTTTGTCTTACATCTCTAGTTTACTTTGTTCTCTAACTTACAACATGAATTGCCATCTTTTATATACTTATGTATTGCAAACTATGGAAATCTCACCAATATTATTGTTGACCTTTTAGTTTTAACATGTTTCAGGAAATACTCAAGCTTGATTTCTACTATTTGAAGCTCACACGTCTAGGAATGGACCTAGTTAAATAAAGAAAATAAAATGACTTGTTACATCTTATGTTATGCTTTTGATTTCTTTGAGACTTATGATTGTAATATTACAATTGGAACTTATGTTTAATATATATATATATATTTGGGTTATTAATAGCGTTATGTGGCTGTGAACGATCTTAATCCTCACACCTTGACATTTCCGCCGTCAAGGTTGGGGTGTGACAACAAACCCGGTAGGTTGGGTTGTTCAAGATCCATTGCAAACCTCAAAGATGTCATCCATGGTGGTAGCAAGAGACACTCGGAAAAGTCTGCGAATTGCAGCCCTAGGTCTATTGGAAGTTGTGAGTTTTTGAACCCAATTACTCATGAAGTTATTCTTAGTGATTCAAGGTGTGAGCTCAAAATCACAGGCTTTAATCGTAAGTTGTTGTTGCGAAAGACCAAATACAGACTTCAAATTGTGTGAATATAGAGGGAAAGAGTTATGGAACTATGGACCCTAACCCTAAATTTGTTGTTCATTAACCCGCTAGTCCGTTACATTAATAACAAAAATCCAAGAGAACCTAAACAAGAAATCAGTTAACAGAATGGAAACATACCTGTAACAGTTGGAAATTGTGAAGTATTGCTTGGATCTTTGTGGCAATTCATTCTTTGGGAGAATCCCACAAGATTTGTCAAAACTCAACACACCCAATTCTCGATTGTTGTTTTCTTAGATATCATGGCTTTTTAGAAGTCCTTGCTATTGTTTTGATTGTGTTTCTTAAACTCTAGTAGCATAGAAGAAGAAGAAGTTGAGAGAAATGGATGTGAAGAAACAAGCGGGAGATAGAAGAGTAGTTTGGTTTAGGGTGTGTACAGTAGATTGGTATATTTACCAATGTACTGTTACAATCTTATATTCGAATGGTAAAATAAAAAGATAAGGAATGATTTAGAGAATGGGATGGAAGAGTGATTTAAAGGATTTTTAACAATCTTTCTTAATATATAAAAACAGGGGAACATTTGCCATTGGGATGTGAATGCTCTAAGAATCGTATCTTAAACTAATAGAGATTAAATCAAGATGATGGTTAATAGGACCCTTTGAAAACAAAAATAAAAAAAATAATTGCATGTTTGATATTCTTTATTATGATTGAAAAGTATTTTTGACAAAAATTAGTTATTAACTTATGAAATTTCAAAAAAGTTTTAAAAAATATTTAGATTAACATATAAACTAGAACGTTATAAAAAATCAAAAAATACATATTTTAAAAATTAAAAGAGTTAATAAAATGTAGTAGAGTGATGCGATAGAAAATTAAACAAAAATTTATTTTCAAAAGTTAATAAGTAACTCTCCCCCCCAACCCCCACCCCCACCCCCACCCGCTCTTCACTTTTCAAAACCTATTTTTGCCCATATATGAAAAGTCAGTTTGAAAATTATTTTTGAGTTTGACAAATTTTTTTTACTTATTAACTTTTCAAAAATTAATAAGTCAAAAAATAGTGTAAAACAAGCAATCTCAAATGTCGCACCTCAACCTTGACGGCGGAAACGTCGAGATGTAAGGGTTAAGATTGTTCACAACCACATAACATTATATTTAAATGTAAATATTAAGATTATAAGTTTCAAAAGGAAATACAAACATAAGTCTCAAACATGAAATAAGTTCAAACATAAATCAAAACATAACATAACATTAATTATTTAACTAGATTCACGTCCTAGTTTTATTGCAAGCTTCAAAGGACCACTTTAAACTTGGGGGTTACCTGAAACATGATAAAAATAAAATGTCAACTATAAATAGTTGGTGAGTTTCCAAGGTTTTTATACATAATAATAACAAGGTTACAAGTAGCAATTCATGTCATATGTTATAAGTTAGTAAGGTTATAGAACACATATCGTTACAACCAAACCTCGACTTGATTACAAGTATATAAGATTGGCTAAGTGTGTTTGGTTCCCATGATGAACAAGCATACGTCATCAGGAGCCGGCAATACCTCGGCTTTAGCACCAAATAAGCTTGTTAGGCCCAAAGATTTAAGACTTGTCAGGCTAGCAATAGTTAATGATTGCAAACAAAAATATGTATCTCATATAAACACTTACAAAACATAAATATATATATATTCACAAGGTTAACGCTTAATAATAAGTTTAACAATTAACGTGAACTAAAGTTCAATTTGATGTTTGGGCCTTTGTCAATTATATTTAACAAATGAATATCAATTACATTTTCTTGGGAACAATATATTTACATCTTATATAAAGATAAGAATAACATTTATAATAATTTTATAATATTTATAAAGTTTAAATAAAGTTTTGTAATAAAATAAACACGATTTAAATAATAATTTAAAGGCAATATTGGGAATAATAGTTTGTATAAATTAAACTAGTATTTAAAGTCTATATTTTATAAAAATATACTAACTATGTCATTAGCTTTAAGATAGAAATAAAAATATAAGAATATCTTTATAAATAATTACAGAAAAATAATTAAATGGTTTTAAAATAAATACCGTTTATAAAATGATATTTTTATAATTTTTAGAAATTTTTATATATTTTAAAGTCTGCAAAAGATCCTAAAAAAATCAATGGAGGTCTCCGGGTTCGAACCCAGGACCTCTAGTATGAGATGCGGGAATAGAACCAGTAAACCAAGGGTCGGGGCCGCGTTAGGTCTCAGCCCACAAATGTTAAAGACCAAAGATTACAAACATCCCCAAATCCGATAAACCCTAGGTTTTTCTTGGATCAAATTAAGCATGGATTTGGGGTTGTTAATAAAATCAACCATAGGGCTTTTTGCTCCCTAGATTAAACCAAGCATTTTGGTGTATGGAACTTACTTGTTCGAGTTCAAATGGTCGGCCTTAGTTTGTAGAACAAGTCGCGGTTATGTTGTGAAAGGATTCGATTGCAAACGACGATAATAATCAAATTCCCTTTACAGAAAGCTTATACTGAGGAACAAGATTATAAGCCCTCTATCAATTTCGATTCTTGAACTCCAGAGAGTGATGTTCGACTAGACGTAGGTTTGTGACGAAAATGATGATCGAGGTGTAATTCTAGTGGGTTTCAGAGGAATTGGAAATAGCAGACGATTAGAGATAGATAGAGGGTCGATTAGGTTCAGTTAATTCGATTGTTATGGAGTTTTAATGTTCGAACAGATTGGAGGTTTAATGTGAATCGGTTACCAAGTTCAATCGTCGATTACCGGCTTAAACTTCAATTAAAGTGTATTAAAGGGGTCGAGTTATGCTCGTGAACCGATTGGTAACGATTTGGTTTCAATTTTAGTCGTTTTTACCCACGATTGGGCTTCGTCGGAGCTCGGCCGGTGGTGGCCGGAGAAGCCACCGGATGTGCGGGGAGAGAGAAGAGGTGGGTTGGTTTTTTTTATAATTACACAAATGGTCCCTCTAGTTTTGTTTTGTATCATTTTATGCTTTAAGCTCTTATTTAAAGTTTCAAAATTAACAAAACACCCCTTTAACTTAGATAAACTTTAAGTTTTAAACATTATTTTTTTTATAACTTTTATAAGTTACTAATTGTTATTGTTTATACTATTTGTATTTTAGTTATTACTATTATTATTATTATTATTATTATCGCTGATTTAATATTTTATTTATTAACTTTCATATATTAAAAATTTAATGACAACTAAAGAATATGCATAAATAACCCATGAATTTCAAGATTGACAACAATGACCCTTATAAGAATAAACGAGATTAACTTTTAATTAACAAAAATATAAGATGTTACATCAAACATGACCAAAGACACATATTTATGATTTGATTTTATGCTTAATCCTTCCAAATGCAAATACATCATTCAAATATGCAAATAATTCAATTACTACGGATAAAAACTAGCCACCACACTACACTAAGCAATCTAATTTATGGTGAACGTGGATAATGATGGTCGTGGAGTTGGTTGGTACGTATCATAAACCATGAAAAACTTAACTTGACGTTGATGGTAACTGAAAGTTTATATATAGAGACGAAAGTTGTGTAAAGGATTTACCTTGAAACATTGATACAAATAGCATATGTTCATTTTGCAAGTGTTCATATTGTCAACTGTATTGATATTTGTACGACTCTATTTTGGCAAGTGGGATATCAGTATTAACTCCGTGAAAGTTTAATGTCAAAACATTGATAAAATGAGCAAGTCGAAACAACAAATTAGAAAAATTTAAAAAAAATATTTTAAACGTCGGAGAGAAATACAAAAATGTATGTGTTTGGATAGCTTGTACATTATCAAACATAATTCGACCTTAAACGAAATTTACATTAAGACATAGAAAAATTAAAGACATCGTATTGATATTTTCAAAAGTTTATGAACTATCATATTTAGGACTACGATCCTCACACAGTTACGATGGAGGATTATTTAGGACTATACCCTTGTAAGTTATATTCAATTATCATTAAGTCTCATACGTTACAGCGATGATGCGTAAAACAATGTCAGGTAGAAATAATATCACATGACTATCAGCAGTGGCGGAACTATATATTCTTTTTACGGGGTCTGTTTTTTTCAGAGCTAAAAATTCTAACAACCCGACGTCAGAAATTTCAAATCGGGTCGGGTCCGATAAAATTTTTAGATATTTGTAGCTTATTTTTAAACTATCAATTTGATGCGACATATCAATACCTTCAAACCCTCACAAAATTCACTAGACAAGGACAGGTTGAGAGAAAAGTCGATATTCTACGCATCACCTTATCGGATATCGGGTGCCTACTAAGTAAAAAAAATGCAAAAACACGCACCGTAATACAACATCATAGAAATACGTTACATTTTCTAAAACCCGACCTTAACATTAACACTATGAAAACAAATGAAAAAGATATATATATATATATACATACATACATATATATACATATATATATACATATATATATATATATATTCCATTAAGATATTTGGCAACCTCAAACTTGAACTTTTTAATAACAAAACACAATACCAAGTGATTCGTGTATATACCTCTAAAACTTCCTATTATCTTTCTAAATAGGATAAAAGGTGTAACATCCGTCAATTTTTAAATTATAATCCAAACTCGAATTCATTTTAATTTTTTATATGATATAAATTTCTTTATTAAACTTATTTATTCTAATGAATCATGTGGATTATAAATGTAACCAGCATAAAAAAAAATATTTTTAATTTTCATTTTTTAAACCCTTTAAACAAGTTATAATAATTTATAAAGTAAGTGTTATAAATTTACAAATAATTGGTATTTATGATTTCTAACATGGAAAAAATAATTATATATCAAAGTTTTTTTACAAAACTTATAAATTTATATAAGTTTATAAGTTGTAATGAGTATTAGATTTAATTTTAATTAATTAATAAATTATTTATTTTTATTTGTTAACTCTTTAAAGTTTTAATAGACAAATTTAATTATAATTGGTTTAATAAGTTTGGGGTCAATTTTGTAATTTTAAAACTTAATTCAAAAGTTTCTAACGTAAAATAATAACTTCCAAAAACCACAGGGACCAAAGGTGTAACTTCCCCAAACCAACCCCCTTTCCCCGTCGTGCACCTCGGCCAACTCCGGCCACGCCTTCGGTGACCACCAATCCTCACAAAACATCGAATTGAATGCAATAAAACCGAACCTTAACTACTATGCATCAGTTTCGAACTTAAAACCATGTTTACTTGTAATTATTCGACCATTAACTCAAGAAATCAAAACTGAAACCATCAATTCAAATCCTTAACTCGTCGATCTTGTAACCATTCGAATTGATTCTTTTTGAATGATGGGAAACGTTCTAATCGATCCTTTAAACCATTCTGCATCATCAATCGCACAAACAAATCCCTCATTCAAATCTTTCGATCATCACTTTCCCTTCGAACCTGCAACTTGGTCGACAACTATCTTCAAAGCATTCTAACTTAAAATTATTTGAGGTCTTTGAATCCTAAACATCCATTGAAGCTTCATACGAAGGGAATTTGATTATCATCAACGTTTACACCTTAAAGCACGTCCACGCATTTGCGACTTGTTCGTAAACCTGAGAGCATCAATTCGAACTCAATCACGTAAGTTTCGTACATCATTATAGTCGGTTTAACATGGGGAAACAAAGCCCTAACATCAACTTCGTTATCATAATCATTTTAAGGTTCAATTGGAATCGAATTGAAACTTGGGTTTTTGGAGAATTAGGGATTTGTTTAACTTTCGTATTTAAGAATTAAAAACAGATACACATCGCGGTTGAGGCCTTTGGTTTACTAGTTCCATGCTCACATTTCATCTTAGAGGTCCCGAGTTTGAACCCGGCGACCTCCAATAATTTTTAAGGGTGTTTTGCAATTTTTAAAAATAAAAAAAATTCTAAAAAATTACAAAAAATCACTTTATAATTTTTGTGTACTCTAAAACCATTTAATTATTTCCTGTAAGTTATTTATAAAAATACCATTACATTTTATTAATATTTTTAAATTAATGATATAGTTAGTATGTATTTTTATAAAATTTAGAGTGTAAACACTAGTTTAATTGATACAAATTATTAGTTCAAACATTGCTTTTATATTATTGATTAAATCGTGTTCGTTTTATTAGTTACAAAACCTTATTTAAACTTTATAAATAATACAAAATTTTTATAAATATTATTCTTATTCCATATTTTTATATAAATATAAATATATTGTTTCCAAAGAAATATAATTGATTGTCCTTTGTTAAATATAATTGACAAAACCTCAAACATCAAATTGAACTTTAGTCCAGGATAATTTGTAAACTTATTATTAAACTTTATTCTTAAAGTTTTGATCTTATAATAAATAATTTAAAATATCAAAACTCTACAAAATGATTCTAAATAATTTTAAAGTCATTTAATAAGTATTCAATTAATCACCCTTATTAAGTTTTAAATAATTAATTATTAAATTAATTATTTATTTTCACGTATTATACTTAATTCTATTAAATCAATAACTTAAAATTTTGAATCATTTTTTAAGTATTTTTGGTCTTAATTGATTTATATCATTTTTATTGAACCAAAACATAAACGATTCATTATTTACTTAATTACTTAAACCCCCAAATTCCAATTGAAACTCTAGTTCACATCTAATTGTTAATCGTATTATTGAACCTAATCTTGAACTTAATACGTTTAGGTAACTTGTAAAAGAAATCGTTGTAGCTTCGTCTAGATTCTTATCATCATATTATATACATCTTGTGAGTTTTCCATGTGAGTTCTCCATGCCTCATTTTTAATTTATTTTCATATATTTTGGGGTGAAACATGTTAACCTTATAAACTTACATTTGTAAACATCTTGATACTTGTAAATGCACATGAAATTCATCTTTATCTTTTTGCCATGGTTATTTGTGTTATTGTAAGTCTTATATGATATACATGTTTTGTTTACAATTATTACTATTGCTAGCCTGGCGACGTCTTAGATCTTTAGGCCTGACAAGCCTATTTGGTGCTAAAGCCAATGTATTGCCGGCTCCTGATGACGTATGCTTGTTTATCATGAGAACCAAATACACTTAGCCAATCATATATACTTGTAATCAAGTCGAGATTTGGTTGTAAATGTATGCGTTTTATAAACTTGCTAACTCATAACCATTGACATGAATTGCTACTTGTAAATCTTTATATATATATATATATATATATATATGTGTGTGTGTTCAACCATAGGAACTCACCAACTTTCAAAGTTGACTCTTTATTTTTAACATGTTTCAGGTTTGATACTTGAATATCTTTTCGTGCTCATATAAGACTTGGACTTATTTAATTGAAAGTCTTATGTTGTTTTGTATTATCTTGATTGTATATATTTATTTAAATTGTCTTGTAATGTTCAATAAAAAAATATTTAATATTATTCAACTTATTAGTTCTATGTGCTATGAACAATCGTTTCACATTCATCGTCTCCGATAATTCCGCCGTCGATCGGGGTGTGACAAAATGTTTGTATTTTCAATATAACATATTCCGCCCAAACAAACACTTATGAAGCACGAATCATCAAACCCCGTAATTTTGGTTTGATATAATTAGAGAATCAACAATGTAAGAGGCATAATCGAGAAAAAAAATCTTACAACTTTTATGATAAGAGAAACTCTTCATCTTCAGAAGACTTAATCGAACGTCAAGTTTTCTTCCAATTATCCTCAAGTAATACACAAAAAAAGAACAAAACTATATGCATGGGCATAAACAGAGAGATCAACGACATATTGTAAACCAAGATTTAAATCTTTTAACTAAGAACAACAAAACAAAAGAAACAAAATTCACTCAATAGTTAAAGAAAACAAACATTCAACGGTGTCAGGGATGGAGATCGATGGAAGCTGCGAGCGATTATGTGGGGTTAAGGGTTTTGGTAGGTTAAAAGGTATTTAAGTTAAAGGGTATAACAATAATTTTTATATACTTGAAAAGGAATGACAAAAAATCCCTTGCAGGAATCTAACTCAGACCTCAATTGAAGTTGGGCGTGCACGAAAAATATAAAAACAAGTGAACCAAATGCTAATCATTTGTTAGATTTTGAGCTTATAATACTAAAAGTTCACCTTCAGAAAAACTATGAGAGAAATTTCGGTCTTATGCGGTTCATTACTAGCGTAAGGTCAATGGGGTCACTTGACCCCGTTACCCGAAGGATGGTTCCGCACCTGACTATCAATGATCTCCAATACCATAAAACTTGTACAAGAAAAAAAACAAAAATAAAAAAGATAAAACAGAACGGAACGAAACGAAAAATAAAAATTAAAACGTTAAACAAGTACGTGAAACATATAATATTAAAAATAATAACTAAAATCATAAATTGCCGTTCTAACATGAAAACAAATAAATACGCCAATTTTGAAATAACATTTATTCTACGAAAAGTGTTGTACACTTGTATCCATGGTTTTAAAAATCGGTCGAGGCGGACGCCTCGAGGCGCGCCTCGACGCGAAGCGGGCAAGAAACGCATTTGAGGCGGCGCTTCAGTGGGAACTTTTTAAAATGTACTGAGGCGGATAATGGTGCGGGTGAGGCGGTGCGTACATTCGAGGGGGCGGGAACCAATTTAGAAAACAAAATTATAAATTAAAAATAACCGATCCTAACCTAAAATAGAAAATGGGGTCTGGAAACCCTAATTAGATTTGCGAACCCCCATCGGTAGCAGCGGTCGAACTCGAGACTTCGCATCCCCATCGGTCAAGTAGCACCAGTCGAACTCGAGACTTCGCATGCCCTTCACACCCCTATCGGCAGTCGCGATTGAGGAGCAGCAGGCGACCGTCGGCGGTCGCGATTGAGGAGCAGCAGCCGACCGTCGGCGGTCGCGATTGAGAAGCGCAATCCCGATTGAGGAGTAGCGGTCTTCATCGGTGAGTCGGCAGTTGTGATTGAGGAGTGCACTCGCGATTAAGAGTGACAAGTGAGTTTATGTTGTTTTTATTTTGCAGTAATTTGCTTGAACACCATTAAAATTGCAGTATTTTGCAGTATTTTGCTTGAACACCATTAATCACTTAAAGCTATTGAATCGATACCAGGTTCATACAGCTATGACTTAAAGTTTGAGGATAATTTGTATGGTTTAGTTTAACGTAGAAACTATACTACCATAAATCTACTTGGATAACATAGAAATTAGTAGTTTAGTATTTTGTATATTACTTTAGAACTAGTGTGTTGTTAGTAACGGTTTAGTTTAAGGTTTATTAGTTTATGCACTAGAATGTAGATTTGTAAAGTGAACAAAACAAAAGGAATTTGATTGTATGCTCTAAGATTCTAAGTGTACCCTTGTGTGATTTGTTAGTAGTTACTTACTTACCTTAGAATTAAATGTATTTTTGTATAATTTTGATCTTAAAAGATTGAAGATTGGTATCATTGTATGCTATTTTATAATTAGTGTATATTGGTTTAAGGTTTATACTTTATACTACATTTGTGAATTGTGAATGTTTATATACTGGAATTTGTGTGTAGATTGTGATTGTTTAAGTGTACTCATGTTGAACTTTTATTTTTTATGTACATAGTTTTTTTTACGATGGATAGTAAAGATACTGCAAGGAAAGATCCGGCTTGAAAGTATGGGGAAGAAATTGAGGTACCTCCACAAGGTGGCAAAAAGGGTTACAAGTATCTAAAGTGCAAGTTTTGTAGTAAAGTTATTAAATGAGGAGTGAAAACAATGAAGGATCATCTTGCTGGCACACATAAAGATGTCATGCTTGTGCCAATATACCCCCTGAAGTACATGATGAAATGAAACAATTTATGAAGCAGTTTCAGGACGCAAAGTTTGCTGCCCAACGAAACTTTGAAGAAAATGTGGGAAGTGGGGCATATTATAGCAGTGCAGGAAGTATTGATCCACGTGCTACCTCTAGAGGTGTTAGGGGGCAATGGATCGGTTTGTGGCGGGTGCGAAAGATAGCGAAGAAGAATCACTCCCGACCAAAAAAATGACACCATCGAGTGCAAAAGAGCATCGAAACAGAGTTTGTTTGGATATTGGAAGATTTTTTTTGAGATTGGAATACCGTTTAACGTAGCAACTAGTCCATCTTTTACTAGTATGCTACGTTCAGTTGGGAACTTCGGCCGAGGATTGAAGCCCCCTATTATGCATGAGTTAAGGACTTGGATCCTTAAGGAAGAAGTTAACACGACCACTACAATGGTGGAGGACATAAAGGCTACATGGAAACCACCGGGGTTTTTTTGTTATCAGATGATTGGTCAGACATAAGAAATAGAAGTTTGATTAAATTTTTGGTCAACAATCAATATGGTACAGTTTTTTTGAGAACTGTTGATGCATCAGATTGTATAAAAAATGCTAAAAATTTTTTCAAGTTGCTTGATGAAGTTGTTGAAGAGATCGGTGAAGATATTGTAGTCCAAGTCGTGACCGACAATGCTAGTGCATATAAAGCTGCTGGAGCATTTTTAATAGAGAAGAGAAAAAGCTTGTATTGGACCCCGTGTGCTGCCCATTGCATTGAATTGATGCATGAAGATATCGGTAATTTGGTGCAACATAAAACTGCTTTGCTTAAAGCAAAAAAAGTTAGCAATTTTATCTATAACCATCAGTGGGTGTTGAGTTTAGCCCGAAAAATTTTAAAGAAAAACTTTCTTCGACCAGCTACCACAAAATTCGCCACGACATTTTTGACTATAGAAAGTATTTATGAATCGAAAGACGCTTTACAACAAATGTTGTTTCAACCGAATGGGTGACATGTGCTTGGGCTAAGAAAGCTGATGGAAAAGAGGTTAAAAAAATAATCATGGACGAGAGAAGCTTTTGGCCTAGTGTGGTTTATTCCATTCAAACCACAATGCCATTTGTTAAAGTTTTGAGAATTGTTGATGGGGAGCAAACACCAGTCATGGGATTTATTTATGGAGCGATGGATAGTTGTAAAGAAAAAATAGCAAAGAACTTGGATAACAATCTCTCTTCTTATAAAGAGATATGGGACATCATTGATAAAAGATGGGAGTTCCAAATGCATCATGATTTACATGCAGCTGCCTACTACTTAAATCCACAATATCGATGGAGTCCCAATGTTTCTGAGCATCCGAAGATCAAGCGAGGATTATATGATGTTATGGATAGACTCACTAAAGATCCTAGTGTTTATTTAAAAATCGAAGATCAACTAATCATGTATAAAGAAAAAAGGGGACTATTTGGATATAGAGGTTCTTTGGCAACATATCAAACACGTCCACCGGGTAATTATTTGTTGATAATTTTATTATAGTTTGTATATTATATAAATTAAATTATTCATTAATTTTTTTATAAATATATAGTTACATGGTGGGGCGAATATAGAGATGAGACTCCCGAACTCAAGGCTTTTGCGATAAAAGTTTTGGGTCTTACATGTTCCGCTTCGGCTTGTGAACGTATTGGAGTACTTTTAATCAAGTCCATACGAAGAGACGAAATCGGTTGACAATCGAAAGAATGAACAACTTGGTCTACATTATGTACAATAAAAAGAGCAAAAATTATTGAAAAAGACTAATTTAATAGAAGAAGATGATCCATTGGTTGTTGAAAATGTATTGTCTGATGATGAGTGGTTAGCTGACCCAATTGATACCGATGAAGAGGAATTTGGAGGTGGCGATGCAGGTGTGGACGAAGGTGGCAGAACATGTGGGGAGGGAAGTAGCGGTGCAGGTGGAAGTTCATCATCTAGGAAAAAAAGCATTCAAATAGAATTGAGTGACGTGAATGAGGATGAAGATGGTGAAACGAATTCAGTAGAAGAAGATGATACTGAGGATAATGAGTTAGAAAGTGATGCCTTTTATGTTGTTTGAAGTTGAATTAGATTACAAACTTTTAATGTGTGCTTAATTTTGTATCTATTTTATGTTTTAGACTTTGTGATACGTTATGTGTGATGACTTTTAAATTTGATGATGAATTGCTTAGGAATATGTTTTGTTTGATGTTTTAGTATATTATTTATAAGATATATAATTTATTTATTTATTTATTATTTCCGCCTCGGGTGTACGCCTCGTTTCGCCTCGAGGCTTACGTCTCGTGAGGCGTAGGGAAATCGTCTCGAGGCTTGTTTTCGTACTTTTAAACATTGATTGTATCTACAGGATCTGACAATCGAACGGCTTTCCTCGTTTCCAAATCATCCCCACGATAAGACCAGTAGGCGTGCACCACACGCACTAACTTCCCAATCATCTCGCGGCTTCTCGATCCTTCTTCTACACTTGTAAAATACCCTTCTTTTCCACACGCAGCTTCACCTTCAACTGCGTGAATATCTCGTCCACTTTCTCTGCACGCTCTCCGATCAGGTAACTATTTTCTCACAGTTCTTCAATTCATCTGTTTATATTTGCAGTAGTTGATGCTCAATCGATTAAAACTCATGTAAATTCATTGATTTTAACTTTGTTTTTTTCTATTAAAACACAAATTCACAGGGTCTGATAACAGTGTTGTTAGATCTTGTTGTTCGGCTGTTCGTGACTCGAGAATCATGTCTCATATCCTTCCGATATGCTTCTGTTCTTCAGTTTCAGTTCGCCTTTTTGATCAATTCACTGGTTATACTTGTTGATGCCAATTAAATCTCCTGTTTAGATGTTTTTGATCATCGATTCATCTATCAGATGAATATCTGTAGAGATCTGATCAAATATGTCTGATAGAGTTTGTTTTATTAGCATCACAGCTTCTAATCTATCGTGTTAAGGATTTATTCAACTTGTGATTGTATGATTATTAATGAACTGTTTGATAATATGTATATGACTAATTTGTGCTTAGATTCAAAGGAATATGAAGTTAGAATCGTTTAGGTATGTGTCCACATGGTTGTTGAGCCTTAACTTGAAGATCACGTGGAAACCAGAGAGATCGTGATAGAGAAAGGGCTCAAGCAAGGGCTGGCAATAAGCCGAAGCAATCGAAAGCCGATGGATTAACCCCAGAACAAAGACGAGAAAGGTATAATCTATCGATCTATTTTTTTGCCTTTTGTTCTTGTATTATCTAGCAATTGTTAGCTGATATCAAATCACAAATAAACAATCTTGCATAAAACATAAATTAATCAGAAACCAAAACACTTGAGATTTACATGACCTACGTTCCAGGGCGGGTCCCGAGAATTCTTAAGTGACATTGGGTGGCCAGGGGCGAGAACAAACAATGAACCTATTACGACATATAAAAATGTCTACACCGAATAACTTGTTTATAAAAGTTTATAATGCTATAATAATGCTTATGACAATACATAAAACTAAAGTATTATAGCAAAATGATTTAATTTACTTTGTTAAGCAAATCGTAAGGTTGTTCTAGTCTTCACAATTCATGTTCGCTATCATCACTAATCCATTGGATCTTTGTTGGGTTAAATTATTTAAAATGTTAACGTGGTACTAAATGAAGTTTTTAAAATAATCATAATGTTATTGGGTTTGGTATAAGATTAATTAATAGATTATATATCTTATTTTTTATTTAAATTTCAGGGCCTTAAAAGTTTCCTGGTAGGTGGAGCGCCTAAATTAACATGATTTTAACTTGATTAACATATAAAAATAATATGTTTAAAATACTCTCATGTATTGCCCACCCGGTCCCCTCTCACGTTACGTTTACGTTGTTGCAATTAGGATTTTAATGTACAGATGTTCAAGTAATTGTAATATAAGTCAGCAAAGTGCCTAAATTACCTTGTAAAAATAAACTGTTTATAAAACTCTCTTGTTTATTTGTTGTTTTATTGTGTGAACAAAATATGTAAGTTGATATACAACCTTTTGATCTGTTTGTATATGTTATAGATGAGTAATTTGGGATTAGATTTGAATTTGTTTCTGATGATCAAATGATGGGTTATTCGAGCAGGGATGCAAAGGCACTTCAAGAGAAGTTAGCCAGAAAGGCAGCTAAGAATCAGCAGGGGCTAATGGTGGAAAAAATGGCATGAAAACTAACAAATAGATGGGGTCTGTGTGTGTGTGTGTAAATTGGTATATATGTTGGTGGGATTGAAGATGAATCTTTAGGGATTTGTTTGAGTTGTTTGTGACGGGTGTTCTCAATGGGTGGTATGTTTAAGTCGTTGACTATTGATGATCCTCTTGAGTTGTATGCAATCGTTTTCTTTGGAATTTATTTTATGTTTTCTTTTCTTATTTAACATCTTGATGGAGTTCTTTTACTAAATGGTTATATCGATATCCACTCGTACACTCACCATGTTCCCGCAACCGTTTGTCAAGTTACTCGGTTGGTAAATTACGACCGATCATTATATGATGTTGGCTATATAATTCTTATAGTTTTATATGGTTGGCGTATTAATGTTCTTTAATAAATAATTATATGGCTGGCTTATGTGACTTGTATAAATGTCAATGATGTGTTTTAAACATGACTTTGTATAAATATCAATGATGTTGTTTTATTGAGGTGCAGTGTATTAATAATTAGATCTTTTTCAATGGTATGATTTTAGTTTGAGTGTATTTTTTTATAAAAAACCAGTTGAAGAGGAATTAAACATTACTTGGAAGGAAAGAGGATGCCTGGCTAATAGGTAATTTAATCTTTTCAATTCTGATTTGGTAAATAATGTATAGGAACTTTAGCTTAAATTAGGTTTGAGTGTATGTTTTTATCATGTTTGATGGTTGTTGTCAAGCTAGTATAATATCAATAAGACCTAACAACGTGCAACTCATGGGCCACACCATGAGCTTATATGAGGAGCTATAGTCACGTGAAATACATTGTCGAGCTTGTGTGCCATAACTATGAGTGGTCTCGTGGTACCCGTCACCTTCCAACTAATATTCACTTACACAGATACATAACATTGAGGTCTCATTTGGTTCGCGAAATCCTCACAAATTGAAATTGGAATTATTAAATCCTTCATTGAAAATTTTGTTTGTTTAGCACATGATGGAATTGAAATGGAAACATTCCAACAACCAAAGGAATTCAACATTCCTTCACCGTATGAGTAAAATTTCAATTTTCCAATGAAATATTAAAACGTTACCAAAATACCCACCTTAATCATCTATTAATGCAAACTGCATACCATAACAAAATCTATTATCAATGGGTTTACACGGTCAATCTAACACATGGGAAGAACTAAAATCCATGAAATAATCTAACCAAATCAATATAAAAAACTTTAACAAACCAAAATCTAACTTGAAAATCTATGAACCAAACAAATGATAATCAAAACCAAAACCCAAATTACTAATGTGTTCTAGTACACTTTCATGAATGAGACAACCTCTGTCACGGCTTTGATATCATCAACAGGACTTATAATGGATGTAAAAGTCGATTTTCGGACTCGCTTGGCTAAGACAATAATCTTAGAGACGAGGAGAAGAACGACAAATAGAATTGCACAAAAAATAGGTAATTTAATCTTTTTATTACTGATTTCGTAAATAATGTATAGAACATTTAGCTTAAATTAGGTTTGAGTGTATGTTTTTATCTATACTATATCTAAATCATATGATAGGGATAGTTTAAGATACCTTGAAATTAAGAACATATAATTTGTTCAATGCATAAGGTACAATCATTTTTAAGGGTAAAATATATTTAGACTTAATTACACGGATGGTCCTTATGGTTAGGCCGGATTTCACTTTTGGTCCTTAGTTTTTAGAAACTACAAGATCGGTTCAATACTTTGCATAAACGTAACATGTTTGGTCCTCGAGTGGGATGGACGTTATCTTTTACAGTTAAATATTTTAAAATGACTAAAATACCCTTAAAGCTAAAAATGCATTCAAAATATGGGGGACCCACCTTAAGAGTAAGACCCCACACTTCATCTTTTTCAATCTAAAGATCCCAAACCACCACCTACCGTTGATTATCTTTTTCTTACTTTGCCTCCCATCACGGCATCATTGGCGACCAATATCCTCTCCTTAAAGTCATCTTATTCTTCCTCACCCATCTCCTTTAGCACTACCTCTAGTTCCCCCTTGCTCAACGCAAATGATAACACCCCTCTATTTTATCACCGACCATAAGGTCAGTCGGTTATTGTCCTCGGGTTTTAGCCCGTTTTAGGCTAACGTCATCGGCGACGATCTCCATCCCATGTAGTAACCACCACACTTCTACCCCACCCGTATCCCTCAACCACCACCTCCAGTCCCTCACTCAACCCACCTCAAATCACACTATTTCAAGCACCGAAAAGGTGGGGTGTCATTTGGATTCAGGCAAACATCGCTATCCCCATCTTGTTTCCTCCGTCACCTCCGACGAGGTTGTTCCCGAGTTTTTCTTTTTCGGTGGTGGTGGTGGTTAAGAATTTTCAAGTGGAAGAAGGAAAGGGGAGGATATGACTGGTTTTCATGGTGTGGTGCTGTCGGTGGATGGTTTTACCGGTGACGAGGCTTGACTGTTTCCTCCACCCTCAAATCATTTCAGCACCTCCAGTCCCTCGCTCAACCCACCTTGAATCAAACTATTTTAGGCACCAGAAAGGTGGGGCGTCAACCGGATTCAGGCAAGCATCGCCGTCCCCATCTTATTTCCTTCATCGCCGCCAACGAGGTTGTTTGACTGTTTCACGATTTCGACGAGGTGGTGGAGGTTGTTGGCTTTCCGACGAGGTGGTGGCGGTGGTCATTAAAGCTAAAAGGGGGATGGGGAAGATGAAGTATAGAGATGGGTCATTATATTTTAGTGTCTTAGATATAGTTTTAAAGGGTAATTGGGTTATTTTACATGTATTTAACGGTCAAACTTAACGGGCATCCACTTCAGGGACCAAGTTTGTTACGTTTGTGCCAACTGTTGGAGCAACCTTGTAATTTCTAAGAGTTAGAGACCAAAAGTGCAATCAGACCCAACCACAGGGACCACCCGTGTAATTAAGTCATATATTATATTATTATTTGTTGATTACTCCCTTACAATTAGTTACATATTAACCTTAAACTTACTAACACTTACATAAAAATTTAAAATATTAGCACTATTTGAACTTTACATTATTTTAGAAACCATATAAACCTTTAAAATTTGCATTATTTTAGGAACTTTAATGACCATATAAACCTTTTAAAATTACATTACTTTTACACATTTGTTCTCAACATATTAGATTTTTGTAAAATACTACAACAATAACAAAATACCATAACGTACCATGTATAAAATGTTGTTCCATCACATTGTGCACTGCCGCATCGCGCGGGCCTGACTCTAGTCATATTTAATAGTTGTTGTCTGACTAATATAATATCAATAAGACCTAGCGACGTGTAAGTCATGAGCCACACCATGAGCTTAAAAGGCTAAGAGGAGTTATAGTCACATGAAATACCTACCGCATGCTTGTGTGCCATAATCATGAGTGGTTTTGTGGTACTCATTGCCTTCCAACTAATATTTACTTACACGGATACATAACATTGAGTTCTTGTTAGGTTCGCGAAATCCTCATGAATTAAAATTGAAACTATAAAATTTTTCATTGAAATTATTGTTTGGTTAACACATGGTAGAATTAGAATGAAAAAAATTCCAAACAACCAAAGGAATTCGATATTCCTTCATCATATGAGTGGAATCTCAATTTTCCAATGGAATGTTAAAAAGTTACCAAAATACCCACTTTAATTACCTGAT
The DNA here is from genome assembly GCA_025506515.1 of Flaveria trinervia. NCBI lineage: Eukaryota > Viridiplantae > Streptophyta > Magnoliopsida > Asterales > Asteraceae > Flaveria > Flaveria trinervia. The sequence continues at coordinate 9,863,403 of CM046444.1, read as the reverse complement.
AATACAAACTGCACATCATAAAAAAACAATAAACCATTATCAATGGGTTTACGCAATCAATCCAACACATGAGAATAACTAAAAATCCATGAAATGACCATACCAAATCAATATAAAAAAGCTTAATAAACCAAAATCTAACTTGAAAATATATGAACCAACAAATGACAATCAAAACAAAAACCCAATTTATCAAAACCAAAACCCAAGCATTTGATTTTCAAAACCAAAATCCATGAACAAAGCAAAACCCATAAGATTAATATCCATGAAAACCCAGGAACATATAATTATCTAACCTAGGTAAAACCCATGAACCAAATATCAAAACCTAGAAGATTGAACAACGGAGGACGATGAATGTAGGATCGTTGAAGGGATAGTTATAACACAACAACACAAAGAGGAGATTAACTCAACTTTAATCAAATAGTAAACTGGATTAACCAAGTGTTGAGATACTAAGAACACAAATAATGCAGGAGACAAAGAACACAAAGAACACAAGTGTTTGGTTTTCAAGAATGCAGTATATTTCCTTCTCTATGTTCTATTGCAAGCGTTACAAAGCATATTCGAAAGATACAAGAACATGAGATACTTATACTACATCCTACAGCCGACTATACTTTGAAAGCCAGCTGGATACAATTGACTAGACAGAAACAAAATCAATTGTAGAGTCAAAAGGCAGATTGCCTTTTGACTTGTGACTATGACATGCCATAGCTCACATCCTTATCTATTACAAAAAGGATAAAGTACATAAAGTAGAAAGTTATAGACTCAAGACCTCAATGTACAGTTACCAAAAGCATGGACCTTTTCACCAAACCATGTAAGTTGGTGACTTGCAGAGGCACATCGGAAAGGTGTCCAGCTTTATGGAACAGTACATCAGATAAAACATGTTACTAAAAGTCTTCGGAAGAAATCTGTCTTCATGAACTTGAAGCTTCGGAAGACTTTGTCTCTGAGGCTTCAGAAGACTTCATGTTTGGCTTCGGAAGATATTGGTCTTGACTTCGGAAGATTTCACACTTAGAGTATTTTCTGTTTCATATGTGAAACTTCCTAAGCTTCTTCTTTAATGCACTTGTGCAGCATGCAGGAAAGACTAAAGATGTTTAGGTTGCATCAGCCTCTTCATTAATCTCTACAAACTCCCCCTAGGCTGATGCTACCAAAACACTTTGAAAACTTCAGATATTAACAGTCCTCATTAGGATGATCACCATTCCTTTCTTCATAAGATGATCAGAATCCTTCAGGCTGTCAAAGTGTCTTCTCATGTCAAAGAGGTCATGTAGAGGCAACTGAAACATATCTTGCCATATATAAATGTCTTCAATGCCTTGATCTCTAATAACATGCCATCTTTCCGGATTTGTGGTGTATGTCCAAGATAAGATGGGTCTTCCTGATGCTAGAGGAGCTGTTTGAATTGGAGTTGGTGTAGCATCCTTTGGCTACACATCCTCAGGCTGTTCTGATTCATCCTGAGGTTTAGAAGGGGATGCAGGCTTCTTCTTCTTCTTAGACTTTGGTCTAGAAGCCATCCTCTTCTTTCTCTTTCCAAATTTTAACTGAGAAGACTGGCCTGCAACACCAGATTGATATTCACTGTCTTTCTCAGTTGGGACTTCCTCTCTCTCAGGTTCAGATGGAGAGAGAGGTTGACCCTATTGTGGATCAGAAGATGAAGCTTGCTGAGCATTAGCAGGAGGTCCGGGTTGTGTTGTGTCTGATTGTTCAACCTTAACCTCCACTTCAGGTGGGGCCTGACTTGGAGTGGAGTGTAAGTCAGTGAGCTCTCCACTCTTAATCTTCTGCTCGATTACCCTGATATGCTCATCCATAGTGGATAGAGACATGGGTCCAAGTCTCCTTCCGGAGAATCCATACAACTTTAAGAAGCTTATTATCCTTTGCCTATCAGCAGACTTCTTCATGCTCTTTTGGATGATGGCTCTTGATTTTGCAGTTTCTTCCCTTAGCTTCTTCTTTGTTGTCTTTCTTTCCTTGACTAGCTCAAGCTCAAGTTGTTTTAGTACTCAAACTCAATATAGTCATAAGGTAAGGGAAGGAGTGCATCTGCCTGATAGAGGCATGTGGCACTCAGGTAATTAATCATCTTGATTCTGTCTTCTTCCTTATCTACCTGAGGTTCTTGTTGAGCCACATCCTTTTGTTCAGGACTTTCTTGAACTGGTGAGAGGGTAGACATACCTTTGTACAATCTTTTTCTTCTTCTCTCTTCTTTGACTTGTACTAGGAGTTCTGCATCTTTTGCCTCCTTCTTCTTTCTTGACCTTTCCAGGTCAACCAGTTCATTCAATTCATCAAAAGGGAGAGAAATGACACTATCTATGTCATAGTTTCTAGTCCGCAGATAGTTAATCCTGACTGCCCTTAACTCATCATTCTGAGTATCTGGTCTGGGGGCAACCCTGATTGCATCCATGAGTCTTGGAGACTCAGCAGAAGAACTTTTTCCCCTTAGCCTTCTTTTCCTCTCTCTCTCTCTCCTCCTCCTCAATCTCCTCAGATGTCATCTTTCTTTTCCCTTTGTCACTCACAAACCTTTGTGACTCAGGGTGGAGAGAGCTTTGGGCTTCATTGCTCATTGCAGCATCTGAGCTCAGGCCAGAAAGAGGTTGAGAAGCACCTTCACCAGTAGGTGTCTCAGAAGGAATATGGATCTCTGTAGCAGTTGGAGATGATGAGACAGGGCTCTCAGGTTCTGTCACTAGGCCTTCAGTCAAGGTTTCCCCTATGAAGCTAATCTTAGGGTCTGCCTCAACATCCAGTTGACCGATGACATTGCCTGATTGACTAAGTCTCCTTCTAAGCTGAACTCTGTAGTGATCCTGTCTTGGATTCTTTTAGCCAGTCTATCAGCTTATCTTGATTGGCTTGGGTTGACAAGTGGCATGTTGACTAGATCCAGACCTTCATAGTAGTCCAAGGTCTGAAAATTGAAGACTTCTTGCTGTCCTTGAACTCTTATGATGATGAGGGCCTTCCTGTTGTTGTCGTACCTCCACCCATGATGTGATTGAAAGATGGTGAAGGTGACATAGCCCTTGGTATCCCATCCTCAAATAGACTTTGTATGAAGGAGTCTGTGTAGTCCACATCAATGTGAACTAAAGGAGGTTGTTGAGAATGTACAGTTGCAAGTGAGGATGGTGAGTCCTCAATGTCCATTCTCTCTGAAGAACTCCCAGGTTTTGTGGCTATAATAACTTTCTCCCCCTTTTTGGTAGCATCACCCACTTGCATAGGTGAGCTGGAAGAGAGGTCAATCACATCCACAGGTTCTTGTGTTCCTGGTTGAGCTCTCCTTAAGGGTCTCCCAGCTAGTTTTTCCTTAAGATATGAAATCTCAAGTACTGATCATTGATCCTTCTGTGTAAGGTAGTCACCTGAGATTCAGGTGACTGACCTTTGAGACTAGGTAGTGCATGTTTTAGACAGTTTTTGCACCAGTAGTCTTAGATTCCCCTAATCTTCATCAGAAGATTCATTGGGGGATGAGATGATTGGACCAAAGTCCTCTCTCTCACCACCAGCTTGAGGTTCTTGGCTGCTGGTTTTCCGTTGCTCACTGGCAGACTCAGTTGAGATGTCAGTGGGCTAAGTTGCCATGGTTGAGGTCTTAATGATGTAATCACTTTCAGAAGTGAGAGCCTCTTCCATATGGACATCCTGAACAGGTTCAGGAGTGTTCACCTCAGTTGTAGGTGACTGATGTGGGATAGATGTAGGAGACTCGGGAGTACTAATCTCCCTTTGAGTAGAGGGAAATAAGAGAGATTCATTATACTCACTGAAACCTATATCTTCATCAGTGTAGAAATCAAAATTGGGAATTGGTTGGTTGAGATCTATAGGCTAGAGATGGTAACTGTCCCCTGAAGGTTGATCACTTGAGTGTTGAGACTCAGAGTGATGGCTTAAGGTAGTAGGGCTAATGAGCTTATCAGGCTGAGCATGAGGAACCTCAGCACTGATTCTTGAAGAGATGAGAGAGGTTTGCTCCTCAGGAGAAGTGGGAGCTCCTGTGTCCACTTCTTCCTGTATGGTTGAGTATATGGGGGCGTCCACAGACTGAATAGTCTGAGCAGGAGTTCGTTTGGATTTTCTTTGGTAGGTGATAGAGATTTGAGGCTGTGTGGGTGGTTGGGAAGTAGCAGGTGTGGGTTCAACACTAGCTTGTGCTGCTAGGTTGTCACCTTGAGCAATGAGCTCTAACATTTTTAAGACTAGGGCTGTTTCTACCCAGAGAATCAACAGTGGACTTTCTCAGTATTTTAAAGATGTCGGGCTTCATCTATCCCAATTTAAGAATGTTACCTATTCCCTTAACAGTGAGCCCAGTTCACCGTTAAGAATGTACTGGACATATCTAGGAAACATGTAATACTCTAAAGAGTCTAAATTAGCAAGTAAATTTGTATAGACAAATGTGAATACCTGAATTTGACCCCCTGAACCATTCCATGGACTATGAAGGAGAGATCTCAGGAATTCGGTCCCATCCATCATGCTTGTTTGATAAGCTGTGAATGACCACATGGAACAGGAATCTCCATTGGGCTTCCCTTTCCTAAAGGTCTTTACAGAGAAATCTCCCTCATATCCCATCTGCTCAAAGGATTGATTGACAGCTTTCTTTGGGAAAAACACCTCACCTTCTTCATCATCCAGTTGAAGATGTCTGTTGATGATGGCCGGAGTGATGAAGATTGTTCTCCCCTGCACTGTGGCAGACAGTGCCTTCTCCCCATCCATAATGACCTCTTGGGAGGTCTTCCAGAATTCAAGCAACTGATCCTCATAGAGTGAAGGATCAATGGTTAGGGAGGTGAAGTAGTTTGACAGAGTTAGGAAACGGCAAATTTCTGAGAAATGAGGATCTTTCTTAGAGTGTAACAGAGCAACCTGATTATGTTGTCTGTGTAGCTGCATGGTAAAGTTGGGATCATTTCTGTGAGCAAGGTTGGCCATTTTGAAGTAGCTTAACGACGAAGAAAGAAGAAAGAAAGAAATTTCAGAGAGAAATTTGGGATTTTAGGTTTGGGGGAAGAACAGATGATAGAAAGAGGGGGGAAACCGTTGGGTTTATATGTGAGAAGGATTTCAGTTTAATGAAAGAGGATAAACTTTGAAATCCGGATGCCGGTCCCACATCTGAAAAAGTAGTTTACTTTTGCTCAAAAAGTAGTTTTTCTTGGAAGTCAAAAAGCTTCCGAAGGTTAATTATCTTCGGAAGTTTTAATTAAAAAGCTTGTGAAGCTAAAATGACTTCGGAAGAATTTCCTGAGAGGTTTGAGAATTTTGCTTCGGAAGAAAAATTAAAACTTGAGTGCTTTGTGTATAAACTAACAAAGCTTCCGAGAGTTAATTTTGCTTCGGAGGGTAAATGGTCTTTGAAAATGAGTAAGTGTCTGAGACAAGTATTTAAGCTTCGGAAGATAATTTGAAAACTCTTCCGAAGGTAAATTTCTTAGACGGTTTATTTTGAAGGCATGATTTACTTCCGAAGTTAAAAGCATAACTTCCGAAGTATCAGAAATTTTCAAAAAGTAAGAAAAGTCTTCAAAAAGAAATTTTCATCCAAAAAAAACATGAGCTTATGAAAGTGATAAACTAGACAACTTAGGACACACATAAATTTTAAAGAAATAATAAGAATTAGTTTTAAGAAAAAGCTTACTCATAGTTTATCATCCCAATAGCTGATATTAGATATTTAAATCTCTGTTCATCAAAGGCTTTTGTAAACAGATAAGCATATTGTTCATCTGTGTGAACTTTGACTAGTTTAATTAATCCCTTTTCATAGTTATCTCTTATTAAATGATACCTGATATTGATGTGCTTTGTCCTTGAGTGCTGCACAGGGTTCTCTATGATTGAGATAGCACTGTTGTTGTCTATGTGAATAGGAGTCTCCTTGAAGTTTAACCCATAGTCCAGCATCTGATTTTGAATCCAAAGTACTTGAGCATAGCAGCTTGCAGCAGCAATGTATCAGCTTCAGCAGTTGATGCAGAGACAAGGATTGTTTCTTGCATTGCCATGAGACAACCCTTCCACCAAGAAATTGACATCCCCCAGATGTAGACTTTGCAGTCACGTTGCAACCACCATAATCACTATCTGTATAGGCATACAGATTGAAGTCAGAATTCTTAGGATACCATAGTCCGAGTGTTGATGCACCTTTGAGGTATCTTAGAATCCTCTTGATAGTGATAAGGCGAGACATCTTAGGTTGGTTTGATATCTTGCACAAATACATGTAGCAACATGATATCAGGCCTGCTAGCAGTAAGATACATAAGAGACCCAATCATAGCCCTATATAAGTGCTCATCTACACACTCCCCCTCAAGATCAGGACCAAGAGAGTGGTTTCTGGCTATGGGTGTCTTAGCAATCTTGCAGTCAGTCATGTTGAATCTCTTGAGTATGTCCAGAACATACTTTGACTGATTTATGAAGATGTCAACTTCAACTTGCTTCACTTGAATTCCCAGAAAGAAATGAGTTCCCCCATGGCACTCATTTAAAATCTGTCTTTCATCAGCTTCTCAAGTCTTTGCAGAGCTTTGGATTAGTTGAACCAAAGATGATGTCATCCATATATACTTGAACTAGCAATATGTCTTTTCCTTGTTCTTTGATGAAGAGAGTTCCATCTATAGTACCTCTTCTGTATCCATGTTTACAAAGATACTCAGATAGTGTCTCATACCATTTCCTGGGTGCCTGATGCAGCCTATAGAGAGCTTTGTCAAGCTTGCAGACATAATCAGGATGATCAGGATCTGCAAAACCAGGTGGCTGTTTGACATAAACCTCTTCATCTATCACTCCATACAAAAAGGCACACTTCACATCAAGTTGAAAGATCTTGAAGTTCTTGGATGCAGCAAATGCCAGGAATATCCTAACAACTTCTAATCTTACCACTGGAGCAAAGACATCAGTGTAGTCAATCCCTTCTTCTTGTGTTTATCCTTGAACAACCAGTCTAGCTTTGTTCTTGATGATGATGCCTCTATAATGTTTCTTGTTTCTAAACACCCATTTGGTTCCAATGGTAGTCTTCCCAGAAGGAAGAGGACAAAGGTTCCAAACTTTCTGCCTTTTGAATTGAAGCAGCTCTTGTTGCATAGATTCAACCCAACTTCCATCCTTTAGAGCTTCATCAACTTTCTTTGGCTCTATCTGGGATAGAAAACAAGAGTGAAGAAAAACATTTGATTCATGGGTTTGTCCTTTTGTCTTTACCCCTGAGACAACATCTCCAATGATGTTTGTGGTAGGGTGAGACTTGTGGATCCTAAGCTGAGGGATCACTGCAAGTTGTTCAGAAAGATCTAAATTAGAGAAATTTAGATCTGGCATGGATGTTTCTCCCACCATATCAACACACTTTTCAAGTGAAACTTGATCCAAGCAGTGTGTGACATCATTGATGTTCTCATCAATGGTGTGGTTAGTGGCATCAAGAAATTCTTGGTCACTGTCACCACCACCATTGTTGTCTTCCACAGTTGAGGTGTTCTTATCTGGTTGTAGAGCCTCTGAGCTAGAATTTGAAGGCATACCAGATGTATCAGCTGAATTTGTCATTGTTAGGCTGACATAAACCTCATTTGCAGAAATGGTTCCAACTGGAGCTGAAGATATATGTCTTGAGGATCTTCCTGGCTCAAATCTTGGATCAGGATCATCTGTATTTAAATTTGCTGCAGATCCTAAAACATTCTCACAAGATTTGTTAAAACAGTTAGTAACCAAATCAAGATCAAACAACCAATCTGGACCAGAACCATCAACATAGGCTGTGTGTTCATTGAAATTCACATTGGCTGAATCCTCAACAATTCTAGTTCTGAGATTGTATACTCTATAAGCCTTAGCTTGGAAAGAGTATCCAATAAAGTGTCCATCATCTAATTTCTCAGCAAACTTGGTAGTTTGATCTTTGGTATTCAAGATGGTGCAAGGACATCCAAATGACCTGAGAAAACCAATGAAAGGTTTCCTCTTGTGCCAAAGTTCATAAGGAGTCTTACCATGAGTCTTAACTACTAAAACTCTGTTATGCACATAGCAGGCAGTGTTGACTGCCTCTGCCCAGAAGGTGATGGGCAGTTTAGAGTCAGACAACATGGTTCTTGCAGCTTCAATAGTGTCCTGTTTCTCCTCTCAGCAACACCATTTTGCTGAGGAACCCTGGGAGCACTGAATTGTCTTGAAATACCCTTTTCATCACAGAATGTGTTAAGGATATGGTTCTTAAATTCGGTTCCTTGATCACATCTTATGATCTTGACCTTGTGATTAGACTGATTCTCAATCTTTAAGATGAAGTTCTTCAGAATCTCAGGAGTTTCATCCTTAGTTCTAAGGAAGAAAACCCAAGTGAATCTTGTAAAGTCATCTGTGATCACTAGACAGTATGAGGTCCTTCCTAAACTCATTACACTGGTGGGGCCAAAGAGATCCATATGTAACAAGTGTAGGGGTGTAGTTATGGAGTTCTTTTCTTTAGGCTTGTGATATACCTTATGTTGCTTCCCTTTCAGGCATGCAACACAGTGGTCATCACTTGTAAACTCTTTCTTTGGCATTCCAGTTACCAAATCATGCTTAATTAATTTATTCATGTTCTTGAAGTTTACATGGCACATTCTTTTATGCCATAGGAAAGACTCATCACTATTGGCTTTAGACAGAAAGCATGAAACTTCTCTAGAGGGAGAGGTTTCTTGCAAATCCATCTTGTACATGTTTCTTTCCTGGGGGCTCTAAGCAGGATATGCTCATGAGGAATGACCACACCAGGCTTAAGAACAATGCACTCATGCTTAGTAAAGAGCATGTTATGACTCTGATCACAAAATTGAGATACACTCAGAAGATTGTATCCAAGCTCCTTAACGAAGTTTACCTTTTCTATGCTGAGCTTACCATTTGTGACCTTGCCCCTTCCAGAAATATAACCGCCTTCATCTCCTCCAAAAGCAACTGGTCCTCCATCAATCCTTTCAAAGTTCTGGAATAGTGACCTATTGTCTGTCATGTGCCTGGAGCAACCACTGTCTATGATCCAGACATTTCTGTCTGTCTTCAGCTGTCCCTACACAAAGAGAATGATTAGTTACATTTGGAAACCCAAGCATTGCTTGTCTTGGGCTCATTTGCAGAAGGTAATTCAACAGTAATAGATCCTATGGTTGTACTGAGAGGATCTTGAGCTGTTGTTGATGGAGAAATCTCAGTCACTTGGTCTTTCTTAGACATCCAAACCACCTTTGGAGTGTTGGACTTGACCTTCAAAACTTTAGAAGCTTTTGGAACTTCAGAAGTTTTGATGACTGAACCTTCGGAAGATTCTACAGACACTGCAGCAGACTGCAGTGCTTCGGAAGAATTCCTTTCTTCCGAGACCAAATATTCTTCTGAAGAGAATTTTCCACTTCCCTTCTTGTTAGATTTGGAGCTCCGAAGGAAACAGGTTTTCCTTTCGAAGCTTGAATCTTCTTAGAACTCTTTGAAACCTTTGTATTGGTCATATGGACAGTACCTTTAGGATTGAAGGGACAATCCTTGGCAATATGAGTGGTACTTTCACACATGACACAATTCATTTTCTTCTTCACAAGAGCCTTTTCTTTGGAATAGAACTGTATTTAGTCACATCCCTTCTCCACCTCCATCTTTGCAGATGATGAGACATCCTCTTGGGCTGAGGAATGTGCTTGGAGTTTGATGGTCCAGGCTGTGCAGCAGTGGTACACAGCAGATCAGTCTTCTTCTTGCTGTTGAGATGAGTTGAACAAGAACCAGAACTCTTAGCAGAAGATTTTTGGTTGATGTCTTCAGTCCTTACCACTTTAAACCCTGCAGAAATAAAAACTTGTTTATGCTTAGAGTCAAATGTAGCTTTGATCTCTTGAGCCTTCCTTGCCTTTCTTTTGCTCTTTCTGATCAAGTTCTTTCTCATGGACTTGGTCATCACAGTCTTCACTTTCTCCTCAGAAGGATAGTGGCCCTTCTTGGAATCCTCCTCTTCACTCTTTGCAGAGGGATTCTTCACTATCTCTTCTTCATCCTCTTCACTCATAGGATCTATGAGAGGAAGCTTATCTTCACAAGCTCCACACCTAGGAGATCTTACTGACAAGATTGTGCGTGGTGGAGCTATCTCATTGGATCCTAGTCCCTGCCTGTTTTGATAGCACACTTTGTTGTGTAGGGATGAGGATATCATGTTCTTGAAGGTCTCCTCTTTAAGAACACTCTTTTCTGCCCTGGCTTTGCTGATCACAAGCTCAACCTGGCACTCAGTTAACTTGGTTATGAGATCTTTGATCTGAGTCCTAAAATCTATGTGTTCATGTTTTAGAACTGAAATGGTTTTCTCTAAGTCCTCTATTTTCAGCTTATAATCATTTTCAGACTTTCTAAAATCAGATTTTAAAATGTTTAAGGACTCAAGGTCAGATCTCAATTCCAAGTTGTAGGACTGTACCTGTTAACTTTAGCAATGCATTCAGGAGTACGAGATGTTCTAATACCTTGACTTCATCGTGATTAGCCATTGGTGCTTGGTTTGGAGAAGCATCTTCCACCTGAAAGCTCCAGTCAAAGCCTCCTTCTTCAACAGCAACAACTTGCTGCTTTGACTTCTCATATGGAGAGCTTTGTCAGTGTAGTTTGGTCTGGATTGTGTTTGGCCACCATTTGTTCTAGGTGCCTTACACTCTCTGGCAAAGTGGCCCATCAAGTTACAATTGTAGCACTTGACTTTGCCTTTGTCCAGTCCAAACTTTTCACTGGTTGCATTGCTTGGAAACTTCCTTCTAGTCCTCTTGTAGAACTTCTTGGCTCCGTGAGTGAGAAGAGCCATCTGCTGGACTATTTCCATATATTCCAGATCATCTGGATGGATACAATCCAGGTCTTCAAGAGTGAAAAGAGAGTTGCCACAGCTTTCATCAAAGACACAAAAGCTTGAGAAGAGCTTGTCTCTTGGAATGGGCTTCCTTGAGTGTAGTTCTCCTTTGGTGTCTTTGGGAAGGTGATGAAAGGACCCTTTGGTGAGTTGCCAGGGTAGCATAAGAGATGATGTTTGGGTTCTATGCTATCCCTTTCAATCACATGCAGGGCTGAACCCATCTGATTGTTGGAGTTTCCAGATGAACCTTGCATGTTCATCTCCATCTGGTAGCCACTGAGAATCCCATATAACTCTGTCAGAGTAAGAGTTTTGAGATTTTCAGTTCTCTTGATCACCACACAGTAGTGTGTCCATTGCCTAGGAAGTGAGGACATGAACTTCCTTACAATGTCTTGTTTTCAAGAGAAACTCCTCCATCCTTAGGGTATCCACAATCTCAACATACCTGAAATACTGCTGAGTCATGGTTTCACCTGTTTTGAAGGTGAAGTTTTCAACTGCTACTTCAGGAGATCCTTCTTGTTCTCCTTGGCTTCAGAAGAACCCTCATACATCAGTTTCAGTGCATCCCATAGCTGCTTGGTTGTTTTGCACTTCTTGAAACCTCTGTATACAGAGTTTGGAAGGGCGGTTGAAGAGCTGTCATGGCTTTTCTGTCTATCTCTACTCTCTTCCTATCTTCATCAGAGTAGTTAGCCACATCTTTGGGAATCATACCAGCACCAGTAGCAGAAGGGTGCTGGGTATGAAAGGTCCATTCTCAATAGACTCCCACATTCTGAATCAAGAGACCTGATGAAACCTTCCATTCTTAAACACCGGTATCAAACTCATCAAGAGTGATCAGTGGGGACTTGTTCTTGTAAGGATTCCTGAAGTCTGATGCAACCCAAAACTGCCTAAGTGTTTCAGCAACATGCACTAAGTACTGAAGTGAAGATGCTTCGGAAGAATTACACAAAGCATTAGAAAATACTCTAAGTGTAATTTCTTCCGAAGCCAAGACCAATATCTTCCGAAGCCTAACATGAAGTCTTCCGAAGCTTGAAGAGACAAAGTCTTCCGAAGCTTCAACCTATGAAGACAGATTTCTTCCGAAGACTTTTAGTACACATGCTTTATCTGATGTACTGTTCCATAAAGCACCTTTTCCGCTGCATCTCTGATAAGTCACCAACTTACAAGAGTTGGTGAAAAGGTCCATGCTTTTGGTAACTGTACATTGAGGTCTTGTGTCTGAGACTTTCTACTTTGTACTTTATCCTTTTTGTAATGTATAAGGATGTGAGCTATGGTCATAGTCACAAGGTCAAAAGGCAGATATGCCTTTTGATCCTACAATTGATTTTGTTAGTGTCTAGTCAATTGTATCCAGCTGGCTTTCATAGTATAGCCGGCTGTAGGTTGTAGTATAAGTATTCCAAGTTCTTGTATCTTTCTATATGCTTTGTAACACTTGTAAAAGAACTTGAGAAAGCAATATACTGCTCCCTTGAAAACTATACTTTCTTGTTCTGTCTTTTGCTTTACTTGTGTTCTCTGCATCACCTTTGGTTACCTAGTTCACTGTTTGATTAAGATTTAGTTAATCTCCTCATTGTGTTGTTGTGTTGTAATTGTGTTCAAGCCCTTGAACGTTCCTGCAATTGGTATCAGAGCACTCAGGCTCGTGATATAAGATCTAACCATCTTAAGATCTCTCACACACACAAAAAACTAAACTTTTCTCAAATGGCTTCCATCTCAAAGACTGATATGGAGACTGGAACCATGAACAAATCCCCATTGATCACTCTTGATGACTTCGACACCTGGTGCATGAGGATGGAAGGCTTCATCAGGTCTCTTGACTCAAGAATGTGGGAATCTGTTGAATATGGACCTTTCATACCTAGCACCCCCTCTGCTACCGGTGCTGGTATGATTCCTAAAGATGTGGCCAACTACTCAGATGAAGATAGGAAAAGAGTAGAGATTGACAGGAAGGCCATGACTGCTCTTCAGACTGCTATTCCAAACTCTGTGTACAGAGGTTTTAAGAAGTGCAAAACAGCTAAACAGCTGTGGGATGCACTGAAGCTGATGTATGAAGGCTCCTCTGAAGCCAAGGAGAACAAGAAAGATCTTCTGAAGCAGCAGTTTGAAAATTTCACCTTTAAAACAGGTGAAACCATGACCCAACAATACTTCAGGTATGTTGAGATTGTGGATACCCTTGTGGATGGAGGAGTTCCTCTTGAGAACAGAGACATTGTAAGGAAGTTCATGTCCTCACTTCCTAGGCAATGGACACACTATTGTGTGGTAATCAAGAGGACTGAGAACCTTAAAACTCTTACTCTGACAGAGTTATATGGATTCTCAGTGGATACCAGATGGAGATGAACTTACAAGGTTCATCTGGCAACTCTAACAATCAATGGGTTCAGCCCTTCATGTGGCTGAAAGGGACAGCATAGAACCCCACATCATCTCCTATGCTACCCTGACAACTCACAAAAGGGTCCTTTCATCACCTTCCGGAGACACCAAGGGAGAACTTTACTCAGGGAGTCCATTCCAAGAGACAAGTTCTTCGCAAGCCTTTGTGTCTGCAGATGAAAGCTGTGGAATTATCTCTTCACTCTTGAAGATCTAGACTGTATCCATCCAGATGACCTGGAATACATGGAGATAGTTCAGCAGATGGCTCTTCTCACTCACAGAGCCAAGAAGTTCTACAAGAGGACAGGAAGAAAATTTCCAAGCAATGCTACCAGTGGAAAGTTTGGCCTGGATAAAAGCAAAGTTAAGTGTTACAATTGTAACCTTATGGGTCACTTCGCCAGGGAGTGTAAGGCACCCAGAGCAAATGGGGGTCAAACACAACTCAGACCAAACTTCACCAACAATACCCCTCAGGCTGAGAAGACAAAGCAACATGCTGCGGTTGCTGTTGAAGAGGGAGGATTTGACTGGAGTTTTCAGGTGGAGGATGCTTCTCCAAACCAAGCATTGATGGCTGATCATGATGAAGCCAAGGTATTAGAACATCTTTGCTCCCCTGAATGCATTGCTAAAGTAAATAGATACAGGTCCTACAACCTAGAGATGAGATCTGATCTTGAGTCATTAAACATATTGAAATCTGACTTTAGAAAATCTGAAAATGATTACAAGTTAAAGATAGAAGACTTGGAGAAAACTATTTCAGTACTAAAACATGAACAAACAGATTTTAGAACTCAGATCCAAGATCTCATCACTAAGTTGACTAAGTGCCAGGCTGAGCTTGTGATCAGCAAAGCCCTGGCAGAGAAAAGTGTTCTTGAAGAAGAGACCTTCAAGAACATGATATCCTCATCCCTACACAATAAGGTTTGTTATCAAAATAGACAGGGACTGGGATCAAATGAGATAGCTCCTCCACACACAATCTTGTCTGTAAGATCTCCTAGGTGTGGAACTTGTGAAGATGAGCTTCCTCTCATAGATCCAGTAAGTGAGGATGATGAAGAAGTGATAGTGAGGAATCCCTCTGAGAAGAGTGAAGAAGAGGATTCCTCCAAGGGCCACTATCCTTCTGAGGAGAAGAAATTACTGTGATGACCAAGTCCAAGAGAAAGAACCTGATCAGGAAGAGCAAAAGGAAAGCAAAGAAGGCTCAAGAAATCAAGGCTACCTTTGATGCTAAGCAGAAACAAGTGTTTATCTCTGCAGGCTTCAAAGCAATAAGGACTGAAGACATCCACCAAAGCCTCTTATCTAAGAGTTCTGGTTCATGTTCAAATCATCTCAGTACAAAGAAGAAGACTGAGCTGCTGTGTACCACTGGCTGCACAGCCTGCCATCAAATTCCAAAACAGTTCACAGCCCAAGGAACTGTATCTGAATCTACCAAGATGAAGGTGAAAAAGGGATGTGACCAAGGTCAGTCTTGCTCTCAAAAGGAGATTTCTTTGAAGAAGAAAATGCTTGTGTTATGTGTGAAAGTACTTCTCATATTGCCAAGGATTGTCCATACAATCCTAAAAGTACTATCCACATGACCAATACAAAGACTTCAAAGAATCTCAAGAAGTCTCAAGCTTCGGAAGGAAAGTCTGTTTCCCTCGGAAGCTCCAACCAAAGAAGAAGGTAAATGGAAAATCACCTTCGGAAGCAAAGTTGGTCTCGGAAGAAAGGAGTTCTTCCGAAGTACTAAAGTCTACTGCAGTGACTGTAGATTCTTCCGAAGTATCAGTCATTAAAACTTGTGAAGCTCCAAAAGCTTCTAAGGTTTTGAAGGTCAAGTCCAAGACTCCAAAGGTGGTGTGGAAGTCTAAGAAAGACCAAATGACTGAGGTTTCTCCATCAACAACAGCCGAAGATCCCCTCTGTACAACCATAGGATCTATTACTGTTGCATTACCTTCTATTACACTTACTGAACCCAAGACAAGTAAGGCTTGGGTTTCCAAATGTAACTAATCATTTTCTTTGTGCAGGAACAGCTCAAGACAAACAAGAATGTCTGGATAATTGACAGTGGCTGTTCCAGGCACATGACAGGCGATAGGTCTTTACTTCATAATTTTGAGAGAATTGATGGAGGACCAGTTGCTTTTGGAGGAAATGAAGGTGGTTACATTTATGGAAGGGGCAAGGTCACAAATGGTAAGCTCAGCATTGAGAAGGTAAATTTTGTTAAGGAGCTTGGGTACAATCTTCTGAGTGTATCTCAATTTTGTGATCAGAGTCATAACATGCTCTTCACTGAGCATGAGTGCATTGTTCTCAAACCTGGAGTGGTCATTCCTCATGAGCATATTCTGCTCAGAGCCCCCAGGAAAGGGAACATGTACAAGATGGATTTGCAAGAAACATCTCCCTCTGGAGAAGTTTCATGCTTTCTATCTAAAGCAAATAGTGATGAGTCTTTCCTATGGCATAAAAGAATGTGCCATGTAAACTTTAAGAATATGAATAAATTAATTAACATGATCTGGTAACTGGAATGCCAAAGAAAGAGTTTACAAGTGATGATCATTGTGTTGCATGCCTGAAAGGGAAGCAACACAAGGTATCTCACAAGCCTAAGGAAAAACTCCATCACTACTCCCCTACACTTATTACATATGGATCTCTTTGGCCCCACCAGTGTAATGAGTTTAGGAAGGACCTTATACTGTCTAGTGATCACAGATGATTTTACAAGATTCACTTGGGTTTTCTTTCTTAGAACTAAAGATGAGACTCCTGAGATTCTAAAGAATTTCATCTTAAAGATTGAGAATCAATGTGATCACAAGGTCAAAACCATAAGATGTGATCAAGGAACTGAATTCAAAAACAAATCCTTGATACATTTTGTGATGACAAGGGTATTACAAGACAATACAGTGCTCCCAGACTCCTCAGCAAAACGAGTTGCTGAGAGGAGAAACAGGACACTTATTGAAGCTGCAAAACTATGTTGTCTGACTCTAAACTGCTCTATTCACCTTCTGCAGAGCTCTTCTGATGCAACTGAGTTATGTATTTGCAGCTATCTTTCTCATCAATGATGCCTCTGGCATCAGGTATTCTGGCATTGTCAAACACAGAGTCTTGAAAGACACATGAAGACAAGTTGCAAGTTTGAGACAACTCATTTGGTTCATTCAATGTCACGATCTTGAACGATCAAGTTGCAAGATTTGCAAGTGAGAAATCACGATGGACACTTCATTGGATACTCTTCTCAGCTAAGCTTATAGAGTATACAATCTCAGAACTAGAATCATTGAGGAGTCAGCCAATGTGACTTTCAATGAGCACACTCCCAGTGTGGCTGGTTCTGTCCGGATTGGCTATTTGATCTTGATTTAGTTACCAACTGTTTTAATAAATCTTGTGAGCATGTTTCAGGATCTGCAGAAAATTTAAATACAGGTGATCCTGATCCAAGATTTGAGCTTGGAAGACCTTCAGCTCCAGTTGGAACTACTTCGGCAAATGAGGTTTCTATCAGCACAACAATGACAAATCCAGCTGATACATCTGGCATGCCTTCAAATTCCAGTTCAGAGGCCTCTCAACCAGATAAAGACATCTCAATTGCAGAAGATAACAATGGTGATGGTGAAAGTGATCAAGAATCTCTTGATGCTAATAACTATACCATAGATGATAACATCAATGATGTCACACACTCATTGGATCAAGTTAATCTTGATAAGTGTGATAATGTGGAGGATCAATCTTCAAGACCAGATCTAAATTTCTCAAATTTGGATCTATCTCAGCAACTTGCTGTGATCCCTCAGCTAAGGATCCACAAGTCTCATCCTACTACAAACATCATTGGAGATGTTATCTCCGGGGTAAAGACAAGAGGGCAAACCCATGAAGCAAATGTTTGTCTTCACTCTTGTTTTCTATCCCAGTTAGAGCCAAAGAAAGTTGAGGAGGCTCTAAAGGATGGAAGTTGGGTTGAAGCTATGCAACAAGAGTTGCTTCAATTCAAAAGACAGAAAGTTTGGAACCTTTGTCCTCTTCCTCATGGGAAGACTACCATTGGAACCAAATGGGTTTTTAGGAATAAAAAGGATGATAGAGGAATCATTATCAAGAACAAGGCTAGACTAGTTGTTCAAGGATACACACAAGAAGAAGGGATTGACTACACTGATGTCTTTGCTCCTGTAGCTAGACTAGAAGCTGTTAGGATATTCCTGGCATTTGCTGCATCCAAGAACTTCAAGGTCTACCAACTTGATGTAAAGTGTGCTTCTTATATGGAGTGATTGATGAGGAGGTTTATGTCAAACAACCACCTGGTTTTGTAGATCCTGATCATCCTGATTATGTCTGCAAGCTTGACAAAGCTCTCTATGGGCTGCATCAGGCACCCAGGAAGTGGTATGAGACACTGTCTGAGTATCTCTGTAAACATGGTTACAGGAGAGGTACTATAGATGGAACTCTCTTCATCAAAACACAAGGAAACGACATTCTGCTAGTTCAAGTATATGTGGATGACATCATCTTTGGCTCAACCAATTCAAGGCTCTGCAAAGACTTTGAAAAGCTGATGAAAGATAGATTTGAAATGAGTTCAATGGGAGAACTTAATTTCTTTCTAGGAATTCAAGTGAAGCAGGTTGAAGATGGCATTTTCATAAGTCAGTCAAAGTATGTTCAAGATATACTCAAGAGGTTCAACATGACTGATTGTAAAACTGCTAAGACACCCATAGCCAGAAACCACTCCCTTGGTCCAGATCTTGAGGGGGAGTGTGTAGATGAGCACTTATACAGGGCTATGATTGGGTCTCTTATGTATCTTACAGCTAGCAGGCCTGATATCATGTTTGCTACATGTATTTGTGCAAGATATCAAGCTAATCCTAAGATGTCTCACTTAATCACTGTGAAAAGGATTTTAAGATACCTCAAAGGTGCCTCAACACTTGGTTTATGGTATCCAAAGAATTCTAATTTCAATCTGTATGCCTATACAGACAGTGATTATGGTGGTTGCAACATGACTGCAAAGTCTACATCTGGGGGATGTCAATTCTTGGTGGAAGGGTTGTCTCATGGCAATGCAAGAAACAAACCTGTGTGTCTGCATCAACTGCTGAGGCTGAATACATTGCTGCTGCAAGCTGCTGTGCTCAAGTGCTTTGGATTCAAAATCAGATGCTAGACTACGGATTTAACTTCAAAGAGACTCCTATCCACATAGACAACAACAGTGCTATCTCTATCACTGAGATCCTGTGCAGCACTCAAGGACCAAACACATCAACATCAGGTATCATTTAATAAGAGATAACTATGAAAAGGGGTTAATTAAACTAGTCAAAGTTCACACAGATGAACAATATGCTGATCTGTTCACAAAAGCTTTTGATGAACAGAGATTTAAGTATCTGATATCAGCTATTGGGATGATCAACTTTGAGTAGTTATTTTTTCTTAAAACTAATTCTAATTATTTCTTCTTAAAAAAATGTGTGTCCTAAGTTGTCTAGTTCATCACTTTCATAAGCTCATGTTTTCTTTGAATGAAAAACTCTTTTTGAAGACTTTCCTTAGATTCTTGAAAATTTTCTGATACTTCGGAAGATAACATTTTACCTTCGGAAGAAAAATATGTCTTCAAAATAAATGACTGTCTAAGAATTTTTACTTCGGAAGAAGTCAAAATTTATCTTCCGAAGCTTAAAATTCTCAACTTAGACACTTATTCATTTTTAAGGACTTTTTCCTTCCGAAGCAAAAATTACTTTCGGAAGCTTTGTTCTTTCTTATACAAAGCTTTCCAAAGTTTATTTCTCTTCCGAAGCATAAATCTTTAAGACTCTCAGGAAAATTCTTCCGAAGTCACTTTAGCTTCGGAAGCTTTTTCAATCAAACTTCCGAAGACAAATTACTTTCGGAAGCTTTTCGAACTCCAAGAAAACTACTTTTTGAGCAAAAAGGTAAACTACTTTTTCAGAGGTGGGACCGACATACGGATTTCAAAGTTTATCCTCTTTCATTAAACTTTATCTGAAATCCTTCTCTCTCATATAAACCCAACGGTTTCCCCCTCTCTTCTATCATCTGCTTTTCTTCCATACCTAAAACCCAAAGCTTTCTCTCTGAAATTTACTTCCCATTCTTTTCTCTTCATCTCTGAGCTACCTCACAATGGCTGACCTTCCACACAGAAATGATCCTCACTTTGCCATGCAGCTACACAGACAACACAATCAGGTTGCTCTGTTATGCTCTGACAAGATCCTCATTTCTCAGAGGTTTGCCGTTTCTTGTCTTTGTCTCACTACTTCACCTCCCTAACCATTGATCCTCCTCTATATGAGGATCATCTGCTTGAATTCTGGAAGACCTGCCAAGAGGTCATTATGGATGGGGAGAAGGCACTGTCTGCCACAGTGCAGGGGAGAACAATTTTCATCACTCCGGCCATCATCAATCGACATCTTCAGCTGGATGATGAAGCAGGTGAAGTGTTCTTTCCAAAAGAAGCGGTTAATCATTCCTTCGAGCAGATGGGCTATGAAGGAGATTTCTCTGTAAAGACCTTCAGGAAAGGGAAGGTCTCATCCCAGTGGAAATACCTGCTCCATGTGGTTATCCACAGCTTATCAAACAAGCATGGTGGATGGGACCAGATTCCTGAGGATCTCTCCTTTATAGTTCATGGAATGGTTCAGGGGGTCAAGTTCAGGTATTCACAATTTGTTTATACTAATTTACTTGCAAACTTAGACTCCTTAGAATATTACATGTTTCCTAGATATGTTCAACACATTCTTAACTGTGAACTGGGCTCACAGTTGAGGGAAACAGGCAATATTCTTAAACTGGGACAGATGAAGCCCGGCATCTTTAAAATTATGAAGAAGCCAACTGTAGGCTTCTCAGGGGTAGAAACAGCCTAGTCCCAAAAATGTTAGAGCTCATTGCTCAAGGTGACAACATAGCAGTCCAAGCTAGTGTTGAACCCACACCTACTGCTCTCCTACCCTCTTCACAACCTCCAATATTCATCACCTACAAAAGAAAATCCCAACGAACCCCTGCTCAGGCTATTGAGTCTGTGCAGGCCCCCAAATACTCAACCTTACAGGAAGAAGTGGACTCCAGAGCTCCCACTTCTCCTGAGGAGCAAACCACTCCCATTACTTTACCTATCAGGGCTGAGGTTCCTCAAGCTCAACCTGATGAGCTCATTAGCCCAACAACTGTAAGCCTTCACTCTGAGTCTCAACACTCAAGTGAACAACCTTCAGGGGATAGCTACCATCCCCAGCCTTTGGATCTAAACCAACCAATTCCCAACCTATCCTTTTACACTGATGAAGACTTAGGATTCAGTGAGTACCATGAGTCTCTCTTCTCCTCCCCTACTCAAAGAGAGATGAGTACCTCTGACTCTCCTCAGTCTATCCCTCATCAGTCACCTATTACTGAGGTGGACACATCTGAACCTGTTCAGGATGTCCATATGGAAGAGGCTCTCACTTTTGAAAGTGATTACATCATTAAGACCTCAACCATGGCAACTCAGCCCATTGGCATCTTAACTGAGGTTGCCAGTGAGCAGAGGAAAACCAGCAGCCAAGAAACTCAAGCTGGTGGTGAGAGAAGGGACTTTGGTCCAATCCTCTCATCCCCCAGTGATTCTTCTGATGAAGATGAGGGGAATTTGAGACTAAAGGTACAACAATTGTCACAAACATGCACCTATCTAGTCTCTAAGGTTAGTCACTTGGAATCTCAGGTGACTACCCTGCAAAACAGGGTCAATGATCAGCAACTCCAGATTTCATATCTGCAGGAAAAACTAGCTGAGAGACCTTTAAGGAGAGCTCAACCAGGAACACAAGAACCTGTGGAAGTGACTGATTTATCCTCCAGCTCACCTATGCAAGTGGGTGATGCTACCAAAAAGGGGGAGAATGTTATCACAACCACAGAACCTGGGAGTTCTTCAAAGAGAATGGACATAGAGGACTCACCATCCTCACTTGCTGTTGTGCATTCTCAGCAACTTCCTCAAGTTCACATTAATGTGGACTCTATAGACTCTCTCATCAGGAGTCTCTTTGAGGAAGGTATACCAAGGGCTGTCTCATCTCCACCACATGGAACTGGCAACTACATCATCAGATGGAGGTATGATGATGACAGAAGAGCCCTCATACTTCACAGAGTTCAAGGTCAACAAGAAGTCTTTCAGTTCCAAAGCCTGAGCTTCTATGAAGGACTGGATTTAGTCAACATGCCACTTGTCAATCCAAGCAAATCTAGACAAGCTGACAGGCTGGCTCAAAGAATCCAAGACAGGATCCTTGCAGAGTTCTCTCTAAGAAGGAGACTTAGGCAATCAGGCAATGTCATCGGTCAACTGGATGTTGAGGTGGACCCTAAGATTAGTTTCATAGGGGAACCTTGGCTGAAGGCCCAGTGGCAGAACCTGAGACCCTTGTCTCACCATCAACAACTGCTGCAGAGGTCCAAACTCCATCTGAGACACCTGCTGGTGAAGGTGTTTCTCAGCCTCTCTCTGGCCAGAGCATGGAAGCTACACCAAGCAATGAAGGCCAAGCCTCAATCCACCCTGAGTCACAAAGGTCTGTTGGTGACAAAGGGAAAAGGATAATGACTCCTGAGGAAATTGAGGAGGAAGAGAGAGAGAGGAAAAGGAGGCTAAGGGGAGAAAGTTCTTCTGGGTCATCAAAATTCATGCAAGCTGCAATCAGGGCTGCCCCCAGACCAAATACTCAAAATGATGAACAAAGGGCAGTCAGGATTAATTATTTACAGACCAGGAACTATGATGTTGATGAAATCATCTCCCTCCCCTTAGAAGAGTTGAATGAACTGGCTGACATGGAAGTGTCAAGAGAGATTAAGGAGAAAGAGGATGCAAGGTTACTTCTCCAATTCAAAGAGGAGAGGAGACAGAAAAGACTTCACAAGCATACTCCCACTCTCTCTCCAGTTCAAGAAAGTCCTGCACAGGAAGATGTGGCTCCACAAGAACCTCAGGTAGATAAAGAAGAGGATAGAATCAAAATGATAAACTACCTGAGTGCCACAGGCTTCTATCAGGCAAATACACTTCTTCCCCTGTCCTATGACTTCATTGAGTTCGAGTACTTAAAGCAACTTGAGCTTGAGTTAGTCAAAGAAAGAAAAACAACCAAAAGGAAGCTAAGGGAAGAAGCTGCAAAGTCAAGAACCATCATTCAAAAGAATGCAAAGAAGTCTGCTGACAGACAAAGAATGATGAGCTTCTTGAAGTCATATGGATTCTCCGGAAGGAGACTTGGTCCCATGTCTCTATCTACAATGGATGAGCATATAAGGGTAATCAAGCAGAAGATTAAAAGTGGTGAACTCATTGACTTGCACTCTCTTCCAAGTCAAGTCCCACCTGAAGTGGAGGTCAAGTTTGAACAACCAGAGACACCTGAACCAGAACCTCCAGCTGAGCCTCAGCAAACTTCATCTTCTGATCCAAGACAGGGTCAAACTCCCTCTCCTTCTGAACCTGTGAGGGAGGAACACCCAACTGAGAAAGACACTGATGATCAACATGGTGCTGCAGACCAGTCTTCTCAGTTAAAGACATTAAAGAGGAAGAAGAAAATGGCCTCTAAACCAAAGACTAAAAAGAAGAAGCCAAAGTCATCTACCTCTACACCCCAGGGTGAATCAGATCAACCTGAGGAAGTGCATGATGAGGCAGCCCAATCAACTCCTATGCAAGTGGCTCCTCTAGCAACCGAGACACCCATCTTATCCTGGACTTACTCTACCAATCCAGAAAGATGGAATGTTATCAGAGATCAAGGTGTTGAAAATGTCTACTCATGGCAAGACATAATCAACTTACCTCTGCATGATCTCTTTGAAATGAGAAGATACTATGAGAGTCTTGATGATCCTGACCATCAAATGAAGAAAGGGATGGTCTTGATTATTCTGAAGACTACAAACATTTAAAGATCTTCTAGGTGTTTTGGTAGCATCAGCCTAGGGGGAGTTTGTAAGGATTCCTGAAGTCTGATGCAACCCAAAACTGCCTAAGTGTTTCAGCAACATGCACTAAGTACTGAAGTGAAGAATGCTTCGGAAGAATTACACAAAGCATTAGAAAATACTCTAAGTGTAATATCTTCCGAAGCCAAGACCAATATCTTCCGAAGCCTAACATGAAGTCTTCCGAAGCTTGAAGAGACAAAGTCTTCCGAAGCTTCAACCTATGAAGACAGATTTCTTCCGAAGACTTTTAGTACACATGCTTTATCTGATGTACTGTTCCATAAAGCACCTTTTCCGCTGCGTCCTCTGATAAGTCACCAACTTACAAGAGTTGGTGAAAAGGTCCATGCTTTTGGTAACTGTACATTGAGGTCTTGTGTCTGAAACTTTCCTACTTTATGTACTTTATCCTTTTTGTAATGTATAAGGATGTGAGCTATGGCATGTCATAGTCACAAGGTCAAAAGGCAGATATGCCTTTTGATCCTACAATTGATTTTGTTAGTGTCTAGTCAATTGTATCCAGCTGGCTTTCATAGTATAGCCGGCTGTAGGTTGTAGTATAAGTATTCCAAGTTCTTGTATCTTTCTAATATGCTTTGTAACACTTGTAAAAGAACTTGAGAAAGCAATATACTGCTCCCTTGAAAACTATACTCTCTTGTTCTGTCTTTTGCTTTACTTGTGTTCTCTGCATCACCTTTGGTTACCTAGTTCACTGTTTGATTAAGATTTAGTTAATCTCCTCATTGTGTTGTTGTGTTGTAATTGTGTTCAAGCCCTTGAACGATCCTGCATTCTGTCCATTTTCCATATCAGTTTTGGAAAGGCTGCCATTTGAAAAGTTTTAGTATTTGTGTGTGAGAGGGATCTTAAGAGGTGAGATCTTATATCAAGAGCCTGAAAAGCTCTGATACCAAATGCAGGATCGTTAAAGGGTTAGTTACAACACACAACACAAAGAGAATATTACTAAACTTTAATCAAACAGTAAACTGGATTAACCAAGTGTAAAGATACTAAGAACACAAGTAATGCAGGAGACAAGAACACAAAGAACACAAGTTTTTGGTTTTCAAGAATACAGTATATTGCATTCTCTTGTTCTATTACAAGTGTTACAAAGCATATTCGAAGATACAAGAACATGAGATACTTATACTACACCTACAACCGGCTATACTTTGAAAGCCAGCTGGATACATTGACTAGACACAAACAAAATCAATGTAGAGTCAAAAGCAAATTGCCTTTTGACTTGTGACTATGACATGTCATAGCTCACATCCTTATCTATTACAAAAAGGATAAAGTACATAAAGTAGAAAGTTACAGACTCAAAACCTCAATGTACAGTTACAAAAGCATGGACCTTTTCACCAAACCATGTAAGTTAGTGACTTGCAGAGCACAGCGGAAAGGTGTCCAACTTTATGGAACAGTACATCAGATAAAGCATGTTACTAAAAGTCTTCGGAAGAAATCTGTCTTCATGAACTTGAAGCTTCGGAAGAATTTGTCTCTGAGGCTTCGGAAGACTTCATGTTTGGCTTCGGAAGATATTGGTCTTGGCTTCGGAAGATTTCACACTTAGAGTATTTTCTGTTTCATATATGAAACTTCCTAAGCTTCTTCTTTAATGCACTTGTGCAGCATGCAGGAAAGACTAAAGATGTTTAGGTTGCATCAGCCTCTTCATTAATCTTTACAATGAACCATAGTAAAATTAAAACCCATGAAAGGCGAAGAAACAAAAGCGGAACTGGACTATTGAAGGACGACTTCCATAATCAAATGTATATGAAGAAATCGAATCCTGATGTTTAGATATATGATGTAGCTATTGAAGACGATTGGCGTCGTTGAACATTAGCTCTAGATTAGTGAGGATTGATCTGATTTGAAGACAAGGTAGATTAACCTCTAAAGTCTAACCGCATCATTGATTAGTAGGACTGGCCTGAACAAGAAGGAGAATGGTTTGGAAACGAGCCTAGTATAAAAAGGATAGTTTGGTAAATTTATGTTTTTGATATTCCAATTCCACTCATAATAATACAAACCAAAGACTATATAATTTTACAACAGAGTTATTTCCAATTCCATCAAATTTAAATTCCTTTAAAGATTTCATTTCCGTTTAAAAACATTATGTGAACCATATGGGTAATTTGTTTTCAAAAAACTGTTTTCACAAGTCTTAAATATCTATATTGATATTGAAACATATCATTATGTCTTAAGTTTATTCTTTAGTAATTCTTAAATCTTCACATGGAAAACACAACCAATCCAATTAACTCGATAATTGCAAAATGTCCAATGTTGTTTATGGTCACTCGTCTCCTATGACCTTAACTATTTTGTAACCACATTGAATCACAAATCTTTTTGGCCGGTGGAATCATCATTTTTAACCTACTATCACCAACCTATTATGTAACACAAAGCTCACCCTCTAACGGATATCAGTTCTTATCCGAACTACTTCATATTAGTTATACGAATGATCCCCTCACTAACACTAAAAATGTTAATTAGTTGCATATCTAACTCATACTAGTAAAAAGATTAAAACAATCTTCTAACCAACAGAAATATTTAACAAAGTTAATGAATCGACTGAAAAACTAAATACTAAATAAAACGTTTTATTCAAAGAAAACACACGTAGCGATGCAGCATTAAAGCAAAAAATAATAAAAAATATAAACCCCAAAAATCACCAAACCAACACACACACACAATCTCATCCCCATGGTCTCCCTCCCTGGTCCGCCGGTGAACCCCTTCTCGCCGGAGATTAACCGATCACCGGAGAAAAAAAACCTCACAGAATCCACCAATGTCAACCACTTGACCAAAGTATCACTGCCAATTGACGATGAAACCATCAGGAGAGAGAGGAAAGAGCAAACGAACAAGAAGATTGCATCGCAGAAGGCGATTTCGGTGATACTGAGAAGAGAAGCGACGAAGGCTGTGATCGAGAAGAAGAAAGGCTCCACGAGGCTGTTTCCCGGGACTGTGCTTGAAGCACTTCATGAACGTATCACTGCGTTGCGTTGGGAGTCTGCTCTTAAGGTTGTTGTTCATTAAGTTGTTGATTTTGTTACGGTTTTGAGTGAATTAGTGAAGTTGAAATTGCTTTAGAGCTTACACAAGCTTGAAGTTGAAGTATCCATTCTAATATTGGTAGTGCATTCTATTTTGGTTTAAGTTGTACAAACTGATGTTAATTTTCTCGAATTTAGTTCATCAATCATGACCAGTGTGAAGTTTTCACCCAATTTTGAATTTTGACATGGCAAAAGTTAGGCATTACGAGGTATCCAACACCTGGGGTGGGTCTGGAATTTGGGTAACATTTGTGATTTAAATTTGGTTACAGAAGTCAGAACTAACAAACAAACAAGCAAACTTACCCAGTATGATACCGCTCATAGCAGAGCTATTAGTAGGGTGCAAACCGTACCTCAAGCCCCAGAGATAGAGAGGCTGCTTGGCGTAGACCCGAGCTCCAAAAATATTTTTTTTTACAGTGTAGTGCAGGATAGCATAGCATAGGCTAGTAGTCTAGATAACATTTAATTTGATTTCAAAACTCCATTATGTACATGTCAAGAATCTGAAAATGTGAATTGACTCATTGATTTGTAGACAAAAATGAAAGTCAAAATGCTCATTTGGTTTGGGAAAGACTGAGTATTAGTCACCTGTTTCAATTTTTAGATGCTAAATGGATACAAAAATATTTTGTATGATAAGATTGGAAACGTTATGATGGTAGGGGTGTATGCCTTTCTAGTAGTTGAACAGGACGTGTGTATAGAATGATTGAAGATTTTATTGGCACTGACACTATTAAAGCAACAAGGTGACACCAATTGTGGTGTCCTATGTTTTTGTGAAATATAGAAGTCTTTACTAGGTTCCCTGCAAGAGAATATGTTTTTCTATATCGTAATAATTAGATGATGGAACTCAGAAAAGTTTCCAAATCAGGAACAACCAGAAAGGGGTAAAAAGCTGATGCTACTGATATCCGTTCACATAAGCTGTAAAATGAATTTATAAAAGGTTGGTCAACATAGATAGTTTTACTACTCGCTAATAACTGCAATGTCTCTACTAATAAGTAATTTGTAGTTGTCTAAGGTCTACATGTTAGCTAGGCATTAGGAAGATAAACGTGGAATGCCGTGAAAAACATGTCTCCATGTTTCTTTATGATGGTTGGAAATGTAGTTTCACAAACACAAAAAAAAATTGTTTTAGTTACTTGTCATTTAAACTCCAGTAATACCAAAAATTACCCCGAAATATATGATGTATACTCTTTTATTTCATTTAATGTTCCATAACTAAATTTTCGTACTTGACGTTTTCAGGTTTTTGAACTTCTCCGTGAGCAGACTTGGTACAGGCCTTATCCTGCTATATACGTGAAGTTGATTGTGATGCTTGGAAAATGTAAGCAACCTGAGAAAGCGTATTCCTTATTTCAAGATATGATTGATGAAGGTTGTATCGTGAACCAAGAATCCTACACTGCTCTTCTTTCTGCTTACAGTCGAAGTGGCCTGTTTAGAAAAGCATTTTCAGTACTGGAAGAAATGAAGAACACTCCTAATTGCCACCCTGATGTATACACGTATTCAATCCTTATAAAATCATGCCTTCATTTTCATGAATTTGACAAAGTGCAATCGTTGCTTTCTGAGATGGCTTCACAAGGAATCAAGCCCAATACGGTTACTTATAATACCCTTATTGATGCGTATGGGAAAACAAAAAGGTAAGTTTTCCACTCATATACACTCTCTGGATGTGTTGGTATGTGGAAGTAGAGGCATCAATTTAAAAACATGCACTTATACATTGGTTGATTCTAGTCAGAGGGTAAAATGAACAAAAGTTGGCTACAAAGATAGTAACTTAAAGTCTTAAACAGGCAAAATCACCCAAACATGCACTTATACATTGGTTGATTCTAGTTAGAGGGTAAAATGAACAAAAGTTGGGTACAAAGATAGTAACTTAAAGTCTTAAACAGGCAAAATCACCCAAAGTGTATATTTATGTGGCACTTAGTTTGCAGTCGGTAATCGCTATCAGGTATGGGTTAAATACTTGAATAATACAGAGGAACTGGAATTGGTTTTTAAACTCACTCTTTCTGACAGCCTCAGTTTGTGGATTTGATTTCTTCTATTGAAACAAATACCCTAAAAGCAAACGCTGCTTTAATTTTGATTCCCATTCCCTCATTCCTAACGAATGGGATCCCCACATTTGGGATCTACATGACCAATCATGTGTTCATGTTGTCCAAAAAAGTGTGGGTCGTGTAAAGGGCCCGGCCCTCCTTTTGCTTTACCAAGTGGCACACATTCGTTCTAACCCGAGGCATATGGTGTATAAACCTCCTAAGCGTTTTATTAAAGGAAATGCTAGCATAATGATGTCTTGGATTGAAGTGTGAAAGTGTTGAAATCTGCTGAATTAAAAGAATTGGCTACTAGAAGTTTGAATTGTTTGTCCCAACTGTGAACTTCAAATTTTAAGTTGTAAGTTTATTTCTACTTGTTAAGTAGGTGAAATGTTGGACTTTTAACCTTACATGTAATTTTTAAATAACACTTTTAATTCCTGATTGGAGCAAATTAACCAAATTCATTGAAATTGGTTTTAACTGAATTTGAATTGAAGATGGTTCTATGAGTTTGAATACCAATTATGTTTGGTTTTCAGATTGAGCTAAAACTTTTAAACTTGAACAACCAGATTTGAACAAATCAAGGATACTAAAACCCGACCCAATGAACGCCACTATGTGGAACTAACAACTCATTGTTATTGTTATCACTTTTTGCTGACAGATTTGTGGACATGGAATCAACACTTGTGGAAATGCTCAGACAAAGGGAATGTAAGCCTGATGTATGGACCATGAATTCAACACTAAGGGCGTTTGGTGGCAGTGGGCAAATAGAAACAATGGAAAAATGCTACGAGAAGTTTCTTTGTGCCGGGATTCAACCTAATGTTAAAACCTTCAATATACTCTTGGATTCATATGGAAAAACTGGAAATTATAAAAAAATGAGTGCTGTTATGGAGTACATGCAGAAATACCATTTCTCATGGACACTTGTGACTTATAATATTGTCATAGACGCATTTGGACGGGCCGGGGATCTGACCCAGATGGAATTTTTGTTTAGATTAATGCAATCTGAGAGCATAAAACCGAATTGTGTGACACTTTGTTCACTTGTAAGGGGTTATGCACAAGCTGGAAAAGCTGAAAAAATCGAGGGTCTTTTGCGATATATTGAGAGTTCTGACGTGACGGTTGATACAGTTTTTTTCAATTGTTTAGTGGATGCTTATGGTATGATGGGGTGTTTGGCAGAAATGAAGGGGGTTCTGACAATGATGGAGAGTAAAGGATGTCAACCTGATAAGATCACATACAGAACCATGATTAAAGCTTATAACATGAATGGAATGAGCAATCATGTGAAGGAGCTTCGGCATGCACTTTCTTCTGTTGGAAAACCAGAATCCAGACGGTAAGTTTTAAGGTAAATAACATACCGAGAAATGAATGAATTGATTCAGGATGTTTTATCTAACACCTCAAACATGTGAATTAAAAAGTACATGTTAAAAGGAATGGGTCAAATAGGTTAAAAGTCATCCATAGTCTAATTTTTCTTGTAAAAATCACCTAAATTCTTTTTATTGAACTAGTTTAAATAGTTTCAATCGTATTTAAAACTAATTATTATAAACAAATTAATAACTCGAACCATAAGTTTCAGGTTAGCCAGACTTGTACAAATTTTCTCTGTTTTGACTCATTACCTAACCGAGTCACTGTGGATCTAATGGGAATTTGCACTTATCTAGAAGAATATAGTGTGTACTAAGTTGGATCTATGGATGCATATGAGCTCGCTGTGGATTTGTATTTAGGTCTGCGAATCTCCTACCTTAGATGAGCCGAAGCCATACTAGGCTCAAGTATGGCTCATATTATCAAATGAGCCATTTGTAGTCATCTCACCAGACCTTTTTAGCTGGTTTATCTCACCTGCACCCCTAGCCTGTTTGTTTCATAGAAGCATAGTAACCTCGTGTATGTCTCTCATTAGATTTGAAAGATTTAAGCATTTAAGGACACCATTAAACTATAGGTAGCAAACTTGACACCTTGCGTTTGTTAGGGTTATGTTTATTCCTTAAGGGGTTAAAAGTCAACCAAAATGTATATTTATTATTGCATACAAGCTCCTGAACTGATTTTTTTTGTTATTGTTGGAATGTTATAGTTTTTGCATCATATATAACACGCCTTATTATCATTTAATTTAAAATGGTCAAGAACGTCTTCTTTGTGTTTATGAGTTTGTTTCACTTGTACAGAAAGAGTTTTGCAGAGTAATGTGTTGCTTTTAGTCCTTAATTCTTTGTAGAGGAAGGAGCGACATCAAGGCCCCCGCGTTATGAGTTCTTGACCAAATAAAGAGTAATGACATTTATAGATAGATATAGCTTTAGGAAACTTCATCTATCAATGATGCTGTAATATGTTGTTGTTAAAAGTTTCACTAATGATGTATTAATAACTTTGTATATATTCGCCCACTTCCAAAGGTACAGTCCTACATGTTCTTTGAAAATCCAAAATCTAGGGGGGGTTTATATGCGTTAATATGACTGAAATACATATAAAATATTTATTCCATTTATGATTAACTTATATATGATTAAATTAAAAGGCTAATTTATATACAAAATTAATATAACTAGAATGATTCACCCTCGCGCGTTGCGCGAATGTTGAACGTGGTAGTCAACACGATTTTGCTCTATAATCACGGGCATGACATATATTGAATTCTAAGAACTGATGTTTCTACCGTTGGTTTAGATCCGATTTTTCGTTGTGACTGCACACCAAACATGGTTGCCACGCCAGACAATAAAATTATTTTCTCGGATTCATCACAACCAATTTATTAGTAGCCATCATCATAAGCTTCAATCACAACCATAAATACCGATCTAAGAAGCCAAACTCAAGATAATAGAGCATAAACAAACATAAACCCATAAACATAAGATCTAATCAATTTGATCATTGGTGGCTCGGATCTCTACCATGACTGCAACATGCGTTACCATGCAAGTTGGAATAGCAACATCATAGCCGAAGTCATAAATTAACAGCAAAGAAGAAACAAAAGGGAAGGCTAACAACATTAAGGCTCAAGTGATGAAATATCAATTATCATTGACCTCCGCCGAGGAATCTGGGGGGCACCAACGGCTTACATGCCCCAAAAAAAGGCCATCACGCCTCTTTCGGAAACCAAAAAACTTGACATAAGACAGAGGGAACAACCAAGAATAGTAGTTAAACATGCAATCGGCCGCACCTTCACGACCACCTGCCAAATCAGGGGCCTCCGGAGCCCCAATAGAACATGAAATCCATGGCTGGAACCCTTAAACCCCCTTGAAAATGACGGCCATCAACGGAACCCTAGAACCAAAGTCAAAGAGAGACCCACACCCTGGCGGTCTGAACCCAGGCGAAGCACCAAAGGCGGCCATGTGCATGGGTTTTCGAGGCCCGTGGCCTGGCGGTCTGAATCCAGGCGGAG
Organism: Flaveria trinervia; assembly: GCA_025506515.1. Taxonomy (NCBI): domain Eukaryota; kingdom Viridiplantae; phylum Streptophyta; class Magnoliopsida; order Asterales; family Asteraceae; genus Flaveria; species Flaveria trinervia. The sequence goes on along the minus strand of CM046444.1, from coordinate 9,831,231 downwards.
ATCCAGAGGTGCCGGCATGAACACTACCGTCTCAAAGCCTCAAAATCAAGTCGGAAAAAAAGGGCAAACCGACATAACGCCACCGCAACCGGTGGCCGTGAACACCCGCACGACTCGTGCCGTCCTCGCCTTTCCCTCTCCGACGTGTGAAGTCGGAAATAGCAAACCAGCAACGAGCTCCTGAAAATGGATGTAAAGAGGCAGGACATTCATATGGGTAGAAAAATGTTGGAATGACCATATTGCAAATACCTGACACTGTTGTGGCCAAAACACAACCACCAAAACCCATCTATTCATCGATTTGGTTTTTTCATATTATATATAATAGTTTAATATATACTAATTATAAAGTTAGCTATGTATTATGAGTTGTATGTTTTATTTAGTTGGGTTGTACTCAATTTTTGTTTTTTTTTACCTTTTTATTAATTTTAACCAAATAATTTTACGTATTTTACAATTTAATGTTAATATTTTTTTACTTTTAACTTTTGTGTCCTGTACTTTTTATATTTTTACAGTTTTTTCCTTTTACGTTTCGGTATAAAATTGTCAAGTTAACACATCGTAATATACGTTTGTGGTTTAATGTTTTTAAGCTCATTTTCCCTCATTTTCCCCCGCTGCAGCGCGAGGGGTTTAATACTCGTTAAAGGTTATATGATAACAATATATAATGACAATCGTTTAATGGTGTTTTTTGTTATCATGTCTGTTTTAGAAACTATGAGCGTGTTATGTGTATTATTTTATTACCCTATATAATTATAAAGCAAGATGAAGGACTAGTGTAGATATGAGAATTACGTTGTGACCATAGTTGTTTGTAAGATTTACATTTTACCCTTTCCGCAAATGTCTTTATAAAGATACAAAAGAAAAGAAACCTCTATATTGTGCTTGTGGTTGATTCCTAGAGAGAGAAACGTCATCTGTTGTGTTTGTGTCGTCAAAACTGCATCGATTGTGCCAATCTGTTTGTTTTGCTGTCGGTGGTAGCGACACCATCACCGTTGTATGTGTAGGGTGGTGTTGTTTTGCTTGGAGAATCTAAGGCAATTGTTTTTTGTGATGCTCTAGTTGCTGTTGATAATATATGTTTATGTGATTTCATTTGAATGCTTTGTTATGTTTTGGAGTTTTATCATCTGGCTGGTTGTAATGAGTTCAAATTCAAGTTAATAAATTAAAATGCAACATAGCCTTTGCGTGGCAGGGTTGGAGGACGACCGATGCATACCCGCAACCCCCCTGCAGTCATTGGTTAATAATCACATTTGGAGCTCCGACTCTTAGTTTACGTTAAAGTTGTTTTTCATGAGGCCGATATCGTTATCATTAGTTGGTATGTCTCTTGTCAGGCGATGATGGTGAAGATAATGAGAACATTCATTTTATCTGAGCCTCGATTTAATCCGTTCATATAACACGCAACGCGCGTTCGTGTATAACCCTAGTTTCCTTTATAAACATCTTTTTATCTTTTCTAGAATAGGTTGATACAAGACGTTTTAGTAATATTGCACTTGTTTGAATGGTTAGATTAGAATTGTACTTTGAGCTATTCTTCCTTTGTCTTAATGGATAATAAAGTGGTCAACTTCTTATTGGAGTATTTTAAACGCTTGAGGATGAATGGTTTAATAAAAGACACAAATAAATTCATGGTTTAGTGTAGAACTATACATAATAAAATCATTCATATAGAATTACTTATTTGTTAAAAGATGTTGAGCTGATAAGACGATACGATACACTTTTATACTATAATTATTATTTTTAAAATACATAGAGAAGTTAAATAGTTAATGAGGCACGGTTATAAATTCCTTAAAGAGGGATGTTTATTGCTTTGATTTCATCATTCACATGTTCTAATAAGAAATCTTGGCGAGCCGGATTAAGCAAACCTATACAATTAAATACAAACCACGAGTTAACATAATGATTGAGATTGTGTTTACACATGATTGGATTAATACACTTGGATGAATGTATGCCCACAATTGAGACAATAGACACGTTTGTGTAGGTAATTTCCTAATGTGCTCAAATGTAGATGAATGTGTGCACGAGATGGGGACAATAGATACGTTTTGTTGAAGTAAATCCACGACACACATAAATGTTCATGAACGTCTTCACGAGATGGGGACGATGGACACGTTTTTGTCAAAGTAATCATCTAATACGCGTAAACGTGAAAAGACAACCAAACAAGTCAATATAAGGATAATGATCCATTTCACTAATTTATTCATTACATTCACTCGTCAACTCCGTTATCATATGCCAAACATACCTTAAATTTTACCATCATCTTGCCCTATTTAATGTATTTTTACCGGATATGTTTATTTACTAAATGCATAATCTATGCAAATAAACCATCTCTCCTATCAAATTCTAAAAAAACATTGCCAACAAAATATGATTACATATTACACACATAATAATATCATTCGAGTTTGAAACACCTTAAAAAAACAAAAGTAAACAAAAAGCCCAAATAAGCCCTCATCGTCGACGTCTGCATGTCCAGCCCACTACTCTCACAGACGACGAAACGAAATAGTTTTTGTAAATCCCAGAGAGAGAAACCTTTAAGAAACACGAGCTTGAAGACGAACCACAACGAACAACATTACATACACACAAATCTTCACACCAACAGCATTCATATGTATCATATATACGCATAATTTCTCACTGATTAGGGCTAATTCTTTCAAACAAGTCGATTATTTCGTGTCCTGTGTTTCTAGGGCAAAATTCGTTATTGATTTGAAATTGATCCGTTTTGTATCGAGGGAGGAGCCGATGGGAGAGGGGAAACGGTTGTAAGCTGGAGATTGTTGCTGTGGTCTGTTCAATTCAGGTATTTCTCGCGGAAACCCTAGAATTGGAGGAAATGGTTTATGCTGTGTAAACCCTAGAACTGTAAGTATTGGGTTTTTCTGTCTTGGAGTTGATCATTGGTATTTGAGTGTGTGGTTATGCAATTGCAGTGATGTATTGGTGAGTTTTGATTGAATGCATGCGGAAAACCAAGTATGTATGAAGTACATGATGAAAGTAGTGTGGTTTTTCATGCCTCAAGATACTGCATTTTTTGTTTTATTTTTTGAGATTATGAATGGTTGTAATGGTGATTCCACGTGGGCATGGAATGTACTAATCAACTGACTGATGGAGAAGAGCATGCAGTTTAGTCATTAGTGTTTAGGTTTTTACTGATGTGAATTGAACTGGTTTGCTCTTTTATGCAAGTGACTTGATTAACTGAATCTGAACATCTAGATTACTTGTGACTGATGGGAATAGTTGGGATTCATGATCCGAATGATAACTATGTTACGGATATGGAATACATATTACCTGGTTTAGATTATTTCCTAGTTGGTTCAGGTTTACAGCCTTTGTTTCCTTGTATGATTTATTTCTTTATTCTAAATTCAAGGTCGCTTGGCATACCACTAATATTATCTATGTGCTTCCTCATATACACGGGTCCTCTCATTAATTCACTGCAAGACACAATCAAACAAGTAACTTTTTGGTTCAAACTTATTGTTCAAAGTGATAGCACTGAGGCTGCTTTATACATTCCTAGTATGATTTTACCTTGTAGTTTCTTGTGGTAATTGTTGGTTGGAATGTTGGATCATGCCAATCATGGATGTCTGATGTATGTATGCTTACTACTGCATAAATAGTGATTCTTATGTTAGGTTATTATGAAAAGCTAATATTTTGCCACGTGATCTCACTCTGCTCTGTTTCAAGTACTTATAAACACCTTTCATATTAAACTTTATACACCGATGGTGATGATAGACACTTTCTTAACTCTTAAGAGATTAGGTTTCAGACGTGAAGAAGGTTGGGGTCTTTATAGTTATTCACCAATATAGCATATGGGAATATGACATACTAGATATTTCTGTACTAGAAATGCGCGCTCCTAGTGAACATGGTTGTGATGCTTGTGTTCTATTTTATCAAATTCCTTATTTTAAAGTTTAGGTTTATTTTTTTGGAGATAACCCTTGTGCACTACTTCAATAAGCATATGAATTACACTGCTTTGGTTTACCTTAACTATGAAATAGATTTAGTATACTTATGGGTTCATAGGTGATAGGTAGTCATATTACCAGAATTTGTTTCTGTTTACATGTTATAGTTTATCACTTTATGGTTTTTAGTGGCTATCACTTCCTAGCTTGGTTGTGGCTCTAGAGGCATCTACTTGCTATTACACCTTAGCATATGTTTTTCATTACGTTGTTTATTTTCTTCTCTGTATTTAGTTTATGCATTGTCATTTTCTATTAAATAGCTCACCTCATCCTAATATATCCATTTATCCAATTACCCCATCATTTAATCTTTTACCCTGACAAAGTAGTTAAATCAAGTTCCGTACACAGTCTATGTCCAGCTGCTTGAGCATGAACGACTTTTATATTAGATAACCATGTTAAATATTTTCTTTTGCATACAATCTGTCGGGCATCTTATACACATTTTTACAATATATTTGCTAAACATGTCTTTCAATAAAATCTCTCTCTCTCTCTCTCTCTCTCATCCTCAGTTACTTGATTTGGTTTTTTAATCAATGGCAGGAACAGGCTGTAGGTGCTTTAAGTCGTATGCTTGGATGTACTTCAGGATTAGTGCTTGTAGTCAATGCTGAGCTTGATTCCATGGGAGGAGTTGGAATTTCTTCAACACCATCTCTTTTGCAATCATCCGATCTTGAGAAAACTCAAGCAGAACTTAGGTAACTGTGGTGTTCTTTTGTATACTGCAAAACTTTATGCTTGACATCTTCCTGTTTTCTTTTTTCTAATGAAGGCGATCATAATAATGGATCCTTTTTACTGCAGGCAATCATTCACCGCTGCTGAGAAGTTTAGAAGAGAATTAGAATTTCTACAGAAAGTAGGCGGATCATTATTTTTTACCATCGTCATTTTTTCATCACTATTTTTATCTTACAAATTATTTTGAGCATAAATAAGTGATCTATTGCTTGCTATTTTCAGGGTGGAGATCCATTAGACTTAAAACCTGGGAATGAAGCATCAATTAGCTTTCAGTCCACATCTCTAAAAGATCGACATCCTGAGCAATTCGTAACAAGGTCTGTATCTAGGATTTAATGATTTTATTGGTTATTTTTTCTAGCATCAATATTATTTTTATTTTTATTAATAATCTTTTCTTGTTTATTATGATTTTCTTTTTGGTGTTGCAGTGAAGCAAAAGGTAGTTTCGCTATTACTGCTTCACCTCATGGGGATTCTGTTGAAAGTAGTGGTAGGTTAGGGGCTCCTTCAGTCTGTGAACCAAACAGTGCTGATAATCTTATGTTGTTGAAAGAATCGGGTGATTCTGCTGTTCTAGAACTGCCAAAAAATCATATAAACGTCGAGTTAGATCTCGGCCAAATCGTGATCTTATTCGACAATCTTCCAGGGATTTTAAAGCTATAACACATGATGCTAATGTGGCTGTAAAAGGTTCCGGCATTCATTTAGAAAATGAATTAGATGGTGTGTCAGCTGTACAATCAACCCTTGGCCCTGCACACGGTCCATATGGTACTGTCTTAGCGGCTAATGAGAATCACCATGGTTTACCAGCAAAATCTGATGGTGGGGAAGCTCCACTCACGATGGCTTCTATCGAACCTGAATCTATTAAGAGTATAGATCAGGTTCATTTGACAGATTCCAAGGGCCCCACCAATGGAAATACAAAAGAGTTAAAAAGCATACCTGGTCCCGCAAAGGTCTTGGACTCTGAGTCATCATGCACCCAAAACGGTCAACGTTTTGATGACCGTAATGGAAATGGTCTGCTGATGGAACCAAATTTGGGAAGTAATAATTTAGGTGTAGAAAAGAATAATAAGATATTAAATATTGATCCAATTGCAATGAGGATGGCCTTGCTATTAAAGAAAAGGAAGGTCTTGAAGGATCTGAATCTGTTCAAGGAGTTGACTTGGATGGCTGCACTGATTTAAAAACTGAAAGAAAACCAGTGGTACCCAATTCTATTTCTCAAGATGGAAATGGTAATGACACTCCATTACAGGAGTCTACATTGACTGGTAAGCATTCCACTGACGGTGCAGACCAAAATACATGCTCTGCTGACAACTTAAAATTGGCAACCAAAGAACATGAAGACTCAATTTTAGAAGAGGCTCGAATTATAGAGGTTGGTTACTTATTTTCATGTATCTTGAAGTTGAATACTTTTGATTATAGCAGTATTAAGTTTCCTCAATGGCTGATTTGAGATCTATTATGAACAGGCAAAACGCAAGAGAATAGCTGAATTATCTGTTAAAAACTTGCCTCTGGAGAGACGTTTAAAATCACATTGGGATTTCGTTCTTGAGGAAATGTCATGGCTGGCTAATGATTTTACTCAGGTTTGTTATTGCTGATACAAATCAAAGTCAACCCTGTCATGTATATTTTTTATGGATAAACGGCAATGTCTAGAAAATTTTATAAACAACCCTGTCATGTATTGTTCTTCCTTACGTTTTAAAACTTATCATTACACAGGAGCGCATTTGGAAAATAACAGCAGCTGCTCAAATTTCTAGAAGAGTTGCTTTTGCTTCACAGTTAAGATTCCAACAACAAAGTTTAACACAGAAGCAAAAGGAATTCTCTCACACTTTGGCGGAAGCTGTCATGCAGTTTTGGCACATGATACAGGTCTTTCAGTTTCTGATATTTATTCAAAAGTATATTCAACTCTGGATATCAGATTATCAGTGCATGTCTGACAATGTTCTATTGTTCTTATATCCAGGTAAGTATGGATCTAAATAAGTATATATCGTTCTTGTTGCCTTTGACAGGTTAAATGCAAGGGGCCAGACTTACAATGCATTGAAAAAGAAAATACAGTTGGGATTCAGGGATATGCAATGAGTTCATGGAGTATAATAACTCTCAAGCTCTGTACAATGCAACTCAAGCACCTGTGGCTCATGCTGTCATATCTGATCAAGCCGTCATGGACTATTCATGGGAGGATAACTTGACAGAAGTATGGACTAACACTTGGTATCTTCACACATCAAGTTTGACCACTATCACACCACGTTTCACTGCTAGTTATGTTTTATCATCCTGTTTTGACCCTTTACTTTACCCGCTTGGCCATTTTCCCACTTTAAGCTATTGCTACACAAACACCATGACAAACACTCTGATGCTTGAACACCAAGCTGTGCTAGTGCAGGATGATTTAATGGATATAATGATGTTTGACATATTTACATGCACTGGTGTCCCTGTTTAATTTTAGTTTACTTGAATGTAGGAGAACCTCTTTTATACAGTACCACCTGGCGCAATTGAAGCCTACAGGAAAGCTATTGATTCTCACTTGCAACAGTTTGAGGTAAAAATATGGAAACAAATTTCTATTATGTTAGTATTGTTACCATTGTAAACTTCTCTTGCTTTCTCACATTCGTAGTTTGCTTTTTAAGTTTTTATGTGTATTGAAGAGTTATTATAAAGATATGTGAATTCTTATCATGAGTTTATTACCATATGTGTGTTAATGGAAAACTTATTTACCAAAATAGGTGATTTGAATAATATTCACTAAAATGGTTGTTTTTTGAAAGCTTTTTCCTTCTCTCCTAATATTATTGGATAAACCAAATTATCTTTAAAATCGTGTTCTTTTTTTAAAAAATTCTAGGAAAACAATTTGCTGGATTCATCAATTTTTAAAAAGGGTTTCTAAATTTTTCTAGTTGGATCGTAGGCATCCCAAATTTATTTTTTGCACATAATTTTTTTTTAAATTGTAAGAAAAAGGATTCATTCACATTTATATATATTTGGTTGGATCGTGATATTTTACAATTAGTATATAAAAAATATTTTGTTGAATCGTAATATTTTAAAAGGTTTCTTAAAATGATATACTAATAATCTGTAAAATATTTCATACGCGCTTATCAATATGTACAACACTTATAGTTTGTCCTCGTCAATGCCATTTACAAACTTTAATCAGTAGTAACTAGCGTTATGAATGAACCGAGGGACAAACCTTGCAGCTGAAATTTCATTTATGGTTGCTTATTTAATAAATGAACAGATAAGAACTAGTAATTTAAGACGATTATTAACTGAACGAACACAAACAATAGTTGCGTTTGTTCAATTGTATTTGTTTGCGTTCATTGATATGTTTGTTTATTTACGGGCGTTTATATTCGTCTAATTTGTATAAAACTCCTTTTTTTTTAATTTTCACGTTCATATAATCTTGCTTCAATCGTAGTCAATCAAAATTGACTAACAAGTGTGATATTTTATAAAACGTTTAGTGAAAAGCTCATATGTATTTTTTTTAATTACAAATTCCTTTTACTATTATGTTTTAAAAAATTTTAAAACTCTTTTAGAAAACAAATGAAGATTATAAGCAACAACTTAAATGTATTTTATCTATATGTAAGATAACAAAAACTTACAGAAGTTGAAGGAAATTTAATGTGCTGTTTTATTTTTATATAATTAGATAAAGAACTATTGTTTTTCAAAAAACCTTTCAAGAAAATGAGAAACCAGTACATTGTTATTTGATTTTATTAGAAATATTCCTTAACTTTTTTAAAACAATAACGTTAATTTAAGTATAATGTGGTTTATCCAATGACATTAGGAGTGAGAAGACAAAAAATTATAAAAAACACCCATTTTGGTAAATATTTTTCAAATCACCCATTTTGGTAAATAAGTTTTCTATCAACACCTATTTGGAAAAAAACTCCTCTTATTGCACTTGTAGCATGGATGAGTATTATGGAGCATCGTTATATTATTTAATATCTTCACCTTTTTAAATACAATACTCGGAGCATTTATCACATTTATTTTAACATACGCTTTAGGAATTTATGTTGACATTGGTATTGTGTGCTTTCTTATGCATTTAAGTGCCTTAGATCACATGTCTAATAGATCATGCAAATCTTCATTATATACGGGATCATCGTTTAAGGTGATAAGCTATGAAGGCGTTTATGAGTCAGTGTCTATGAAATTGAAAAGTTCTATCATCAAGTTTGGGAATTCGTTTGCATAGTTTTGACGGCTACGTAGTATATTAATCGTGGAATAATTAGACTCTTGTTTTTTAATTACTGTCTAACTAAAAGGAAACACATAATCCTCACCTTTTTAAATACAATACTCGGAGCATTTATCACATTTATTTTAACATACGCTTAGGAATTTATGTTGACATTGGTACTGTGTGCTGTCTTATGCATTTAAGTGCCTTAGATCACATGTCTAATAGATCACACAAATCTTCATTATATACGGGTTCATCGTTTAAGATGATAAGCTATGAAGGCGTTTGTAAGCCTGTGTCTATGAAATTCAAGGGTTCTACCATTAAGTTTGGGAATTCGTCTGCATAGTTTTGACGGCTACGTAGTATATTAATCGTGGAATAATTAGATTATTCTTTTTTCAGTTACTGTCTAACTAAAAGAAAACGCATAATCCTTTGCTAGTCTCCCTTGCTTTTCCCTTTGACTGAGGTTTCTAATGATAACTTTTACTTTATCTAGAGAACTGGCACTAACATGCAAGAGGAAGTGGATACATCTTGCTATGATGCTGTTGCAGGTATTAATGTACTATAGATTTGTTGTTAGATCTTGTTCAGGGGTTATACAAATTAAATTAAAAGTCTTACTATATGTGCACTAAAATTGTCTCAAGATAATGCATTTGAAGAGGATGAAGGAGAAACAAACACCTATTATTTGTCAGGTGGATTTGAAGGTAGCAGACCTACAAAAGTTGTTCAGAAAAGAAGGAAAAACTTAAAATTATATGGCCCAAGATTATATGAAACAGAAGCTGATGTACCAATCATGCAATCTGTTGAAAGAGCTGCTGGAAATCAACCATCTGTGTTAAGTGGAAAACGATCTGGCAGTAGTTTAAATGTTGCAATTCCAACAAAACGTGTGCGTACCGCCTCCAGACAGAGGATTATAAGTTCATTTAATGCAGGGACTTCTGGCCACGCTCAAGCACTAAATAGAACAGACGCTTCAAGCGCTGATACAAATTCCTTTCAGGATGAACATAGCACTCTACATGCTGGGCCCGGGCCCCAAATACCAAACAATTTGGAAGCCGAGTCAGCTGGAGACTATGAGAAGCAGTTACAGTTTGACTCCATGGAAGTATCAAATAGACCTAAAAAGAAAAAGAAGGAAAGACATACTGTATGTAAACATTTTACCTGAGTTTTTTTTATTTAGTTATGGTAACTAAATCTTTGCGTTATGGTGTTGCAGGGATCTGCGTTTGAGCACCGTTGGCAACTTGATTCTAATTTTCAAACTGACCAGGTGAAATTTGACATTTTTCTAAAATTTAAAATATAAATGTAAGGTTGCAAACCAAAAAAAAGAACTCTAATATTTTCTCTGTTTATGGAAATGCAGAAGGATCACATAAGAAGAAGACGGGAGACGCATCAATTTGATTCTAATGGAAGTAGTGGTATGGCTCTCTCACTTCTTATCTGTTTCATTAGTAATTTGGATAATTAATTTCTAAACATACGTTCCCTAATTACATCTGTCAACCTATCTACAAAGGTTAATACTTTTTACATTGATGAGCACATTTATTAGAAAAATTTATTGGCAATCTTACTCTTTTGGCTGGTCTAATTTCTTTTCCAGTGGCTTCTCAAACGAGTAATATGTCCAACCCAAATAAGTTCATGAAACTACTGGTGCGCGATCATGGTAGAAAAGTCAAAGCACATAAGGTAATATATATTGAAGCAATAGATACTCAAGTTTCTCTAATGCTTCTTCTTACTCTTTCGTATTACTCTCTAGAGTAGTCTAGATTCTTTTTGCTTGATGGATCCATTAAAATCTTCTTTGCAGACCTCTGTTGGGCAGCCAGGTTCAGGCAGTGCATGGTCATTATTTGAAGATCAGGTTAAAGCTTTGAGTTTTGCTTTCCTTTATCACTATATTATATGTGTTTCCTTAAGAAATAAGTGTTGGTTGTAAGGTATCATATAAAATGTTCTCATTTCCACAGGCCCTTGTTGTGCTGGTACATGATATGGGTCCAAACTGGGAGCTTATTAGTGATGCCATTAACAGCACTTTGCAATTCAAGGCAAGTACTGTGTGCCATTGTGTTTTTCTATTGGTTACATCACATACATTAACCTTTTCTTGGTGTATTATCTATAAATCATTATGTTAATTTGTAACACGTGCAGTGCATCTTTCGAAAGTCTAATGAATGCAAAGAACGCCACAAAATATTAATGGATATGAATACTGGTGATGGAGCTGATAGTGCTGAGGATTCAGGATCTTCTCAACCTTATCCCTCTACTTTACCTGGCATTCCAGAGGCAATGTTCTTTTTCTATTTTAAGTGATGTGTCTTGGAATGCATCAGCATCCATAAATGAGCTAAATCGTGGCTTCTCTCATTCAGGGAAGTGCAAGACAACTATTTCAGCGGTTGCAGGGACCAATGGAAGAGGCTACACTCAAATCTCATTTTGAGAAAATTATTATGATTGGACAAAAACAGCATCAGAGTCAGAGAAGAACACAGGTGAGTACTATTCAGTTGATACAAGTTTTAACTTTTTGCAATGTTGTTTAATCTTTTTAACATTATATCTGTTTCTCTAATGTTATTAAAGACTACAACTGCTATTTCTATGGTTACTCACATAATCTGTAACTTTGTACTTTGTTTTCTCTGCAAAGAATGATAATCAGGATGTAAGACAATACCAGCAGCCTCATAGTTCTCATGCATTTGCCCTTTCTCAAGTCTGCCCAAATAACCTCAATGGTGGGCCTGTCCTTACGTGAGTTGTCTGTTTTATTCTGATTTACATCTTATCATTATTTTTCTTTTTTCTGAATCGCTAATACAATTTTTTTTGCCTTTTTTCCCATTAAGGCCTCTTGAACTATGTGAAGCAATCTCATCCAGTCCAGATGTTCTTCCAGTTAGCTATCAAGGTCCACATAGTGGTGGGTTGCCAGCTCTGAACCACGGTTCCATAGCACCAATGCTTCCCGGCCCCGGAGCTGGTTCTGGTTCTGGTTCCACCTCCTCAGCACCTGGTTCATCCAATTCAGTTCATGGCAATAACCTTCCATCTGCATCTGCTCCACTTAATCCATCTGTTAGGTAATCTTGTAATAATTTTCACACGCCTAGTTTTACCTGCTATCAAGTTCTAATTGTTTTTATGTTTGTTTTGTACTTGTATAGGGAGGGAAGGTATGGGATTCCTAGAACAGGGTCATTATCCGTAGATGACCAGCAAAGAATGCAACAATATAACCGAATGTTATCTGCAAGGAACGCCCAGCAGTCCAGTTTGCCACCTGGGTCCCATTCAGTAACCGATCGTGGGGTTCGCATGTTACCTACTGGAAGTGGTATGGGTGTTATGTGTGGGGTTAATAGAAACATGAAGGTGACTAGACCAGGCTTTCAAGGGGTTCCTTCACCATCTATGTTGACTTCTGGTTCTGCAGCACCGGGCCCTTCCGGTATGCACTCTGGATCTGGACCTGGAAACTCGATGTTGAGGCCACGTGATCCTATGCATTTGATTCGGGTGAGTTCTTTAGCAATTTATCATATTTTGGTGATGCTTTGTATTCTAATTTATTACTACAGGCTAAGCAGAACACTGACCAGAACGTATCACAAAGTGGGACCACTCAAGGAGTGCCTTCGTTTGGCACTAACCCAGTTTCTCAACAACAGTCATACCCACGTGCAATTTCCCCACAACAATCACCACATATGCTTACAGTAACTCTCATCATCCACATCATTTCCAAGGACCTCCAAATCATCATGCAAATCCAGCTTATGCAATGAGACTAGCCAAAGAGAGACAACTGCAGCAACAACGCTTGCTGCAACAGCAGCAGCAGTTTTCTACATCCAATCCCGTGATGCCACATGTACAACCACAAGAGCCTCAACTTCCTGCTGTTTCATCTCCACAAAATAGTGCCGCGAATTCTTCTTCTCCACCAGTGTCCATTTCACCTACCATGACTTCAAAGCATCCTGGTGTTGTGAGGAACCCTCAAATGAGTGGGGGGAACCAACTAGTGAAGCAGCAGAGGCCACGTCCGTCTCAGCAGTTTCAGCCACATCAGCAGCAGCAGCAACAGGCTAAGCTTATGAAAGGTGGAAGGGGAAATTTGACGATTCATCAGAATCTCGCCACTGATTCTTCACTCGTGAATGGTTTTCCAGGTTCATCTGCTGCCAAACAATCTGTACCGCAATCTTCTTTAACTCAACCACACCAACAGAAGCAAGCTGCTGCATCGAAAACCCCTTTTGATTCATCTGATAATGGCAAGAATCAAAATCATGGTCCACCAGTAAACCAGAAGCTGGTCAGTCAAAAACAAGCAACAACTCCTCAAAAACTGTTGTTGCTTAACCGCAAAGGCAAGACCTCTGACCAGACAAGCAAGCAAGCCGAGTCCCCTATGTCTCTCAACACCTCATCTCAGCCATGTACACCTGTCATAATGCCTAATGCACCTGGTAATGATGCAAATAATACCGAAACCCCTGATTCTTCGGCTGCATCTGCAGATAATACAGGTGCAGTTATAGTTAAGAACCCTGTGCGAGTTTCTCCACCTAAAACGAGCAGCCTAGGGGCAGATAGTGAGCCACTTATGAACCAGGCTAAGGTTCATAGGCAGTCTTCATCAGACAATTTACCTAATCCTTCTGAACATGATGTGGGTGTACAGCAGCAACAACCGCCTTCATAACTACCATTTCCCGCTTTCCTGCTGATTTTAGACAGGAAAGATGTTACGGGCCATACCTATTGAGCTGTCAATCCTTTGTAAGAGCAATTTAGAGGTTAGTTCCATTTACTATTGCAGCCACATAATACAGTTGCATAGTCTTTTGATTTCCTTCTATTGTTGTCTTTGCATTCTTTTGTTTTCTAGTCATCTTTTGCATGGAGGATTATATTAGGGTATCCCATACCTCTCCTGTACATTCATTACATACGTATGTACATATCACACACATACATACAAACATACACATATATACATAAACACGCACACTAACTGGTTTTCTAAATTGTTGGTTTTGTTATCTTTTGCAGATGGACAGTCAGTTCTGTCAGGTAAAGATGGAAACAGGCTGCAATTTGTTTTCTAAATGTTAGCATAGATAAAAGTAATGTTGAGAGGGCTAATTGTTGGTGTTTTGTATAAAATCATGAGATGGAGAGGGGATTAAGAGGTATGTGTACAGGGCTTCAATCTCCAGTCTTTTTAACAGATTTTCGAACCCTTAGATTGGCCCTTTGTATCAGTATCCTTTTTTGTAAGGTAGGTAGTTATTGGCAGAGGCAGCATGGGGAAATTTGTGAATACTAGTTCATTTAGTGTATACTTAGATCAGTGGTGTTCAAATTCACCTTCAGTTGCATCTCTTAAGTATATCTTTTATTTCATTTTATTTTTAAGTAGGTAATTTACAATAACAAGCAATTCGATTCACTAATGATTAGTTGTAAACAGGCAGTTAAAAAAAGCCAAATTATATCTATAAATGATTATTTTTTTTACAAGTTATGAGAATAGCTAAATTATAGCTTCAATCCATATTTAGTAAAAAGTTGGTATTCGTGGGTTTTGATAGGAGAAAAGACTTGGTTGAAGTTTAAAAATGCAAGGTTATTTTGTTAAACTTTAAACATTTCCTTAGAATATTTTAAATTGGCGGGAAATGCAAGGAATGTTGAAATCCCATATATGGTGGAATTTATTTTAAATTCAATATTGCAACCAAACATAATTATGATAGGATTAACTTCAATTTTATTGCTAATATGCGGCTAATCCATTTGATGATACGGGCCTGGTATTACTCCTTGATTTTTTTCACCAAAATAACTAGTATTGAAACATTACTTAGTTAAACCATAAGAACATATTGTTTTAAGGGGGATTATATAATTCAAGTTTTATTTATCGGTCGAGATTAATCACAACTTTAAAAAGTTTACAGACATTTGCAATTTTGAGTTTATTTTCCTCTAATGAGTCAAGTGATTGAAGTCAGTAGGTGCAGATTGATGAGTTTTAAGCTACAGAAGTTTCAGCAGATTGACGAATCAGATGATTAATTTCAACTTTTTGTTTAGTGTGTAATGTGTTGACAATATAATTAGTCCACGTCATAAAAACAATAACGGTGTTAACTCTCAGTTAGTTAGAGATCGGTGAAAGAAAATAAACTTAAAATTAAGAGAGTTTGTAAATATTTTTCTTAAATTACGATTAATCCCGACCAATAAATGAAAGTTGTATTATTAGAATCCAATAACCCTTGTTTTAATAAGTTGTTTATTACAAGTAACACATCCTTGTTAAGATGACTATTGGTATATTCAGAATCGTGTATGTTATCTCGGTTTATAAAGAATAACAACTCTATGAAGATTGAACACTAAGTCTTCATTCTCCACCCGCATCAGATGAATAATGATCAAACTTACTTTTGAAATTAAGGAAATTGATGCATGTGTACAATCTCTCCCTCTCCTCTTTTTCTTATCTTTCACCTCTACTCTAAGCTTGTCCAAATTCAAGACAGTGGAGGTTGATAGTGAGGATGGGGCCTTCAGAGGTTTACATTTGTGCCTTTAAATCGTTTCATACTTAAAATTGTTTATGTATTAAACGCTTTTGTACACGCGTCCTCAAGAGAGAAACCATTTAACACTTCATATTTTTAAAACAAGACAAGAGGCTCTAATAAGTATTAACCAATCTAAGAGAAGGAAACCAACATGTCATGAAATTCAATTAAGTAATGACATATGCAAGATCCAAGTGTATATCATAATCTTGTGTCTTTCTACCTCATGTTAAATAGCATACTAATAGGATTACATGACTCCAATGTTGCTCTAGATCTATGAAGTTTTAACAACTTAATTATTAATTAAAAAACAAACATATAGTTTGATAACTACACAAGAAAAGAAAGCTTGAAACTTTGAACCTTGCAGTCCTTCAATTGTTGTCAATTTGCAGAAAGCCTGTGTGTTTTATGAGAGCTACTGAAAGCTTTGTTCACAGTCTCCACAAGCATCTGCTGTGATTCAAGAATCATCTCCATTCTCTTATTCTCCATTTCCAATCTGTACCTCTCTACATCTCTTATCATCTCAATCTTCTTATTCTCCATCTTTACAAACTTCTCAGCAAAACCCTTTATTTCTACCGCCAATTGTGCCGCCACACCGCCTTCTTCACCACCATTGTCACCACCCTCTTCTTCTTCCTCCTCCTCCTCATCACCTCCATCATCCTCCTGATGTAAACCTTTATGCCTGTGAACCACAGGGGTCCTCAATCCCCTCACAACCCTGTTTCCACCGTCTGCAAATAGCAGATTTCTAGTTAGATAACCATTGCTGACATGATGGTTTTGATTCTTAGACCTACTGCTTCTCTTGTGAAAAAGAAGCTCGCGATCACCATCATCATCATCATCCTCGTCGTCATCGTCATTTTTTCTCTTTTTGCCATTTGAAGTGCTTGGTTTTTGGTACTCCACCAATGCCATAGGCTGTGATGATGAAATGGGCAAAGGCCCTTTCATCAAATTATCCATAAGTTCAAAGAAACTCCAAGCAGTGGCTTTGGACCGAGGCTTGCCCCGCTCTGCACGGTAACGTTTACGCAGTTTCTCGAGCTTGTGGCGGCATTGCTTGGAGGTTTTCGTTGGCTCGTCATAACCGCAGCGTGCCGCCACCGTTATAGCCACTTCTTCCCACTGTCCAGCCTTTAAAGGCCCCTTCTTTAAGGAGTACCATTTTTCTTGATAAGCTTGTATAAGGTGTGCAGTTTCCTGTGGAGTCCATGGTGAGATTTGTGGTTTACGTGGTGACGAATCAACAGCCGTGTGGCGGAGGAATGGTACTCCTAGTGGTGGTGTTACGGTGGCGATGAGCTCTAGGGTATCATGTGGTGACGACGGTGATCCAGTGGTCAGTGGTGGCGATGGAGAGGGGTCTTTGGGTGATTGATTCGCTTTAAGGCTAGGGCTTCCTTCAAATTTTGCAGGCGAAGATGGAGACGGAGATTCGTGATCCAAATTAGGGTTAGGGCTAGGGTTCTCACGAAAATTAGGGCTTTTTTCAGGATCGTAAGGTTGTTGTTGCTTTGAAAGAGGCGATTCATGATCAGACGTAAGGTTAGGGCTTATACGATTGTCAGGGCTTTCAATGGGATCTTCGTTCCAATTGCTGGCGGTGACGGTGGTGGTGACGGTGAAGTCGGTTGCTTTGAGAGTGGAGGTTCATGGTTAGGGCTGACGTTTTCCGGCGGTAGTTCGGTTTCTGTCGGTGGCGGTGCTGGTGGTAGAAGGGAGGAAGGCGACGGCGGTTCCAAAGGCTGTTGATGATGAAAATTCTCTTCCGGCGGAGGTTCCGGTTGACCTTCAACGTCCTCCGGCGGTGGTTGTCGGTGGTGGTCGGCTGAGTTTTCCGGTTGTTGCGGTGGTGGAGAAGGTGGAATTGAGGTTGTAAATTCTTGTTGATGGTCTACGTGTTCAATTGGTAACGGTGGTGATGGTACGGAGGCGTGAGGTGGTGGAGCGGTGATCGGCGGTTGGAGGTGGTGGCTGTTTTCTGCTTCTTCTTCGTGTGGTGAAGTTGGAGGTTGAGGTGGAGTGGTGGTTGCCATACGGTGGAGCTATTTGGAACCTGTGTGTTTGTGAGATGGTTGTTTTGTATATTGTGGCGGTGGTGGTGGTTGTTACGGTGGTGGTGGTGGTGGTGGTGGTGGTTGATGGTAACAACAACTAATTTAAAAAAGAAAACTAGATGATGAAGTGATTGGTGACAGGGTAGTTCTGAAGTGCGCTTGGTGGTGGTGGTGGTAGTAGTAGGTGACTAGGTGCTACACCTAAATGGCTAAATCCAATTTTTTTAAGTCATTAGGTCCGATTGCGGTTGGATGTACCGGTAAATATAAATAGTGTTTTCGACTCGGTTAAAAATGATGAATTTAAGTTTTAGGAGTGATAGTATGTTTTGTATCATCTAAATATGTTGCTAATTGATGTTTTAGGATTAAAATATATTAGCTTGTGAGTTGTCGTTTTAAAAAATATCAATTGTCTTTGTTTTGTATGTTTTTCCAACCCAAGATAAGTATATGATATGCTAAAATATTAGTTTCTTACTTCGTATGGTACATGGATGGAATAAATGCACTATGAAAATAAAACATAAGAGGTAATATGTCTAATCGGATACTGATGGTAAATAAAATGTTTAAAGTTTAATTTTGCGAAAATTCAAACCATGCAATTAAAAGATAAGAGGATGTGTTTACGTTAACTAAATGCATCTAGTATTTCTTTATAAAGATTAAATGCTTATAGACAGTAAAAAGTAAACTGATTTTGGTAACAAATAAAGTAAAAATAATAATATTTAGAAAACTTTTGTAAAATAAAACCTTTTGAAAAAGTTATCATGTTTACAGACTTAAGCATGAACTAAATTATCCTAAATATTTAAAAACATTAATGAAAAAGCAACTAATAAATTGAAAAGCTAATTTATACACAAAAGGGGCGGTAAACTTGTATTAAATTAATAAAAAAAAGTAAAAACAAGAAAACCATTGCCACCGTAGTAGAACCGACGATACGCCGATATCGTGTTCAAATTAAGAAGGATGAACCATTGGATTGATTTTTTTTAGAATTTTAATCTTAAGAATTGATACATAGTTTAAGTTATAACAATAAAATAGTACAAATTACTCATCCTTTACGTTTTTAGCAGATATAACAAGCATGCGTCAAACTTCACAATACTAGAAGGATGTTCGTGTAATGCAGCGGGATGACATTTTATATATAACGCGTGCATTTAATATTTGTTATTCTTGTAGTGGTTTTATAAAGTTTATTATTGTATCTTACAAAATACAGATCGTTTCAGCAAAAAGTTGTAAGACTCCGTCCCCGAGACGCTTACAGCTGGTAATTGTTTGCACATAAACATACATTTTCATTTCTTTTACATAAATATAATAGCGGAAACATTTAAAAAAATGAAATCTCATTTCATTATAAAAACTTTTGCAAAATAATACATCGTTAATCAGTTACAAAATACATTGTTGCATTACATCACAAAAGCATTATATAAATGGATGTCATCCCAAAAGAGCTGAGTAGCCACCTCGTGTCATCCTCAGCAATTATTACCTGCCAACTGAAAACACATCAAAGTCAGCGTTGCTAAGTGAGTTCTAGTTTTATAAAATAAAACATATTTTTCTTTTGTTAAAACCATTCTTTATATTCATGCGATCATACATCATACGTACACATAAATAATATAATTATTATCTTCCTTAATTTTTCATGCTTTCATTCTTTCATCATTACCTCTTTCTTTTCCTTCAACCATAAACTTTACCTAGTTATTCCTGCTACTAGACCTAGGTCTATCATAGACCAGCTATAATGGTGCATCGCACCTCTGATCACAGTACGTAGGGTAGAGTTTAGGTGTACCACTACTATATGCAAAACCCAACTATTCATGGTACTGGACCTAGGCCTATAATAGACTAACTATAACGGTGCATTGCACCTCTGGTCACAGTACCTAGGGTAGAGTTTAAGTGTACCACTGCTATATGCAATACCCAACTATTCCTGGTACTGGACCTAGACCTATCATATACCAGCTATAACGGTGCATCGCATCTCTGGTCGCAGTACCTAAGGTATGCAGCAATGGGGCTATACAAGTGGTCAATCACAAAGAATGACCCCGATGTGCATCCTCCCGGGGTAGCGAACCCGCACACCGTTGAGCTAACACATTTTAATGACGTGTCCCGACATACAAGGCTTGCAAGACTTTCTTTACTTTCATCATTTATTAATGCATGCATTCTTACTTCATGTTCCTCTTTCATTATTTTTCGCTTTACGAATACTTTCATTCATTCATTAACATAACACGTAAAGCCATAGAAAAAATAAACATACATCATAATAAGGAACATAAAATACACAGTCATCGACATCATACATGACAACATCATACATAATAACATGCATAATTATGCAACATCATCATCATGCCCATCATACTCTCTAAGGTATCACAGTCATCTTACATGCACTTACGGGAACTTACACGTCAAAACTTACATCTGCACTTTTTCCCGAAAGTTAGTAATTAAACTACACATTCCTCGGGTTCACTAGCCCTACTTGGGCATATGGGCACCCTTCAATCGCATGGCCTTCAGGCGACTGAACATCATGCGATTGAACCAATGTGGATGAACACCTATGCGAATGAAACTAATGCGAATGGATTCCATGCGGATGAGTCCCATGCGAATGGACCTAATGCGGATGGAACTAATGCGGATGAGCATTTATGCGTCTGGGCTCTCAGTCGTGCAAATGAACCCTCAGTCGTGCGAATGAACCTCAATCGCACCTCAATCGGCCGTACGGCCTCCATTCGGTCGTCTAGCCCTAACTGATACAGAATGTAGTTTATCCCGAACCCAATCTGCCATCTTCAACCTCCAAGCTCATCTAAACCCATTGTAATCCCAAATCAACTATTCTAAACCTTAGAAATGCATACCATAACACCAATCAAGCACACACATGCTCAAAAGCAAGGCCCAAACGAATCATACACATACCCACACATACACAAACGGGTCAAACACCCACACACACCGACCCCGATTTTCAGATGTGTTCCAGTCTCAATCATTAAAAAAACGTGTAAGAGAGGGGTCCTAGAACTCACACAAACGACCACAACGAGAAAAGCTTCGATTTGACCCGTTTCTCAACGATTTTGCTCACTTGAACCAACTCGAACCAACTTTTCTCTTTTTTCTCCCTTTCTCTCTTCTTGGTTGATTTTTGGTGGGTGTGGGGAGAGGGTAAGGGTTGCCCTCTCCCTAAATACTCTCATTCACCCAACTTTCTCTCGTTGCCGAGTTTGGTTCCTCGACTTTGGACTTTATTTCTCTTTCTTTCTTCGTCTACTTAAAAATAAATAAATAACCGAGTTTTACAAAAGTTTACACCAAAGCGTTTAAAAATAAACATAGGTTAAGTTGTAGTCTCAAAACGTTTTTAAATATGATAGATTAAAAGATTTAACTGAAATATTAAAATATATTAAGTTTTTTTGGTTTATGGATATATAATATAAAATTTTATGCAAGTGTTAGTAAAATGTAAGGTTATTATGTAACTAGTTATAAGGGGTAATGTGTAAATAGAATTATAAATATTATCTTACCCTAAAAATGGTTGTATGTTATGCATTGAATATAGTAAGTATTTTTTATTTTATGGTATCTTAAAATACCTCTCTCATATACTTTACTAGATTAGTCCTCATGTAATACACGGATTGAATAAATAAAATATAAATAATTATTAATAAAAACTTATGTATTATAAAATCATGTTTGAAAATAAAATATGATGTTAATTATATATAAATAGCTACTTTAAGTATAATATTTTAATATAAAATATAAATAAAGTTATAATTAATGTAAAATCATGTGTATATATACTTTAATTCAAGAAATAACTCTCTTATGTAAAAAGTTTCATTTTTAAACATTTGTTTTAAGATTTACTATAAAAAAACTTTTTAAAAAAATATTGTTTTTAAAAATATTGTTTTTATTATTCTGATTGTTTTAATAAGATTGTTTTAAAATATTTCACTTGTCTATATTTTTTTAAAAAAACAAAACAACTTAAAATATTTTATTTAAAAATGTTTAGTGTTTTAAAAAATTTCATATTATATAAAATTTAGCTTCTTGTTATTTAGATTTTGATTACAAGATGTGATCTCTAGTCGGGGATCTAATCATTTGTTTTTTTTAAATAGATAAAAGAGATAAACATAGCAATTAATAACATTTATTTTTAATAAAAAAGAGAAATTTATATGAGTATTTAAATTACTATAATATTCTTTTGGAGGAAAAAATGATTTGAGAATGTCTAAAAAAAATAACAAGTGACAAAAACCTTGTTTTATTATAATTTATAGATTATAGAGATCTATATCTATAGTCTATAGATATTATAAAAGAAGCTTTTCTTTTTCACTTGTCATCTTCTTAAACAATCTTTTTAACACGTGTCATTCTTTTAAACATTTTCACTATATTTTTCCTCCAAAAGAGTATTAAAATAATTTCAACACTTAAACAATTTTTCTCTCTTCATAAAAATTAATTTGGTCAATTTATCCTTTTTCTCTTTCATCTACATTTTTATAAAATCAAACTATGTTTTTAAAAATAAATTTTATTAAAAAAACTAAAATTCAAATCTTTTCTAAAACATTGAACCTTTTAGAATAAAATTTTTTTAATCACTACATTTTTTAAATAATTATAAAAAATATGGAATATTCTAAAAGCAGTTTTATTAAAAAACCACAATAATTTAAAACTTGAGTTTTTAATAAACAAGATTTTTATAAACAATAAACTTTTATAAGAAAATCTTAAGATAATATATAAAAATAAAAATATTTAGATAAGAGAGTTAAAAAATAATATAATTGTTTTATATATTAAACAAGTACGTATATATAATTTTATGCACATCTTATATTAAAATATCGTATTGTAACTTTTTGTGTTTATTACTAACTATAATCCGTTTAATAAATGAGTCTCTAGACTATATATATGTATATATATAATCTATCTATTTTTTATTTCATTAAAATAACTATTCATATGCAATTATAATCACATTTTCCTTAATAATGTTCATTTTCGTGTTTATTACTACTATAATCCGTTTAATAAATGAGTCTCTAGACTATATATATGTATATATATAATCTATCTATTTTTTATTTCATTAAAATAACTATTCATATGCAATTATAATCACATTTTCCTTAATAATGTTCATTTTCGTGTTTATTACTAACTATAATCCGTTTAATAACTTTTTGTGTTTATTACTAACATGGTTTTAAAATTCGAAAATTTTTATTACTAATTATTTATTATTTTATTTATTCAACTCGTGTAATACATAAGTTACTAACCTAGTTATAGATATATAGTATAGATTTTATTTAGTGTCGCAAGTTCCAACGGACGCATTCAAATCATTTTTCTCAATCCATATAACTAGCCTTTTTAGCTTTGGCACCTAGACAAATTAAATAAAAGAAAAACCTCTGCTGTGTAACACTTGAAATAAGCTCATAAGATCAAAATATAATTTGTTGCAAACATTATAAGATAACGATTTATTATATATTTTTTAAATTAATGAAGTTAAAGAAAAAATGATCCTTTAAAGACAAAGTTACAACCCATAATTTATTAGGTTCAGTAGTATCTCTATCAGGTTTATTTATTAAAACTGTTTTGATAATTATTAATCAAATTAATAATAGTTAATGCAGCGGAATAAAATATTAAATACAAAAAAATAAACATGACATGATCTTGGTTACAAACGATGCAAAACAGATTATAATTAACCTATTGATGAGATATAATATACACTGCTTAATAGTTAACCGTTTGAGACAGCAAGGATTCAACGAACGAGTGTTAGAAAACGAACCGAGACGGGACACGAGAAGCCATAGCTAGGCGACGCGGGTGTCGTGACGGCTTACGAGAGCACGGGAGCAACAACAACAAAATGTTGTGGTGGTGGTGTGTGATTTTAGTCGGCAGTCAAAAGAAGATTGTCTCGTTTCAGTGGGGTAAAGTTGTTGATATTCTTTCATCAAAATAATGTTTCCTTTATTGTTTTCTCTTGGCGGCTCAACCAATAATAATGGGTGAAGGGTTTATCACCGTTATGATCCCATTATATGCTTAATTAATTCATAGCTGGCCTCGGGCCCGGTTGGATTAATTTAGCCCATGATTTTAACGAAACTCGTAATCCTTTAACGTTTAATAACTGAATGTTTTTTATTAATTAATTATAACCATTATATATTATTAAACTTGATAGTGGTTCGTATATTTAGCAGTTAATCTAGTTAAGTGGATTTGAACTCGTTGCCTAAGGTGTAACTCTAACGAATCATAACTCAATTGACAACATTAACTAATCGAACCCGTAAAACATAATTATCATAAAAAAACATGTATCAAGATTTCAAACATGTTTCCTGACATTTAGAGAAGATAAGTTGCCAGTGTTGTCTCCATATAGACATTGTTAAGGATAAAGAGAGTCATCATCATATGTTTCATGGTGATGATAAAGATGGTTGTTGTTGTTAATAGAAGAGTGTTTAAGGCGAGGAAGCAAAATAAATGATCAACTTTTTTAATCGCATTTATGTTAGAGAGAGGTATAGTTTGGAATTCTTTAATTTCTGTAAACTAATTTTATAGAAAAAAAATCAAGCCACTTGACTTGTATGCCAGCGGTAAGGTAGACCTATATAACCAGATTCAACAATAGTAAGAATAATAGTAAGAAGTCTACAGGACCGGTGAAGGGGATCACTTACAACACAACATCACAAAGAGAAGATTAAACAAACTTAATCAAACAGTAAACTGCATTAACCACAAATGAGACACTAAGAACACAAGTAATATAAAAGACTGAACAAGAGAACACAAATGTATATGGTTTTCAAGATGCAGTACATTGCTTTCGTTATGTTCTATTACAAGTGTTATAAAACATATGTGAAATATACAAGAACATGAGATACATATATTACATCCTACAGCCGGCTATACTTTGAAAGCCAGCTGAATACAATTGACTAGACACAAACAAAATCAATTGTAGAGTTAAAAGGCAAATTGCCTTTTGACTTGTGATTATGATATACCATAGCTCACATCCTTATCTATTACAAAAAAATGATAAAGTACATGAAGTAGAAGGTTATAGACTTAAGACCTCAATATACAGTTACCTAAAGCATGGACCTTTTCACCAACTCATGTAAGTTGGTGACATTACCGAGATGCAACGGAAATGTGTTCAGCTTTATGGAAAAGAACATCAGATAAAGCATGTGTCAAAAGTCTTCGGAAGAAATTTGTCTTCATGAGTTGAAGCTTCGGAAGACTTCATCTTTGGCTTCGGAAAATATTGGTCTTGGCTTCGGAAGATATTGGTCTTGGCTTCGGAAGATATTGGTCTTGGCTTCGGAAGATTTCACACTTAGAATATTTCTATTGCATGTGTGAAACTTCCTAAGTATTCTTTTTAAATGCACTTGTGTAGCATGCATGATAGACTTTGGATGTTTGGGTTGCATCAGCCTCTTCATTAATATCTACAAAGTCATTTTATAATTTTGTAGTAGCGTGAGTTTTTCATTAAAAAAAACAAAAAAAACTACTTTTTAAAATTATAAATAAGAAAATTTATTTCACACGTCATTGTATATAATATTTTTGAACAGCAAATGTATGACCATGTTCAGAGGATATGTATTATTTTAATCGGGCTCACCTATCCGTTTTCCAACTGGGACCGCACCCCCAATCCCCATAGAAGAAAACTCATTACTGAGAAAATCTCCTGACTCAAATCTGAGCATTTTGCTCAGAGTGAAACTTAAACTCATGATCTTCTATTTATTTTCATGTCATGGGTAACTCAACTTAACTAATTAGGTTGATGAACACTATCTGCCCTTTAAAATCACACTTTACAAGTCTTCAAACACATTTATTAGAGCCATTTTAACCTAAATTCTTAAACTTACTATAATCCTTTAGCATTAATTATACATTATTGATGCTCTACTATTTCTTTGCTTTTTCCCATCTTTTTAAGCAACATGACAAACACATAAATTTTCTTTTAGTTATATAAATTTTAGAATATGATTTTTATATGATTCAAAATAAAAATGTTCAACGTGCTTATATTCATTTTTAAGTTTTGATGTAAGTTTTATTCAAAATCAAGTTATGCATTATGATGTACAAGTCATTAAAATACAAATATATAAGCTGTCAAAACTGCTTCACCATTTTATATTTTCATAAATGTTTTTATGGTCCTCTTGCCACCTAAAAAACACAATGCTTTATAAAAAAATTGAGTTTGTCATTACGAGTTGCTTATTTTTACCAGCATTGGGTGTGAATATTATTCAAAATCGGATTGTTAAAAATAATACATAGATGATAGAAGAACAAATGTAAATCCAAACCTAATTCCAATTTTTTTTACTTTTAAAATACAGTTTATTATAAAAATAAAAATATGCCCTTGCACATGTTTATTTTATCTATAACTAGCCTTAAGCCCCCTACGTTACAGTGGAAGCGTAAAACCGTGTCAAATAATACCAATGACCTCACTAACATCCAAAAATCTCGTAGTAAAAAGTAAAATAAAAATAAACGAAAAGTAAGTGTAAAAATGTTAAATCCCGAAGATAGAACGTAAAACATATAAAACAATACAATACGTATGTCGATCTAGAACCACTGCGTTGCAATGGGGTAGTTAAATGATAAAATATAAGGGTAAAATCATTGAACCACACTCGTACGTTGCGTTGAGTTAACTTACAAAATTAAAACTGAACTGTAAAACAAAAAAAAATTAGATTTGAAAGTAAAAAAAACGGTCGGGGTTCAAATGATAAAAAGTATAAAAATATTGGATTAAAATAGGAAATTAGTTAAGTATTAAAAAAAGAGACAAAGGTGTGTACAACCTATTAAGCATACTGTACAACCCCACTAAGCATAGCAAAGTTCGTAATATATATAAACAATATTACGCCCCCGCGTTACAGCGAGGGATGTAAAACCGTGTCAAATAGCACCAATGACACAACACCGCTAGTGACCACCTACACAAAAAAAACTCGTATTTAAAAAGAAATAAAAAACGAAAAAATATAACCGAATGAAAAGTAGACGCAAAACTTTGAACCACATAGGCAAAACGTAAAACATATAAAACAATAAGTCTATCTAGGACTACTTCATTGCGATGGTGCCGTTGAACAGGTAAAATCAAATGCACTGCGATGTGTTAACTCATAAATTTTATACCGAAACGTAAAAGGAAAAATTTGTGAAATCATAAAAAGTATAGGAGACAAAAGTTGAAAGTAAAAAAAATATTAGGATTAAATTATAAAATATGTAAATGTATTTGCTTTAAATAAAAATGTTAAAGATAAAAAAGGTGGGTACAACCCCACTAAGCACAATGTACAACGTAAAACATACAAAACAATAAATCTAGGACCATTGTGTTGCGACGGCGCCATTAAACAGGAAAAAAATGAGCTTGAAAACGTTGAATCACACAGGCACGCTACGATGTGTTAACTCGCAAATTTTACACCGAAACGTAAAAGAAAAAAATTGTAAAAACATATAAGTATAGGAGGCAAAAGTTGAAAGTAAAAATGTTAGGATTAAATTATAAAATATGTAAAAATATTTGGTTAAAATCAAAAGGTTAAAGATAATAAAAAACAAAAGAAAAAACAAAAAAAGATGGGTACCTCCGTAGGGATGGCTCAACAGGTTGGCTGAGGATAAGTAGTGATAGGAGCAGGGTGGGATCTATGGCCTCGGGAGTGGGGTCGACTGGCTAAGGATAAGTAGTGATAGGAGCAGACCGTAGGGATGGCTCAACAAATATAGAGACATGGTCAGTGGAACGACCATCGGGAATTGCGGTCCGATGATACACACGACTCCCGGGACAAGCTCCTCCGGGAGGTCGGCATGAATCTCGAATGTACACGTCCACCAATACGTGTTGGGAGGAGGGGGAGGTAGTCCGGAGAACAGAGTCGTGGGTAATGCCTCGAGGGCGTCAGGTGTGACGTCGGGAATAGGTTCGGTGACAGGGATAGCAGGTGGTGTAGGGGTCTTGGTTAGTAGCACCAGTCAGCTGAATCAGAGCATCGGGAGTAGAAGTTGGGAGGACAGATGTGGATCCTTCAGAAGAGGTCGGAGATGTGGGCTCGTACTCCTCATCCGAATCAAAAATGTAAATCGGCAACGATGCTGAAGACATCTCTATGACAAGGCAATACACAAGTACAATTGTTATAAGTTAAGTTAATATATAAAGCGATAAAGATATGTAATGAACTACAGTTATAGTCTAGGTCCACTAAATGCAACCTAATTCTTTATAACTAATGGCTCTGATACCAATCTGTCACACCCCCAACCATGGTGGTTTCCCGCGGGGCGTGAACGTCATGGAGACCATAGTCATTGATCGACCACTATATGGTTTAGTAAACATACGATGCAAATAAGTTTAAAGATACATAATTGTTTCAGAGTTGAATTGCGAAAGCAATAGAGCTAATGTAATTGTTTTCAAAACATGACAAATACAATGATAAATGTCCCAAACAGCATGAATGGCCCTAATGCGACGTGGACCAAGCTAGCTTAACTTGATGCAAATATTAAATACCTGAGAAAAACATGCATGAAAATATGTCAACATAAAGTTGGTGAGTTCACAGGTTTTAAAGTAATACTAAACAGATTAATGAACCACAAATCTTTCATGATTTGGTTGTCGATCATACAATACTACAATATTATATAAGCACCGCAACCGAAGCTAGACCGTAACAGTAACAAATTGCCCCTACCCATGCCTACCGTAAGCATGAGTGTGAACAGGTTAATAATGCATCCGTTTAGACCTCCAGTCAAGATTAGGGTAATTAATCCGGGTGGGGGTAGTCAAACCCAATAGTACTATCCATGATTACCTCGCTTTGGGAAATAAACTAACGGTCCGATAACATGGGACTTTATACGGTAAGTAAACAACTTATATAACATGTGAAATCATTAACAAGTAAATGTGTCTAGGAAAATAGTAATTTGCATGTAATCTTCCCCAAAAGGAAAATAAGTAAAATGGGGTCGTGAAACTCACTTGTAATGCACACGTGAATTCTAGCAATAGTCTGTACGTATGATTGGTCTAGAAATCTCCTAAACAAAATCACAATATATTCATAGGGTCATGATTACTGACCCTAGATGGTCATGCATAACTTATCCACAAAGTTAGTTCTGAAAATATCACTTGACTAGTTAGACACGTTGAGCCGTTAATGTTTTATTTAGATTCTTGTCTTCATAGTTATCTTCATAAAAACACATGATGTATTGAATGGTTTTATATTAAGTATAATAGCATTATACTTTTCATGTGTATGAGTTCTTTTCATCAAATACCTCCAAAAGTGTACTTTATATAATATGGACATTGGAACAGAAAACAAGAGGATTTTTAGGTCTGGTGACATCTCTTTTCACGGTACAAAGAATTTTTATAAAATCTGATATTTTTACCGCATCTAGATCTATGTCTTAGGTTTCCAAAAAAGTATATCTTGTAGTATGTAAGTTGGGATTCAAAATGTTTATCAAAGTTCATATCATCTTCATTTGTATGAAAAACGCAGCGGAATATAGTTTTAAAACATGTTAATATGTTGATTATTAAACCCATTTTATAAGCAAACCCCAAAGCCATGGATCAATATACGAAATACATACAAAGGAATAACATAGGATGTAAAGAACACAACCTTTGGAGCTGATCAAAGACGAATTTCAAGAAGAGAAAGAAGATGAAATCGTGGCTGAAACTTCAAAATAGAAGTCCTCAAGAGGTGATACCCCAAGCTTGTACAAACACCTTTGATTGCTAGGCTTCTTGACATAAATTTCAGCAACAAATCCTCTTTTGTATGCTGAAATTTTGCTCTAACTATTCTTCAACCGTGAGAGAAAGAGAGAGTAGAGAGAGAGCTTTTGGTGGTGTGGTGTTTGGATGTGATAGAATGAAAAAATGTTTAAAGTGTCCAAGACTTGCATGTCTTGGAACTAATAAAATGGGGCATCCAAGACCAAAAGGGGCGGCCGAAAATGGCCCCCTTTTGTTTCCCTCTCAATTTAAATTTTATAAAAAAAATACAATCACATCCCTTGTTTTATAAAATTAAAACCATTTTAATTTTATATCACTAACACACACTATTATTGCCATTGCTTAAACATATTAAATAATGTACAAATAATCTTCTATGAACAAATTATCTATATAATGATGTTCATCTACAAAAGCAATAATTTAGAAAATCCATTTTCTAAATTGGTGTCATTATTTATTTGTGCGATCTTATCAACAAATAAATTACCTTTTGGTGTTGTTTGGCTTGTTATTGGGTATGACCCGACTTGGATCATATTACACTAGCCACATCAATTTAATATGAATCTTGGGCAGATCAATACTTTCAATCTCCCACTTGCACAAGATTTATAGAAGATTGATGCAAGCAGCAAATAACGCCTAGCAACGGTTTGCTACCCCTAATGTATATGACTAAGTGCCATTCAATAACATTATCCTTTTCAAGTACCTTACTTGAAATGTTTTAGGTGAATTAATCATCTATTTTTTGTTGCAGATGTCATGTTAAATCCAAGAGACACAGAATTGTCATTCTCTGATGATTTAACTTTAGCAGGCCTTAGACATCTAACTCTCAACGAATAAGAGGAACAAATTCCATCTCGATTACATACGTCTCTCACAATCACCCTCATGTTATACCTGAACTCAACCTTATGTACTGCCTTTTCAGAACAGCAAAGAACTAAGTCAAAGTACAATACTTGGTGAATATTAAGACCCAATATGTATCTCAGGTTGAGGATACAATGATATTCGCCTTACTCAAAATCTCTTATGACAAATCAGCAAGATTCCATGCAGAAATAATTGAGAGCGGGTCAATCCAATATCTATATCCCATAGATATCAATGAACCTTGGTAGCAACCTCTTGCTGTATATTCATACCATATGAATATCAACCAATCCAAGTTCATTATAGTCTTATATTTATAGTGTTCCCCAAGTATAATCGACTGCGGACGTTTAGAATAACTTATTATTCATGGATTTAAACATGCTAAAATAGAAGAACAAATGAAATTATAACTATATAATTAAGTCAAATAACATTAGTTCCAATATCTATGCAAAATACAACATCAAACCCAGTCACATGAATATCTAAGTCCCATGGCACAAACATGACCCTCATGCTTTGCCTTTTCGAGGAGCTTTGTGAGTGGATCCGCACACATTTTATCAGTGTGAACTTTGTGAATACATATCTTTCCCTTTTCAACTTCATCCCTTATGTAGTTGAATCTCCGTTCAATGTGCCGAGTCTTTTGATGAGCATGAGGTTCCTTGATTTGAGCAATCGCACCCTCGTTGTCACAAAAGATCTCTAGGGGATCCTGAATGGAAAGGACTACCCCTAGATCGGCTATGAATTTCTTCAGCCATGCAGCTTCCTGTGTGCCATTGAAGCGGCGACGTATTCTGACTCTGTAGTGGACAACGCTACGACTTCTTGCTTTGAGCTTTTCCAAGAAATAGCTCCCCCATTCAGAATAAAGATGTACCCCGATTGAGATCGTGAATCATCACGATCGGTTTGGAAACTCGCATCCGTGTAACCTTTTACAACGAGTTCCTCTTCACCAGATCCGTAGATCAAGAACATGTCTTAGTCCTCCTTAGGTACTTTAGAATGTTCTTGACAGCGATCCAATGACTATCACCAGGATTTTGCTGGTATCTACTTGTCATGCTCAAAGCGCATGACACGTCTGGTCTAGTGCATATCATTGCATACATGATGGATCCTATAGCAGATGCATATGGGATAGCCTTCATTCTATTTTGCTCCTCCTTTGAGCTTGGACATTGAGTTGTACTCAATATTTTCCCTCTCTGAATAGGTACAGTACCTTTCTTAGAGTTTTCCATCTTGAATCTTTTCAAGATTTTGTCAATGTATGCACTTTGATTCAAACCAATTAGCCGTTTGATCTATCCCTATAGATCTTTATTCCCAGAATATAGGCAGCTTCACCAAGATCCTTGATGGAAAAACAACTTCCAAGCCAGGTTTTTACACCTTCCATGGTTGGAATGTCGTTTCCAAACAGTAGTATGTCATCAACATATAATACTAGGAAGGTTATTGTGCTCCCACTAGCCTTCTTATACACGCAAGCCGCATCAGCGTTTTTGATGAAGCCAATTTCTTTACTTCATCATCAAAACTGATTCCAACTTCTTGATGCTTGTTTCAATCCATAGATTGATTTCATTAACTTGCATACTTTATTAGGATATTTTGGATCGACAAAACCTTCAGGCTGAACCATATAGACATCTTCCTTAAGATATCCATTTAGGAAAGCGGTTTTGACATCCATTTGCCAAATCTTATAATCATAATGAGCTGCTATGGCAAATAATATCCTTATAGACTTAAGCATTGCAACAGGTGAGAAGGTTTCATCATAATCAACCCCTTGAGTTTGAGTGAAACCCTTTGCTACAAGTCTAGCTTGTAAGTATCCAAGTTTCCATACATATCAGTTTTCTTCTTGAAAAACCCTTACTTCCAACTATATTTGGAATTAAGAGGTGGCACAACAAGTTCCCAAACTTTATTGTCATACATGGATTGCATCTCAACGTTCATGGCCTCAAGCCATTTGTCACAATCCAAATGGACACTGCATCATGATATGTGGTTGGTTCATCTGAATCCACCACATAGCATCCATCCATGAAAAATCCGTATCTGTCAGGTGGATTACTAGTTCTACCACTTCTGCGAACGTTTGTGTGTATCGATCAACCGCTTGATCATCCTCAACATCCTCACGTTGAGTGCTAGTTTCAACAAACGTGCACGGGCTGTGTTTCTTGATCCTCCTCAAGATCCACTGTTCTACTGCTAGTTCTTCCATAAGGAACTTAGTTTCTAAGAACTCACCCTTTCTGGAAACAAACACCTTTTGTTCCAGTGGATCATAGAAATAATATCCCACAGAATCTCTAGGATATCCAACAAAGATACACTTGGTGGATCGGACATCTAATTTGTTTGGGGTGGGAGTCTTAACATAAGCCTCACAACCCCAGACCCTTAAGTACGATAAGGATGGAACTCTTCCATGCCATATCTCAAAAGGTGTCTTTTCCACCTTTTCGGTTGGGGCCATATTCAGAATACGGGCTGCGGAGAGCAAAGCGAAACCCCAAAAAGATAGAGGTAATGTGCTTCTAGCCATCATAGATCGAACCATATCCAATAAGGTTCGATTCCTCCTCTCAGACACACCATTATGTTGTGGTGTTCCAGGTGGAGTGAGTTGTGAGACAATCCCACAACTCCTAAGATGATCTTGAAAAACATCACTTAGGTATTCGCCACCTCTATCGGTGCGGAGAATTTTAATTGACCTGTTGAGTTGATTTTCTACTTCATTCTTGAAAATTTTGAACATTTCAAAAGCTTCATCTTTGTGCCTTAATAAGTACACATACCCATAGCGACTGTAATCGTCGGTAAAGGTAATAAAGTATCTTTCACCATTCCTAGCCATTGGCTTAAAAGGACCACATACATCCGAATGTATGATACCTAATAAATCTTTTGCCCTTCGTTAGTTCCACTAAAGGGTGCCTTAGTCAATTTACCTTGTAAACAAGATTCACATACATCAAATGAATCACATTCATTTGTTTTTAAAAGACCTTTCTTTTGACGTGTTTGTATACGTTTCTTGTTTATATGACCAAGGCGACAATGCCAAAGGTAGGTATCATTCAAATCTAATTTGAGTCTTTTGGTGGTTGCTTGGTACATGGAGCTATCATATGTTACGTTTTCATGAACCAATTCATAAATACCATTACAAGGTATAGCTTTAAAATAAAATACATGATTTAAAGAAACATGAATATCATTGTCAACAAACTTGAAATCATAATCATATTGTCTTAAACGGGAAACAGAAATTATGTTCCTAGTCAAACTAGGAGCATACAATACATTATATAAAATGACTTCCAAACCACTTGGAAGCTTCAAAATGTAGTCTCCTCGGCTTCAACGTGAACTTTTGCACCATTGCCCATGAATAGACTTATTTCCCCTTTTGCATAATGCTCATTTCTTTTGAACCCCTGCAATAAATTGCAAATGTGAGTTCCACATCCGGTATCTAATACCCATGTGTTAGAAGAAATAACATTTAGCTCAACATGTATCATGTAAATTATACCTGAGGTTTGCCCTGCATCCCTCTTTTCTCTTAACTCTTTGAGATAGACTGGACAATTTCTCATCCAATGCCCTATCTCACCACATTTGAAGCATGGGTCGTTTGCAGCAACCTTTTACTTCTTCTCCTTGGGCTTCGGAGGTTCCGCCCTAACAACCATCTTCCCCTTTCTTCCAACGTGCCCCTTTCCTTTGGCAACATTTGCCTTAGGAGGGGGTAGAGACCTCTTCTTTCTCCCACCTTCATTAATGGTGAGAACGGGTAAAACCCCTTTTTCCATTCCCGCCTCAGCTGATTTGAGCATCGAATGAAGTTCATTTATGCTCTTGTCCCATCCGTTCATGTTGTAATTCATGACGAATGCCTCAAACCTTTTAGATAGGCCATTAAGGATCAAATCCGTGGCCAACTCCTTTGAGACAGGACAATTTAGCCTTTGAAGGCGGTCGATGTGGCTTTTCATCTTAAGAACATAAGATGAAACTGATTGGGATTCTTCCATCCGACATGCATGAAGTGCTCGAACCGTTTCGAAGCGCTC
Organism: Flaveria trinervia; assembly: GCA_025506515.1. NCBI lineage: Eukaryota > Viridiplantae > Streptophyta > Magnoliopsida > Asterales > Asteraceae > Flaveria > Flaveria trinervia. Next base: position 9,796,331 of record CM046444.1, on the reverse strand, counting down.
CACTCTAGCTTGTTGTTGGAACGTTTCCCGCAACTGAGTGATCATGTCATAGGCTCCATGGAGCTCATACTCCTTTTGGAGTTCGGGTGTCATACTTGCTAACATTAAGCAAGAGACTTGGACGGAGTCTTCCACATATTTAACCCAATCGTATAGGCCTCCACATCCTCCTCGTTAGGTTCATCGGGGATGGGATCATCAAGAATGTAGGCCCGCTTTTCTTGCTTGAGAACAATTCTCAAGTTGCGGTACCAATCCATGAAGTTGTTAGGTGTTAGACGATCCCTTTGAAGGATCGCCCTAAGAGATTGGTTGTTTGGTTTGGTACATCGTTATTAGCGTTGGTGTGGTCGGCCATCTACAAGATTTTACAAAGTTTCCATTTTAGTAATCGCTGATATAATTATATATTTCAATTATTAATACCCTTTACGTCTCATAGACTATTAAGAAAATTTTAGAATCCAACGTTATATTTAAATATTGGTTAGGTGACCTTTGTCCCATTATTTAAATAAACAAGGTAGTCATATATGACAATTGCAACCCATTGCAACTTAATGGTATGGGATCGTTTGAACATCTTATGTTTACAACGGCATGTTATCCCATCAACACCTTTTATAAAACACATTTTAGGTGATCCATTCAATATATTTTATAAATCAAGTCGTCCTACTTACACACACGTGTGAGTTTACTACATAAGTGGTTAGGTGACCTTTATCCCACAAACATGGTATTCTTATCTCAAGTTACAAGTTCCCTCAAAGTGGTTAGGTGACCTTTATCCCACTAAGAGTTTGCAAATAACCTAAGTGTTGTATAAAAGGATGGTGTTTAACTTGTTTCTCAAAAGGGATTTGAAATTTCACAATTCTTTTTTAGAAAAGTCCATGTAGTATATGATTGTATGCATTCAACCATATGGTATCCATTGGTTCTTTTAAATAAAACCCATTTTATTTTTCAAACCAATAACTCCTTTTATAGACCCATTCTATTTAGCTTAATGATTTGAGAACCAATTACATGTAATAGTTTGTTCTAGTTGATGGTTTGTTAATGACATCCAAATATCCAAAACAAAACACATCATAAGCATTCAACCAAGCATAACCAATAATCCAAATATGCATAACAAAGTATACTAAGTTGAGCACACTGTTTAGCCAAAACAAGTGTGTGTCAAAAGGTCTTGTCCTAAGGGTTAAGAACATGACACATGGTTGACAAAAGGAACTCCCACTTGAATCCACATCTTCAAGCATCCTCTTTGTCCATCTTTTCTTCAAGTCTTGATCTTGAACATACTTACAAAATATGTATCCTAATACATTTTTCTAGTAAAGATGGACTCCTAATCTATTTTTATTACAAACCATATGAATGAATAGATTACAAAACAAGACTTGAAATAAAATAAATATTACATGCCCAAAAGAATATAACATGACAACCAATCATTCAATCCAAATGGTCAAGACTTTGTTATGCATAACCAAAACAACATATCCAAAATTCCTATGTCACGAAATGGGGCAGCCCCTTTTAACCCATGTTCTTGGCCAACATAAACCAAGAACAAATGGGTTAAGTCCATACAAACAAACATCTTATGACTAGATTTTTTAAAGATCCTTACATGCATAAAGTAATATCTTTAAGAAATCAAAAGGGGTTTTACATTCCAGCCCACAAACATACGGGTATGTGGTGTCAAACACCATAAAAACCGAGAACAAGCAAGAAAATACATGTATGCTTTCGTATATGTGGCTCTTGATGCCATTGTTAGGATTCAACATGTTTATCAAAGTTCATATCATCTTCATTTGTATGAAAAACGCAGCGGAATATAGTTTTAAAACATGTTAATATGTGATTATTAAACCCATTTTAATAAGCAAACCCCAAAGCCATGGATCAATATACGAAATACATACAAAGGAATAAACATAGGATGTAAAGAACACAACCTTTGGAGTTGATGAAAGACGAATTTCAAGAAGAGAAAGAAGATGAAATCGTGGCTGAAACTTCAAAATAGAAGTCCTCAAGAGGTGATACCCCAAGCTTGTACAACACCTTTGATTGCTAGGCTTCTTGACACAAATTTTCAGCAACAAAATCCTCTTTTGTATGCTGAAATTTCTGCTCTAACTATTCTTCAAACCGTGAGAGAAAGAGAGAGTAGAGAAAGAGCTTTGGGTGTGTGCTGCTTGGATGTGATAGAATGAAAATGTGTTAAAGTGTCCAAGACTTGCATGTCTTGGAACTAATAAAATGGGGCATCCAAGACCAAAAGGGGCGGCCGAAAATGGCCCCCTTTTGTTTCCCTCTCAATTTAAATTTTTATAAAAAATATACAATCACATCCCTTGTTTTATAAAATTAAAACCATTTTAATTTTATATCACTAACACACACTATTATTTGCCATTCCTTAACCATATTAAATAATGTACAAATAATCTTCTATGAACAAATATCTATATAATGATGTTCATCTACAAAAGCAATAATTTAGAAAATCCAATTTTCTAAATTGGTGTCATTATTTATTTGTGCGATCTTATCAACAAATAAATTACCTTTTGGTGTTTGTTTGGCTTGTTATTGGGTATGACCCGACTTGGATCATATTACACTAGCCACATCAATTTAATATGAATCTTGGGCAGATCAATACTTTCAGTAACTAAGTTAAGTGCCTCGAAATAGGTCATGAAACAACAAATGTCAATGCAACATTTTTCTGTACATGTCCATGGATTTTACCTTTTTGAGGGGTCAAACCCTATATTCACATATAGAGCCTGTAGTAATTTTAAACCTAACACCTTAAGCTAAGTTACCACAGAAGGAAAATCTCCATTTGATTACTTTAAGCATAACTTATGCCTCAATCTTTCTGCCCTATCTTGTCACACCCCAACCTTGACGGCGGAAACGTCGAGATGTGAGAGTTAGGATTGTTCACAACCACATAACGCTATAATTAAATGTAAATATTTAAATTATAAGTTTCAAAGGGAAGTACAAACATAAGTATCAAACTTGAAATAAGTTCAAACATAAATCAAAACATAACATAACATTTTAATTATTAGACTAGGTCCAAGTCCTAGTTCATTGCAAGCTTCAAAAGTCCACTTTAAACTTGGGGATTTCCTGAAACAAGATAAAAATAAAAAGGTCAATTATAAATAGTTGGTGAGTTTCCAAGGTTTCATACATAATATGATAAGATCACAAGTAGCAATTCATGTCATAGGTCATAAGCAAGTAAGGTTACAGAACACATATCGTTACAACCAAACCTCGACTTGATTACAAGTATAAAAGATTGGCTAAGTGTATTTGGTTCCCATGATGAACAAGCATACGTCATCAGGAGTCGGCAATACCTCGACTTTAGCACCAAATAGGCTTGTCAGACCAAAGATCTAAGACGTTACCAGGCTAGCAATAGTTAATGATTGTAAACAAAAATACGTATCTCATATAAACACTTACAATACACAAAGAACCATGATAAAAATATGAATTGCAAGTGCTTTACAAGTCTAAACGTTTACAAGTGTGTTAAGTATAAATAATCATGTTTCACCCCAAATTAGTGTGAAAAAGGTAAAAAGAGGCAAGGAAAACTCACGTGTCAAATAAGTATAAATAAAGTTCAATAAGAATAATGTATGTCGTTCCAAGATAAAACGTCACAATGCACCTAAATATATAAATATAACAAGATTTAGGTTAATAATAAGATTAACGAGTTAACATGAACTAGGGTATTAGAATTTGGGGATTTTTATAAAGTTAATAAATTCTTATAGAAATACTATTTATGAAATTTATAAAATTTATTTTTTTTAGGAAATTGATCCTTTGTAAATAACTTGTGATTTTATTTATAAAAATTATATTATAATCATCATGATAAATCCTTAAACAAAGTTAACATAAGGTCTAATATTAATTTAATATCTCTAAGTATTATATAACAATCTAATTTTATAAAAATGTTTAATTATAACGTTTGTAAATAATTTTATATTAAAATATTAAAAGGTTTTACAAGAATAAATTTTTAAGAAATATTTAGATGACTTTAAAAATATTTGAAATTTATAAAAGTTATTTTTATATTTATTAGAAATTTTCTGTAATTTATTTAAGGATAAAAACCTTCTAAAAAAAAGAACATGAGGGTGCCGGGTTCGAACCCGGGACCTCATGTTGAGGGTTCAATGTCTTAACCAGTAAACCAAGGCACTCAGCCGCGTTTACATCTGGGTTTTAAGTTCTTTTAAACATAAACTAAATGGTTTTCCCCAAACCCCAAGAACCGTAGTTTGTTCAAGTCCAAAATTGACGATCGATTCGATGTTAATGCTCGAATAATCATGGGGCTTTGATTCCCCACTGTATTTCGAGCATAATCATGTGTTCAATTACGCGATTTGAAGATGAACTGATGATGAAAAGACGATGCTAAGGCCACGACACACGTACGACTGGTTCGATGTTCAAACGATGATGTTAAACAAATTGGTTGCACAGATAGTTTCCAAAAATCTTGTTGTACAAAAGCCCTTTGTCAATTTCAGGACTTGAAGTCCAGAGGATGGTGTTCGAGTAGAAGATAGGTCGCGACTAAGTGGGTATTCAAAGTTGATGTTGGGCTTGTTTTAGGTGGAATTGAACATTGTAATCGATTAGAGATAGATAAGAGATGGTTCATGTTAAATTAATTCGATTATTATTGTGATTTAATGCTTCAACGGGTACGAACTTAAGGCTTCGGTTACTTCGAATGAGAAGGCTTTGTAACCGGTTTTAATCACGATTTAGGTAGTTAATTGAGTTCGCTTCGAGTCTAGGAACGTTTGGCATGGTTTTGGGGGTTTCAATTCGAAGGAAAAAGATGGTTTTAGGACCACCGGACTCCGGCCGGAGGGTGGCCGGAGTTGTGGCCGGAAAAACATGAGGGATATGGGGAAGGGGGTTTGGATTTTCATTTATGACACCTTTGGTCCCCAAGGTTTGTAGTTTTACATTTTATGTACAAACCTTGTTTTTAAGGTTTATAAAATAACAAAAACAACCCCTAAATTCTTAATTAAGTTTATGTTTTAAACATGGTTAAGTTTAATAACCCTTATAAATTATAAGTAACCTTATTAAAAGCAATCTTATTATTACTAATACTATTATTCATTATTATTACTTATTATTATTGTTACTTTTATTAATATTAACATTATTATTATTTAATATTATTTTTAACTTTCATAAAAACTCAATGACAATAATGAATAAGTACAAACAACACATGAGCTTCAAAATTGACAATAATAACCCTTGTAAGAGTAAACGAAGTTAACTTTTAGTTAACAAAAATACGAGATGTTACATATCTATTCTGCCAAAAATTCAGGTTCAACACTTTAATTATGTTTGTACGTTTTCGATAGGTTATACTCATCAAAAAATTTCTAGGTTGGATGAATTAAAAACTAGACGTCCTAAAGTTAATGTTAGGCTCAAGAAACTGTTCATTTGACCATGTGTAGGTCGAGTTATGGTGTCGAAAACACAGAACATGAATATGCTAAAAATTGTCTTACATGTTTTGTTACTTTTTAAACTTTGCTAGAACACTTTTGGATGAGTTAGTGAACATGAACACATCATGGTGATGTATAGAAGATTAGAAACAAGGTACTAACCTTAAACAAGCAAGGAGAAAGAGATGGTAGTCTTAAAATGCAAGGAAAAAGAAGACTTGATCCTTTAAACTAAGAACCAACCAAGGAAAAGTAGAGAAGATGTTGTAGGATACTTGGAAGCTTCAAGAGTCACTTGGTCTTCAACAATAACACTTGAATCACCCAAGATTTGTAATAAATGAGTTGAAAATAAAATGAGATGGTGGTGATGGTGCTTTGGACGAATTTGAGGGGAGGAGGAGAAAGAGGATGAGTGTGATGAAATGTGTAGGTGAAATATGAATGAAGGTGTTCTCTCTCAAGCCTTTTAAATTCACACCAGATGAATCACTTTATTCAATTCAAGAAGGAAATTACAAAAATGGTAATGGAGGTTCATGTCTTTCAACATGGTAAAAGCAATTTCATTAAAATTGAAATTCTTAAAGTTCACACAAAGCCAACAAGGAATATTAAATGGGAAAGGGAATGGAAGAAAAGTGAAGTGATGGGTGGGGTGGACGACTTCAAGGGGAGGAAAATGGAGTTTTGTTTTATTTTGAGTAGTATTGGGTATTTGAGTGATATTTGTTACATTATGGTTATTTTTACATATTTTGGTATTTTTACTTTTTACTTATTAACATACATTCAAATATTATAACCGCTTATATAATATCATATATTTTAACATTGATGATGCGTTAATGATGCATCATGTAGTTAGTAGGTGCGTTAAAAGGATTCGTTCCGGGTAAAATGTCAATTTATGCGATTAAGTTTATTTATAAATTTAAAATTTTCCAATGTATTTAATTTAGAATCTAAAATACTTTGAAACAATAGAATCTAAAATACTTTGAAACACGTAAAGTATTTATTACTACACATATATTAATTATCACCAACGTTCGTCTGTGTGCCGGTTGTATCGCGTGTAAAAAATGGTAATTATGCCGAATCACCTATGCATAAAATGTAATGCGTGAAATTTTGCAATGCATAAAACGGCTTCAATGAATGAAAGTAAATTGAAATCGAGCATTATAGGTTTAATTATAACCAAGTCAAGGTCGGGTATTGACCTGAAATTGCTGGTTGTCACAAAAAACACGTAATACCTAATTACAGATGAACTGTTGAAGCATATCAACTTAAAAAAAGTAAAGTAAAATCATATTAATACAAAAACACAATTGTAGACAATGATAGGTTAAATAATAATCCCTGAGGATAAAACTCAATTATAACAAAAAATAAATACATTTTGTTGAAGAAAACTTGATAAAACCAAAGCCAAAATGAGAACGTAAACAAAGTCTGTTGAATGCGATATCATCAGACTTTATAAAGACAAATCACAAATGTCGTAAACCTGAGATGGTTGTGAAATATTTTAAAATCAATTATGATTTTATTTCCAATAATAGATACCCATGAATTCATTCAAACTGAAAATGAGTGGATTAAAAATTTTTGTAACTTTTGTCGATTTCATTGATGAATAAAATCATAAATGATTTGTATAGTTTTTATTGATAAATTATTTGGAAAAAAAAATACCGGACATGATTTAATTCCCAAAAAATGTGCTATAATTAGGGTTTAGTTTTAAAATTTCCATAAATATCTCTTGTATAAAACTTGACTTTTAGTTAAATGAATCTACACTAACAATAAGAACATATACATATTTAGGCGGGAATCGAATAGAAGCTTAAAAGAATAACACGTGACACTAAATTTATTGTTTTATTAGTAATGTAGATTATGTGTTTATCAAAACCACGAGACAAATATATATTTATCTACATTTTGATTAAAATTTAATTCAAAAGAGCATGATATGTTATCAAAACTGCTATGTGATTTCATTTAAAATTTTCCGTTCTCATTTTATTAAATTTCAATTACATCGTTGCCATTTTTCTATATCTATATATTTTTAAACTTAAATCATTATATCATGTGAGTTCACATCTACTTGTTGAATTACTTATATACAATAATATAAAATCCAAATATAAAATTTGACATACATTTTATTAACTATAAGGTTTTGAGATGCCACGTTAACATAGGATGTTTTTTCATTTTTATTTTCCGTCCATCTCTTATGAAAAATGATAATAATATATATAGTAATTATATTATTTAAAAATATTTTCAAACAAAAAATAATATGTAAAAATTATAACTTGGATATTATTATTGAAAACCACACTTAAAAAAATGCACAAGATACAAAAATATTATTAAAGAAAAATCTTGTTTAAAATACGAACCATTTTAGAACCTTTTTCTAAGTTTAATAAGGATGATTCTTATTTTTAAAATGAAATTAAGACGAAAAACCAAAATGTTAAAAAAACTAAAAACATAATTTTATAAAACAAAAGTTTAAAATGATATTATTGTTGTTTTTATTTAAAGCATTACTTAAACGCAACTCAAACATATCTTATGCAAAAATATCATTTTATAAAATTTAATTTGTTACCACAAACTATCTATATTATATTTCTTTATCTCGTGTAATGCACAAGATATATTTTGTAAAACCATACAAAATAGGTTCAATGTCACGTCACCTTCAGTGATCAGCACCACCATCGGAAAAAGGTCATATTAGAAAATAGATAAAAAACGAACTAAAAGAATACGTAAAAACACAAAATATTAAACACAATAACTAAGTGGATCTAGTACCCCACATGTTACTACGGGATCATTAAACATAAAAAAAGACATAACAACGATGAACCACACATGTTACGACGTGTTAACTTTTAAATTTTATACCGAAATATAAAATGAAAAAATTATAAAATATAAAATGTAATAAGGGAAGAAAGTTGAAAATGACAAAATTTATTGGTTAGATTGTAAAAAAATAAAAGGAATTGGGTTTAAAATAAAAAAAACAAAAAAACAAAAAATATATACCATTATTAAAGCTAATGATACAATAATCAATTCATTATAAAGTTGATAAGCAGTATATATTAAATTACATATACCATTATTAATTGTTTTTATTATTTATTCCAGAAAATATATATATTAACAAACAACAGCCAGTAAAATAAAGCCCACGTATAATGGACTGGCACTGGCCCAGAAGCTTCTACACAGAAGCCTTCAACCACACGCTTGAAATCTTCCAAAAACCGCGTCCAAAATCGTCACAAAATACTTCACGGTGGCCATCAACCGTAGCTCAGCCACACAACCGTCGTCAATGTCGGTGGTTCTTTCCGTCGCAAGCTCATCGTTGCACCACCGGAACCCTACACCACCGTCGTCGAAGTTTTTCTTCAATAGTCGCTCGATCAGTAACCTTAATTTGACTGGTGGTACGCTGGTATCGAGAAATGGACAATTAGGCGTTAACAGTTCGCAAAATTTGTTTAAGCGTTCGAAACACTGGTAACTGTTTATGTGAAATTTTGTATGTAGGTGGTAATGTTTCTTCATGTTATACCGTTTGTTAGCATTGGCATTGTTAATGGTCGTATTCCACATGATTTGTTGTTAATTAGGGCTCCGTGGTGGTGAAATTGAACTGTGTTAATCTGATTTGGCATGGTGTTGCTACGTTGGTTTCTGTAGAGGAGTTTAGAAGTGAATGAAAAACAAAATTTAGATTTGTATTGTGGACTTGCTAGTTGCTACTTTAATTTATGTGAAAATTATTTGTATGCTAGCTCAAAACGTACGTTTCTGTAAGCCGTTGTTAATTATTGTTTGAAGGGGTCAGAAGATTGTACCAAGATACAATTACAGAAAACAGTTGTGTATATTGTTTAAGGCTTGATTAAAACACATCCTTTTCCACCCTTATTGACATTTGTTTGACTGATGAAAAGTGAAGAGCAGATGACACATGTGTAGTTTGTTGAACTGTTATGTGTTTCCATATGTTAATTTGTGGTAGATAACCATTGACAGATGCAAAATCACATGCTATGTATAAATTGGTATTTATTGTTATTAAACTATTATAAGAGAGCTGCTAATCTTAGCAAAGTAAAGTTTTATAACAATATGCTTTTTTACTAAGCATATACATGACATGTTAAATTTCATTCATTATCGCTAGTTTTAGGAGCATTAAGCAAAACGATGAAGAAAATTCTAGTACTGCAAGCAACGTAGATAGCTCTGAGAGGCGAGATGAGATTGTTGATGCCATACTTGGGAGTCAAGAAACTAAAACCACCGGTACTAGGAGCTCATTGCTGGCACAATTAGCAATACTCCTAGGTATAGCTGCAACAGTTACGCTGTTATCTATATGTATCAAGCAGCCTAATCAGGGGCCCACTTCTGGAATTCAAATATTGGCTAGGGATGCATCTACATCTGCTGTACCCAGTGTTGGTTTTTCTTTCAATGTTTTTGGATACAGAGTCATACTTCCAGAATACACTCCAGGGTATATTGATATTTCACTGGATTTGATCTTTTTAAATAACCGAGTTACACTTTGTTTACCTATAATGTGAATGAAACAAACTTTCTGCTGATGGTATTCCTTGGAAGACAAACCGACATTGTTTTATTATAAATCCTTTTTTAATTTATGCAATTATGCATGTCAGGTGGGTCTATTTTTGGTTGCTAATAGCTGCTGGATGTGGACTTTTCATCAGTGAAGAGGCTTTGAACATATGGGTGTGTGATTTTTCATCCGTATATATAAAGAGACATATATAGAAAACCTTGTTGTTTATAAATGTCCGGTGTTGGATATTGTAGGTTGGCATTTCCTTGGCACGAACACTGTCAGTAGATGGGACGTGGCAGTCGTTTGTAGAATCATTTTCTAAAAGTGCCCCACATATATTATCCACTGTTTTGTGGGCATACTGGTTAGTGCATGTCTTTAAACAAATATCAAAACTTAGAGTTTTCAATCTTACATAGAGGTAACAAGAAAATTTTCACGTGCTATTTTTCACAAATTGCATGATAATTGTAAGAGTAAACCTCAGGGGAGTTTGTATTAGTGATATGATACCATTCTACCTTGGGAGGCTCTTTAAGAAATCTGGTGCATCTGATGATGTTTATTCAAAGGTTTGTTTCTTCCTAGATACCTTTAGTACTTTGACATGCATATTGCTTCATGAAACAATTTGATTAAATTTTAACAATGATTGTAGTTAGGAATTAGCAAAGACAAAGCTGTTGGCCTTACTCGCCTTGTTCAGAGATACGGGAATCTCATTGGTTTTGGTTAGTCCAGAGCACACGTTTATTCCCTGTTATCTTGTTCTTGGGTTCTTGGCATTTGGCATGGTTAAACATATAAATAGCTGTTTATAATCAGATTATGCTTTCTGCTTATGCAACAAGAACAAAAAGAACTGTTTGCTAATAGAGGTTGATGAACTGCGTTAGAAATTAGAATTGCTGTATAGTGACTGTTTTCACATTATAATGTGCAGTTGAACGATTTTCTCTTGGAGTGAGAAATCCAACATCTTTCTTTGCTGGGGCCCTGGTCAGTAGACACCTGTTTTATACACCGACTGTTTACTTTTCAACATCATATAAACATAAGTTGTTTTTAGGCTGAATTCTACTAATTTACATATTGAATATCAAAATATGATATTAGTAACTTTTTTACATGAAAAAGTTGAATAGACATCATGGTTTAATTTACCATTCAAAGCAGAATTTTGTATACTTTGCTTCTCATTTATTTCAGGATATATCCCCTGAGTGTTTCTTTGCTGGAGTTTGTTGTGGTGGCTTGATTACTCTTCCGATTCAGGTTATTATTAACTTTTATCATCAAATAATTGACATCTTCTTACCTTGGTTTTAAAATGTGCGCATAATGTGTGATGTGCTGCTGCAAGCGCATCACAACATCTGATGCGTTGCGTTTCCATGATGCGCCTGTGATGCGCCGATGGGCCGATGCGCCTAGATGCGTGCATTATGTACTGCTATGTGTTTTCTTCAATTTTAGACCTGGGTTGAATGTTTGGTTTCATATCTGTGTTCATGCTATATATTTACATGCGTTTCACTGTCGTTTCAATAGTCTGTGCATAGTGTAATAGTCTTAATTTGGGTTTATATGTTAAAGTATGTTTTATGAGTGTGTTTATAAGTAGTTTTTATGTTGAAGTATTAATAATAAAAAAATTATATTTTGTATGACTTTTTGTTTCATATTTGTGTTCATGCAATATATTTACATGTGTTTCATTGTTGTTTTAATAGTCTATGCATAGTGTAATAGTCTTAATTTGGGTTTATATGTTAAAGTATGTTTTATGGGTGTGTTAATAAGTAGTTTTTATGTTGAAGTATTAATAATAAAAAAATTATATTTTGTATGATTATTTTTTGGTATTTTTTTAAATAACTAACGCATCGCATTGCGCATCGGGATTTAGGACCAAAACGTATCGGAGCGCATCACGCAATCTAAAACCAAGCTTCTTACACTTATTATCATAAACACCCAAACCCTTACGTGGCTTTTAAGCTATGGCCAAGCTAGCAATAATTACAAAATGTTTTCTGTTTTTCCTCTACATCTCAGCTTGGAATTGGTTTCTTACTGAGAGAACGCCCTGTATTTGCCCTAGCCACGGTTGCCACAGTAGTGGTAAGAATATACTTTTTACCCCAAATTATTGCTTCTTTTTAGTACTAAGCTAGCTAATAATTTGTGTAATCAAACAGGGAATATTGACCATGTTCCCGTATGCTGTAGCAGCGTCAACAGCATTGGTCTTTTTCCTTCGACAACGCAAGTCTAATTAACCTTGCTATCAGTTCGGCTCATTCACGAGGTACCATGGATTAGATAGGCATAATGTTAGAGTTATATAAAACAATATAATATATTCAGTGGTAAATAGTCAATTCTTTAAATTGATTGGTTCATCTCTGTTCAGGAATGTAGTTTATGTGAGAGATAAGAAATCTAGAAAGAAGCAAACAGTGGTGTATAGCTATTTAAATAGCTCATTTTTCAACTGACAAGAGCTGTATGTCCTTTGTAATTTTATATTCTTATATCTTCTATATGAAATGATATAAATTCAAGTGATGTAAGACTGTTATATTATGACGCTGATTAGATATCTTCTTTTTTTATTTGTATATTCTTATTTTGCTTGGTAAGATATATATCCAATAAATAATACAAAATACAAATGATTGTCAACTCACGTGTTTAATGTACTATACATACAACTCTAGAGGATTAATGTTTCTTGTAAATTATTCTCTCTCAAGTGGGAAGTCCGACTGTTGCAAGATATGAAAGCTGGATGCTGTAGGATTCTTTAAGCACAGCAACTACTTCAGAAATATTTGGTCTCTGTGATGCATCTCTATCTACAGATCGGGATGCAATTGAAGCTGCTTTTCTCATGCTTTCCTCATCATATGTTCCCTTCAAGCTCTCATCCACTATCTCAAATGCACCTGCTTGCAGATAGGGCCTCGCCTGTCAACATTCTCAAATTAGTTGAACAAACCTGCAAGTTTTAGGTGTGGCAGTGTCAACCCATTTTGAATGGGTTGATTTTGGTTGTCTAACCTTAAATGGGACAAAAAATAAGTTAGCTAAAATGGTACAGGTCAAGCAGGTCGAAATTATTGCACACAACCTCCTGGATCAATCTATTCAAATTGTTAGATTATTATTTTAAAGGTATTGCTCTCTGGTCCATTGTTAGCACATTTATTATTTGTATTTTTTTCCCAATAAAAGACAAAATGTTGGCATATCAACCCAACTTGATGTGGCCTGTTTTGGTCCTTTACCCAGCCCACCAAACCCAGCCATCTTGCCACCTGTAAGTACACTATCATGTGGTGGCTGATAAATTTTTATTGGGTACCCATAAAACCAAGTTGAATGAGTCTGGTGATCCGGTTCGTCTTAATGGTGCTCTACCACAAATGAGCTCCAAAAGAACAACTCCAAAACTATAAACATCACTCTTCTCTGTCAATTGTTGAGTTGCATAATATCTGTTAGATTTAAAATGTTGTATTTATGTTATTGTATACACTTGATTGATAAAGATATTGACCAAAAAAAAGAAGCATACTCAGGATCAAGATAGCCAGCAGTGCCTTTAACCATAGTGGTCACATGACTTGCATCTTCTTGAGTTACTTGTTTTGATAGACCAAAGTCACAAAGCTTAGCATTCGAATCTCCATCCAACAATATATTGCTAGACTTCACATCACGGTGGATGACCCGTGGTTCACTCCTGTTGTGCAGGTAGTCCAACCTATTTAATAGAAGTCAACAAATGAGTTTGACCTTACAGATTGCATGATATATCAGTTTTAACAGTTAAGATTGCTGAATTTTTTTACATTACTGGATATGAGTTGTACCTTTTGCAGCATCAATTGCAATCTTGAGTCTACGAGCCCAACTTAGTGTTACTCTTTTGCTATTTGCTCCTGACAAATAGCAACTTAAATGATAGAAATGTAGGGTTTATAGGCAGGTCATGACATGTTAACAGCTTAGTAGCTTACCATAAAGATTCTCAGTTAAAGATCCACCAGGTAGATATTCATAAACCAGTATTTGCTGTTTTGATTCACTACAATATCCTTCCAAGGATACAAGATTTGGGTGATGAATTGAAGACAAAAGGGACACCTAAAACATCAGTCCTTCAATTTGTCAGAATCACAGACATGGTAATTTAGGCCTGTTTTCTCACACTTAATGGTCTATTTGGCTGTGTTTTATCTCAAACAGGTTTAAAGTATCCCAAATTGTATTTTTTTAAAACATAAATCTTCTAAATTACGTTATACAATTTGACACTAATGACTTATAAAGGTTTGGAAAAAAGTATTTTGGGTCAAACCAATTCATTCCAAAAGTTACACTTCTGATCCATACCACTTTTCAAAAGCAGTAGCTAGAAGTTTAGATGATTAACTGACCTCATTGATGAAAGAATCAGACCCAAGTTGTGTTTTATCAAATCGGACTTTGACTGCTGTAAGTTTGCCATCTGGAAGCTTTCCGAGGTAAACTGACCCAAAGCTACCACGGCCTAAAGCCTTCTTAAAGTTGCGCGTGGCTACTTTTATTTCTCTGTAGGAGAAGGCTTTTGCTGCATTACAGTTCATCATCTGCAGGTCAGCTTGCAAGCTCTCTTTGCTTTTAAATCCTGCTTTATTTTTATTTCTCCTTGTGTATAAGAAAATTAAAATGAATACAATAATAAGAACAAGAAGCACTCCTCCAACTGCACTAAGTACAACTGCTAAATGGCTGTGGAGATTTTGCTTCTTCTTGTCAAAGACTGAAACTTTTGGTGCATCAATTGAAGCATTGGTTGTAGCATTATTGCATTTAGACATGAAGAAGCTAAGACACAGATTCCCCGATGTTCTGCACAAAACCTTTGCGTCAGGTTTAGTATCTAGAGAAAATGGGTGGGTTGTGTAACCAAGTCTAAACATGTCGCATGGGTTGGCCGGAACTTGTCCAAACTTACTTTTTCTTAATACACAAGTACTGCAGATGTGATTACAAACATCAAAATTTTAAATAAAATGAACTAGAATTTCATCTCATGCATTGCGCGGGTAATCCTAAGGATCCAAATCTGTTTTTAAATATATTATATCGGAATTGTAACTAAAGATAACCATGTATTTCATTTTCTAGTTAACGAATAAAAGTTATTACATAAAAACAAAACTTTTAGAATATACGTACGAGATTAAAGTGTAATATATCCCGTGTGACGAAAATAAAAAATCTATAAAAAATACACCGTATACTATTGTGATAAAAATATGAAAAACAAAATATTAATGACCAAATTCAAAAATATCATAACTAAAAATACATAATGGAATTGCTGGTAAGATCTTAGTAAAGCACCTAGCATGCATCAACCCATTGAACATTAAGCTTTTTGGTATGTAAAATAAGCAGCAAAATAGTTAAATAGATGAATTCTCCTTGACCATAGATTCTAAAACCAACGGACGAAAATGGTCAAAACACTATTCCCTGACTTCTCTTGTAAAGGTTATTGTGATTAAGAGGTTTTATGCATTAAAATACACTTTGGGTGAATCTTTTCAACTCATTCTGTTAGTTCTTAGTGTTTCTCTTTAAAAAAAATCATCTATAATTTTATATGACCCGTTAGAGCTAAAAGATAACCTGAATCAACCCATTTATAAATAAGTAGGTCCGAAATACCACTGTTAGGGGACATAGACCGATCCAAAGTAGCAAAAAAAAAAAAAAACAATCTGGATACATACCTTATTTCTAGACTATCTCTGTTCAATGCCTTTGGGAGCGTTCCTTGTAATTGATTGTTTTCCAGAACCCTAGTATTCCATTAAATTTGGTGGAGGAAGGATAGATTTTCTCTTGGTTAATTGATGAGAAAAAAAAACTGATGATTAACTTACAGTAGGTGCAGATTCTTCAAGTCTCCAAAGCTTTCAGGAACTGAACCTTCTAAACTGTTATTTTTCAGATCCCTACAGAGTAATTTGACTTGACACTGATCATACAAGAACGCTTTGAACCCATCTTTTTAATATGACTGAGACAAAGCTTACAGAATTTGAAGGCTGATTAAGCCATCCATATCAGTGCCAAATGATGTTAGCTTATTAAAACTCAGATTCCTGCATATTTAGTGCAAGAACTTCTAAATTTATGGTTCTTAGATTAAAGAAACAATAAAAAATCTGAACTATAGTTGCATGGGCATTACAGATTTTCAAGACTCTTTAAGCTGCCCAGGTTTTCTATTTCTCCTGTAAGTGATGTATTATGCAAATCTCTGCCAGTATAATGAAATGTGAGAAGTGAGAACTAAAATTTTATAAACCAAATTAAGCTACTTGTATACTCTTTTCTAGTTCCTCACAATGTTTTTAGATCGGATATGTCGCTAAATGTTGGGCTAATTGACCTCAAATTGATGTCATATAGTTCCCTACAAACAAGTCAAGGAGAAAAGCATAGGAATTAGAAATTAAAATGAAAAAAAATAATCGTTCATATAAGGTCTATTTTCCTGTGAACTTTGACGCATTTATTGCATACAATGATGTGACTGAACTTCCTTCACATTGTATGTGTTTCCAGGGTGTTGGAGAACATGGATCATCTTCCCATTCAAGTTCCAACCCAGTTGACTGTTGAATTACTTGAAGTGCTGAAACTGCAAAAGGGCATGGATAAAGGCAGGTTATAATAAAATTATGACATGCTTCAGAATGTTATGCCGTACAACCCTACAATGTACTTGAAATGTGACTTTATGGGCACTTTTTCTATTTTTTGTAACCAGGAAATGAAGCTAAAAAATGCCGCGGTGTGCATTGGAAGGTTGTACGGTGCATGCTGCTATGCAATCAGATGAGGCTAACCTACGGTTGTAGATGATTCTGGAGGTATGTTAACAACCTCATACACCTCAATTGCATTTACTAGTGGGTAGAAGCTAATATCTTTAAAAGTAATATTGAAGCTCCTAATTCCTTTCCTTAAGAAATATAAGCTCCCAACTTGCCAGCTTTTTACACTATAGTTTGATTCAACAACTTCCCCGTTAATCAGTACATCAAATGTAGGAGAAACCGGAAGAATCCCAGCAAAGTATAAAATAAGATAATAATCTCCAGTATTCTCCAGGGCAAAAATGTAACTCAACCCTTCTCTCCTAGCCAAAACTCTACCCGTTTGAAGAATAGGTTGAGGAGGACTCTCGTTTAGACCCCAAGTATTAAAAGTGCCCGCGGTCTTGAATCCAGTTGATGTATGAAAAGGTGAAAAATATTGATCAGGATCCCATATTCTATCATATTGATCCAAAGGGTACCTGAAATTAACATGATTACATTTTAGGAGACAATCAAGAATTAAACTTGGTGCAATTATAATTAGAGCTGCCAATTTCAACTATTTTATGAATGAGACAAATCATTACTTTCTTGTCATAATAAAATTTGATAATGACTCGATTTGATCGTTTGGAGGTTCAATTTGAGAAAAATATGCATGAGTGATTAAATTAGAACACTTTTGAAACTTGATTACTATTCTGTGACATTTTCTTTTATTTTTAATATATAAAACCTCCTAAATTGTTGTGTTAAAAGATATAGACTAATTAGTGCAATTCTGTTTCTGTGATCATATATGATGTGTTAATTAAACTTCTGAAATACTAAAATATGAATGCAACATGGCTGGGTGTCAAATACAACCCGATTCAATCGGAACACATTCTGACCCCATCCAACCCACCCATGTTGTTACCTCTAGTCATAAGCATACCGCAGAGATCATACCGAATAGGACCGTTAGTGTAACCACAATTAATCCGGTAGCATTTCCTAAGCAACTTATCTGCAAAACCTTCCATCCCACTATAGTAACCACCTTGTGGCATCGGCCGGATTTCAATGGAAGAAATGACTGGATACCCACCGTTTGGAACCGAGTTTAGGCATAACAAAAGAACCTCTCTGTTTTCAGGTTGCCATATGAATTCCTCAATCCATGGATCTTTAATCGCTAAGTTAATGTTAGCAGCAATGGCTGTTCCTATAGAAACATAGAACAATGGCGGTTGGTGAAGCCCATCATAGTTTTTATAAACAAAATGACCCGAATAAGGATCAAAGATGCCAATGATTTGTAATTTATCGGTAGCTTGTAACATTTCCGGGTTCCCAAGTCAGGGAAAAACCGTAGAGACGTTGATGAGGTGGCATTGTCGTTGAGATTAACCGTTGTAGTGTTGCCTTTGGTGATGTAACCGTTGTCAGGCTCCCATGAAATGTTGTTAGAATCGACGAAATTCGTAGCTCCTCCACATGATAAACTCCAGAAACCTGTTTGCATGATTATTCAAAAATACAGTAATAGTGATTTTACAAGGTATATTGAAATGAATGAGCATTAGTATTTTGTATACCGTCTTGATCACATGAAGTGAGTTTTGTGTAGCTCAGGAACAGGAAAACATAGAAGAAACACCAATGGATGTCCATGAGATTCAAAGGTTTGCTTTAGGTTTTAGTAATTAAGTATATATATTACAAAATAAATAGAATAACCATATTATTTTTGCATTATTTTGGATCATATAAGGAAAATAATATGTTATTTTTTCTAAACCTTTTGGATGAGTAAAGGAGGGATAGTGATAATGAAGGCGTGCTGGTGAGTTTACTATTTCAATCATCGAATTTGCACTTTTATCATTACAAGAAAACGTCTCTCTACTTACTTTTTTCTAAAAAAAGTTTTTCTTCCAATTAATTATGTAATTAATCATATGAAAAACCGGCCCAAATCAATTGCATTGTGTTTGTTTCGGTTGTTCTAAGATCCCTTCAATTTTCATTTCCGATTTGGTTTGGTCCAGAACCGGATAACCGTCTGAAACCGAACTCAGTAAAAATTTCTAGTTTTTATATGTAATTTCGATTATCAGGTTGTACTTGACATGATATTGGCGGTTTTGGCCGAAAGAATAAGTTGAGGTCTACTACTACGGAGTATAACACTTTACTGTCTCGTTGAGAACAAATGTAGTATCTCATTCACCAACAATACAATATAATTGATCAAAAAAGGATTGAACATAACAGGCATTACCATGTTCAATTCTGTTGTGTTTTAACCCAGCTGTGATTGGCAAGGGAAATAGAACTGATGGACCTTGACCGGACCGGTTTAGTCATAGGTGTATTTTAGCAAAATTTTGGTTTGGTCGGGTCTGGTTTTAGTTCATGACTGCTCATTATTAGGTGTATGTTGGAAACCAACTAAATTAAAAAAAAAAAAAAAAACCCAAACAGCCATGACCGTCTTTGAAAACAGAGTTTTAGGGTTTGGTTTAGGGTTTAATGTAAGAAATAGAAATGTGTGAACCAAACGGCCCATGACGAGGATTGTAGCCCTAGACCAGTGGTTCGAGCCCTTTGTTGCGAAGTGGGGGAACTTCCCGTTTTGTTTTTGGGTGTACTTGTGAACTGCATCGCCTCCTGTGGATTTCTGGGGCGGTGATGTCACAGGATGGTTAATGAGTTCTGAAGCACTATTTTTATATAACTTTTACATATGATTTCATCATGCATCAATTAACACTACGGTTTGAATTTTTATTATGATATTTTTAGTTTTTTCACCAAGTTATGAGACATGGTACATGCATACACATGATTCAGAAAACCTAAATAGCATTAAACATATTTTATTTAATATTTAAAAAACTTCTTAATCTAATAAAAGAATAAATTATCATCATAATTCTCCTCACCAAAATCTTTTCGTCATTTTATCCTATTAAATAATTACTTTAATTACTAATAATATAATTTTACTACTTTTTAATATTTAACAAACTAAGAAATAAATATATTTCTTTCTAAATAAATTAATACTTTTAAAAAGTCAATTTTTTTAAAAAAATTAAGCAAAATTAAGCAGATTTGGGAGTTTTAATAAGAAATTTTTTAGAAAATGTATTTTTATACGGTTTGTATTAAAACAAAATGTTTATTTTTATAAGAAAGTTGACATCACTGTTTTATTATTTATAGTCATTTCTCATACGTAATTTAAGTTATATAATATCTTAGAATATCATTTTATATTTAATAAATTTATTATATTAATATTTTATTTATTTAATCCGTATAAACACGGGTTTACTAAAGTTAGTATATAATATAAGAATGATATAAGAACACGTAAACACTAACCATTGATTTTTTCAATTTATAAAATTACATATTTAAAAAACTGTTACCCATCTCTTTGGAACTTACAGATATCAATGTATAAACCAAATTGATTGATTACATTTCACATATGTGCTAGTTATGATTAGGTTGTAATACTATACATGTGTAAGCAAAAGATACAAAGTAAAAATAAACATATGAATGCATTAGTTTGATAGTGTTGTATGTATTTAACTTATGAATGCGTATCTCAAATTATGAAATTTTGTATAGATATAACTTGTAAATCCAAAATTAAATGATTTAGGTTAGCCTTTTTGTTTTTGTGATGGTTTTATGCTCTGTAATGATATTGAACATATCTCACTAGATATTATTAATAGGGTTGGATAAACGTATTTGTTTTGTATTTTTATTTTATATATAAAACGTTTTTAAGAAACTTGTGATTATTTGAAATATATATATTTTAAATAACATTTATTCAGTCTTTATAATACACAGTTTTCTAAACTACTTGTTAATAAGTGATTGTTCCGACAACTAACTTTAAGTTGGATTTGGAAGTAATCTTTGAAATTGGACTTTAGAGATAAGATTGACTAATGATGCATGGGATGGGATGCTTAAACCACCAGCAATTGTTGTTTCACTTTTCCCCATTGCCTTTCAAATTAAAGTTGTGAAAATGGGACTCTCAATTACAAAAAGTAACTGCCCAATTAATTTTTTGTTTAAAACTAAATTTAGTGTTAATATGATTAGATTTCTAAGCAACGTACCATACTTCACGGACATCAGGTGAATCATAATATGATTAGATTGTGAATTGTATAAACACTTTAAGATTAGTATATGTATTAATTACTACATTAAATCTAATATAAAGACCGTGGTTACATCAATTTTGGTTTACTTCTAATATATACATCACATTTTTTTTAACAATAAATGTACGACCCTGTTTCGGTTAGATAAATGTTATCTTAATATGGCTCGCATATCTGTTTTCTAGTCAGAACCGCACCCACAACCCCCTCATGTAAAAACCCATTTTTGAAAAAAAAACCACTAGATCAACTCTGAGCATTCTGCTTATGATCTTTCATTATTTACATGTCATGGATACATTATTTTAACAAGTTGAATTAATAATTATTGATATACGAATCACATTTTATCACAAAATTTTCTCACATTGATCAATTCAATTATAGGTTAGGATAATTTTGTTAGCTTACTTTAAAACTAATAACATATTATTTTGTTTATACTTCTAAACACACACTACGAGTCTACGATAAACTAATAATAGTAAACATATATGATCTGGACGTTTCAACAATAAATAATAACAATTATACTAGATCTTCCAATCAAATCTCTAACCTTCTTAATACATATTCGATAAGTATTTTTCAAAATTCATTACGAATCTCTTTCTCTTTATTTTATTTTTACATCGAGCAGGAAATTATTAAAATT
This sequence comes from Flaveria trinervia, assembly GCA_025506515.1. Classification (NCBI taxonomy): domain Eukaryota; kingdom Viridiplantae; phylum Streptophyta; class Magnoliopsida; order Asterales; family Asteraceae; genus Flaveria; species Flaveria trinervia. The sequence continues at coordinate 9,774,375 of CM046444.1, read as the reverse complement.
TAATAAATAAATTAATTTACGTTTTCATTTCAACTTGCTATAATTTTTGGTGGTTCAATTTTCATAATTACTTGGTCCAGACAATAATTATGTCTTTACCTCATTATATGACCACATGTTATCATCTCAATTGCTTGCACATATAAAGCAAGTGCATCCAATGTATCCGTTATAATTCACCACAAAAAAACATGGGAATATCTGTTGCAGAAGAAGTTTCTCAAGCCTGTGGACAAACATATCCAAAATAGATTTCATATTATTAAAATTTAATGTCAATATATAGTCACTTTTCACCAAACAGCCTCAAGACGTATTTTCGGTTAAGTCAATCCAAGGTCTTATTTCGAATTATAACCATCCTTTGAATTCCTTAATCTTTTAATGACATATTAGGCTACAAAAAAACACAAATATCTTTGCGCGAAGGGCCGAGATTGAATGAGACCCTACTCGTTGTGCTCTCATGAAGAGGTATGTGGATGTCGGGTCTGCTTTATGTCCTTTATGTTAGGAACTCCTAGAATCTGTGTGACACCTATTAGTATCATGTTATTATGCTTTTATGGTTTGGCGTCAATGGTGTTGTCTACTACCTATTTATGCCTTCATCACTCGGGACTTGTTTCGAGAAAAATAAAACCTTATTTGCTCACTAAACGAAAAGTAAATTTAACTAAGGCCATTTTGTTAGTGACATGATGGTGCTTCTGGTGGATGAGGAACAAAGCAGAATTTTGTTATGCCTTCACCATTCGGGACTTGTGTGTGTTGACACCTTGATAGTCTTTTGTTTATCCATTTGTACAAAGGTTTTTAAATTAATCATAGTAATGATTTATGATAGGTTTTGTAGTCAGGGGCGGATAGATGTGTTGGAAGGCTACCCCTTAACTAATTAGAGGTATTGTAATTTTTTTTACGGTTTTATGTAAAAAAAAGTTGTGGTTTTACGTTACCCATGAAATAAAATTACTTTACCTCTAAAAAATTTTAAACTCAACAACTCAGAAAGTTTTACATTTTATAAAAAATCTAATAATTTATAAAAAAATACATTTTAAATTTATGGGCTAAACCAAACATTAAATACCTATTATGCAATTGTTCCATTAGTGATATGTTAGCCCATTACCCAATAACATAAAAATTCAAAATATCTATTATCCTTTACTCATTATTCAATGAAATAATAAGCCTATAATAAAAATATAAAACATAGAAGACTGAAAGACTGAGGAGCAGCGCCTAACAACTCAACAATAGCAAGTATCAGCTCACCTGCGCGATTGCGTCATTGCCAACCTTTTTCACAGGCCACCACCTTCCCCACTTGTTCACTCAAGGTAGCAATTTTTACTCTATTAGAGCATTCACAGTGGGTTCTTCAACCCCATTTTCATATTTACATTAAAAATACTATTTTTTTACTATTTCTTTCAATTAAATAATAATTTTTAATATTTTTATCATTACATTTTCTATTTTTTTCACTCACAACCACTTTAAAATATTAAAAAAATTATGGGGGTTGTATTGTGATTCCCCATATTCCCCTAAATATAGGGAATCATGATAAAACTCATATAAATATTCTCTTTCATTACTCACAACTACTTACAACCATTCCTTATAATATATGTGGCACACTCACATCAAAAATGAAAAACCCACAGTGAATGCTCTTAGACTATGAAATTAGGGATTTAGAGTTTATGTTTAATTTTTAATATAATTGGGTTGAATGATTTGTTTTCAAGCTATGAAAAAGCAAACTAGAGAGTTTTGAGATCTATTAGGTATTTGTTTAACTTTTTTATTATTGTATTTTTTATTCTATTTCTAAAGTATGTACAGTAAAAAATTTACGTTATTACTGAACGTGTAATCTTGATCTGTCACTGTTTCTTGACTTTTAAGCATTTTTTAATTGGAATTTCCTAGATTTTTATGAAGTTTCTGGCTTTAATTAAATTGTTACTGTAAATAGCTGAATACTTGTACATTTTTTACACGAAGTAATGTGAGATTGATCCTTTTTATGATTGTAAACAAGACAATTCTTTTTATAATTGCAAAAACAAGAGGGGTTTTATGAATAGAGGATAAATTACGCAAACAATTCCTAAAGTGTGGAGTAGGTTGGCAAAGACTGCGGGCATGTTGATATTTTGAAACTATAATTTTCTGGGGATCAAATTAAACTTTTGATAACGGTAGAATTGACAAATCCTAATTTTTTAGAAATATATAAATTATAATGGGCAATATGACTTTTAGTTATTAAAGACTTGTACATATAATATTTTATTTTGGTTAGTTATAAAATTTGTAAAAGAATAATGAAATTATTGATTTATTTCAAACATATTTATGTAAAATAGTAATTTTGTAACATTTTGCAATACATTGAATGCAAAGGTTGTCTTATATTGCGAAAGAAATTTTTACAAAGAAAACCTTTTCAATGTTACTATGTTGTACCTTGATGTTTGTTGATGGTTTCTAAATGAGGTATTTCCACCTTATTTATATAATAAATTACTTTAAAAAGAGCATTTCTAACATAGATCATTCTAAACAAAATCTACACAACTAACCGAGATATTTTATCTCTTAGGAATACCTAATGCATGATTACAAAGTTTTCTTTAGTAATTCCGACATTCCTCGACCGTTTTTTGGAGTCTTATCCCTCGAACTATCTAAAATCTTTCAAAACTCAAGCATCATAATTGGTATTTAGACGAGTCGTGACAAATTTTATGGTACAAATTTATCGACTAAACATGTACAACACTTGATATTTGAGATAAATAATGATAAGTCTGTTATTATAAACATGACAACATAATAATCCAAAAAGAGCAAATTATACGGACAAACCTTGTATTAGTTCTTAAGAAAAGAAAATCGTGCATTAATATTTTCACGTAAAGGAGATAGAATTCCACTTCCTTGAAAAGGTAAAATCAATAACGTAATGTAAAGGATTGATTTGTATCATCTTGACTCGTTCATAACTCCTTTAGTATTTTCATAATATTTTGAGACTGGATGGTTTGGTAAGATCTTCTTTCACTCTTGGTTTTATAAAGCGCCAAACGCATCGAGATAATATGATCTCAGATGACAATATAATATGGTCTCTACATTAAATGACATTTGGTTTTAGCATCAATGCTACTAATGAAGGAGTCATAAGAAAAGGGTAGTAGAAGATAGTAGAGTAGGTTTAAGGACATATAACAGAATAAACAGCCACGACACGAGCAAAAGTATGTACACAAATCTATTCGCGTACCTAATTATTATGCATGTAAAACTTAATTAACATAAAGACACAGTTACATTATCATTCTCAAACTTATTGTCACCTCACCTAAACTACTAAATCAACCAGACATGTAAACAATGTTTTTACCTATTAAAAACAAAGAAATAATGCAAGAACGTCCTGAGATGTTTTTGCAATCATTTATCACAAGATTAAACAAAAGAACATTTCATTCGGCGAGATTATGTCCGAGACAAAAATCCTGATATTGCAAATAAAAATATAAGAAGCCAACATCATCAAATACAAAAATCCTAGCATGAAACTAAAATTAGAACCTTTAGTAGGAAACTGGGGCGAGGATCTCCAGTTGTGAACCCAGTTTCTCTTCTGCTGCCTTCTCTGCCTTTGCACGCAGTTTGTTGAGCTGCTTCTTTCTCTCGTACACCACTTGAGCCTTCTCTTTCCTCTTCTTCTCAAGATCCTGCATTTAAAAACAGTCAGCAAGGACTATAAAGTATAAATCAACTTCCATTTGACAGCAATCAGCGTAGTAGAAAAAACAAAGAAACTTGTGTAGCAAATGATATTTTGTAAAATACTAGTTTACCCTTTTGAGATCAAATTGTTCTAGTAAATGGTCAAAAAATAAAAACAAAACAAAAAAAGTTTTTAAAAAATATAAAAACAACCTGTACCAGTAAAAAACTACATTTAAAGGCAAGTTTCAAATCTTTACAAGGCTGTACAAGTCACTCAAGTGAAGAATGCATTATGGTTCACAAGCATCTAAAAATTTATTATGCGTAAACTATTGCCTGAAAACTAAGTGAGCTAAATTTCTCAATTATATCTATAAAAGGCAAAAGAACTGCAAAAAAAAACTAAGTTATTTTATTTGTCATGCACATTCACAACAAAAACGTTAAAAACAACAAATTGGTTGCATAAGCAAACACAGAAATCAGGGACATCTAACAAGTATGAAGAGAGATGCTTTAAAAGAAGTCAGATGACCAACAACTATCATATATGGACAATCACCAAGAAGTAAAAGACAAATATTTACCTTGATGGTTTCATAGTAATTCCATCCAACCTCAGATGATAGTCGCCCCAACAAGCAGTACTTGTGTCCAGCAGTGAGCCTCAAAACCCTGCATTATATATTTTTAGGTGCAAATGCAATCAGACGTCATGTTTATCAAACATAAAATACACCATCAATTATAATCTAGATAAAAGTACTAACTTGAGGGCATCAGGGATGACCATCCTTTTCTTCCTGTTGTAAGGAGTCGGAACTCCTTCGTAAACCTTCAACCTAGCAAGTGCAGCTGCCCCACGCTTGGTCTTGTGTGGAATCATCCTAAACGTACAAATCACAGCTCAGAATATATACACTAATAAAATTCTAAAAAATATAATAATTTGCCTCGTAAACCACCATAACAAATCATACAACTTTAGTGGCAATCATCAACACCTTCTTAAATAGAAAAAAGATTCCTTTAAACAAAACCACATTCCTTTAAACACGATACAATGCAGCATCAATAACATACAGTAACTCTCATCGTAAACAGCCCCAAACATCATAAAAATAGAAATACCTAGTTCACTAGTCGCATTCTAATTCATCAATTCATGTATACAATAATTTGCTCAAGGTTTGCATTTAAATACACCAAATAGTCCCAAACAGCCCCCATCAGTATATACACACAATTCAATTATATAGAACAATACAGCTACAAATTGCCAATAAATAACTCAAAACTACTCCAACTTAAACAATTTAAAACTCACAACCTATCTACATAATCAAGTAAACACCTAATGAACAGAATCAAATACGCACATATGCATCAAACAAACATAAATCACTAACCAAACAGAAATAACATAACAACAGTTTACCCTCTGATCGTGCGCCAAAGGATCTTCGAAGGAGCACGAAAATGAATGGGACCATGAGATGGCTTAGTGTTCATGCGCTTGCGGAGAAACCGGAGGTACTTCATCTTCTGACGAACAAGGCCGCCGGAGAGGCAGATCTCTTCGCATCGGACGACGGTGACTCTCTGACCATTGAGCAGTTCTTTGGCCAAAATCGACGACAATCGGCCGAGCATGTGGTGGCGAGCGTCCACCACCACCTCCTTCGCGCAGATACCGGATCCTGACACCATTGTTGCACCTCTGTTGCTCGAGCCTCCCTCACTGGTGTAGCTTGAGGATGAAGATGGTGTTGTGTTGTGTTGACGATTAGGGTTTCAGTTAGGGTTTTGTAGTGAGGTGGATGGGGATATTGGGCCTGGGTTGAGTCCATATAAAAAGTTCATGGGTTGATGAAAGGAGGATAATGGGTTATTTAGTTGATTGAAAAGGTAGGCCAGTTGTAATAGTAAATTTCATTTTTGATTCATTTGGTTTGCGTATTTTAACCATCTTAGTTTAGAAATAAATCTGTTGCCGTATCATGCCTTGTGGTTTAAATTTTATAACGGTTTTGATCCTTATCACTAACTATGTTAGTTATGTTTGTTAAGTCTAAAGGTAATTTGATATGTTAACATATAATCATCATAACTCTCTTTCTTTTAATCACGTCTACCACCCACCCCACCCTTTTCCTTCCTCTTCTCCGGCCTCCCTGACGAATCTAATTTCGTATAAAGGATCTGCACATACACACACACGCATAATAGAAGCAGGTATGGTGGTCAGATCATGTTGAATTCGAGTAAGGTGGATAAAGCTGCATATACACACGCACAAAAGAAGCGTGTGGTTATGATGGTTCAATTATGGTGTCAGGTATGTGGTGACAGTGCTTTGATGGTTTCATTTTCCCCAACAGCTTATGTTCGATTCTATTTGGGTGGTTAGATATGTTTATAGAAGAAAGTTGAATTATTAGTGGTGTGGTGGTTCAAAGTAGAGTTATAGGCTCAAGAAGTGAGGGCAGTAAAGATTGTGTGGTGGTAATGTTGGTTGGTGATCAAAAGGTTGGGGATTTAAAGGTTTAAGACAACGCTGGGGATGGGGAAGAAATATTATAACATCTCGTATTTTTTTCCGTTAATAGAATGTTAACTTCGTTTATTCTTATAAGGGTCATTATTGTCTATTATAGAACTTATATGTTGTTTATGCTTATTCACTTTTGTCATTAAGTTTCTATTTATGGAAGTTAAAAATATAGATATTAAATAATAATTATGTTAATATTAATAATAGTAATAATAATAATGAATAATAATAAGTAATAATAATATTACTTATAATAAGATTACTTATAACAATAACTTATAACAGTTATTAAACTTAATAATGTTTAAAACATAAACTTAATTAAGATTTGGGGGTTGTTTTTGTTATTTTATAAACTTTAAAAACAAGGTTTGTACATAAAATGTTTAAACTACAAACCACGGGGACCAAAGATGTAATTAACCAAAACCCAAAACCCCCACCCCTTTCAACCCCGTTTTTCCGTGGCTCTCCGGCCGCCCACCGGCCGAACTCCGGCGAGGCCAAAAGCCTCGATTTTTTCGAATTTCAACTAAGGAAAAAGATTCCTAACCGTTCACGAAAGGGATTCGAACCGATTGTTGTGTTTCATTGAAGATCTAACATCGGTTACAAGAGCTTCCAAACTCGAGTAACCGTCGGTCTTTAATCATCAACCGTTTTGGCATTTAAACCTAATAATAACCTAACTAAACCAACTTGTTCGATCATATGACAACATCTAATCGATTACAACGTTCAATTGCACCTGAAACAAGCCCAAACAATCGAATACAATCATCATACTCATCGCGACCTACACACGAGTCGAACACAACCCTCTGCACGATTGGAACTATAATTGATTGAGGGTTTTCAATCAAACTCTCTTGTGGAAGCTTCCTGTACAAAGAATTTGTTTATCAACGTCGTTTGAGCATCCACCAAGGTTGTGTGTAGGCCGCGACTTATTCATCACTCGATCTCGTGCTAACAATTTGAAATAATTGATTTCACCTACACACTCGGTTTTTCATAGGGATTAAAAGCCCTAACCTTAATTCGGCTATCTTACATGAATTAATCCTCAATTTTGGGTTCGTTTGATCTAGGGTTCATGTGGAAATTTGGGGATTGTTTGAACTTTGGTATTAAAGGGTTAAAAACCCAATTTAAACGCGGCTGAGTGCCTCAGTTCACTGGATCGATGTTCACCTTCCCACTTAGAGGTCACGGGTTCGAACCCGGTGACCTCCAACATTTTTTTAGCTTGTTTTGCAACTTTTAAAAATATAAAAAAATTCTAAATTTGTAAAAAATTCATTTTATAAACTTCGTGTATTTTAAACCATTTAAATATTTTTCTGCAATTTATTTATAAAAATATTCTTATATTTTATTTAAAATTCTAAGGTTAATGTTATAGTTAGTATATATTTAGACTCTAAATACTAGTTTATACAAATTATTTTAACCATTGTTTGTTTAGATTATCGATTGAATCGTGTTCACTTTATTGGTTACAAAACCTTAATTAAATTTTATGAATAGTACAAAAAAAATTATATACGTTATTCTTATTCCATATTTTATACAAAATATAAATAAATCATTTCTACGAAAATATAATTGGTTTTCGTTTAATAAATAAAACCCCAAACATCAAATTGAACCTAGCCCATAATAATTCGTTGAACTTATATTAAACTTTAACCTTGTGAATATATATGTATTTAGGTGCCTTGTGACGATTCATCTTGGAACGACCTATATCATTCTTATTATTAATCTCCATTATATACTTATAGCCATGTGAGTTTCATTGCCTCTTTTTTATCTTTTCACACTATTTTGGGGTGAAACATGATTACTTATACATAATGCACTTGTAAACGTTTAGACTTCACTTGCAATTCATATTTTTGTCATGGTTATTTGTGTGTTGTAAGTGTTTATATGAGATACATATTTTTGTTTGCAATAATTAACTATTGCTAGCCTGGCGACGTCTTAGATCTTTGGGCCTGACAAGCTTATTTGGTGCTAAAGCCGAGGTATTGCCGGCTCCTGATGTAACATCTGCCCATTTTGGAAGATGGAAACCCAAACCCAAATCCGTTTGAGTTAATTTTGGAAAAATAAATACACTAGTTATAAATTTAATTTATCTTAATGCTTAAAGAAATAATACTATTTATTCAACTTCGTTTATCAAATAAATTCATGGTAATTCATAATTATAGAATGAAATTTATAAATTCATGAAGTTTATTTGTCATTTATGAGTTTTAATTATAAAACTAACATAAAGGATTAAAATACAAGATTATTATTTTTACAAATATGTAAGGTCTATAAAAGGTTATTAATATTTATAAGATTTTAAATATTCAATTAAAATAAATAATCAAATTACAAATTCTTATTAGATTTATAAAGTCTACAAAGATTTAATAAAAAAGAAGTTGTTAAATTAAAATTAAAGTTTTAATAAATTAAAGTTTAAATTGTAATTATTCTTTTATTTATTTAATTATTTAATCTTATAATTATTCAATTATAACCCCCTTTTAAAAGACTTATAAATCACCATTAACACCATTCATAACCTCCTCCTAACCTCAAGTATAAAAGCAAGGCTTAGGCCTCACTTTTCATTTGCTCATTCTCTAAAAATCTCATTCTCATATCTTTGTTTCATTCATTGGTTATGATCATTTTGAAGAATTTTATCTTTCAAGAAATTTCAATAAATCTTAATACTAAGGTAATCTTTTATTGTTTTCATATTATACATTTCAATCATCCTAACATCCAATTGTTCTCATGACTTTATGTTCTTACTATTATTCTTTCTTCTACCAAATCTCTTTTTATTTTAATCATTAAAATTTTATAATTACTAACCTTATAACAATCACTAACATTCCTAAACTAATCTAACAACACACTAACATAAACAAAGAATCCCGTGTGCATATGGACGGCTATGCCGCCGCATTCGGTTATTCCACAAGATTATTTCTATAAGTGATGGTTATGCCGAAGTCTTAGAAATTTTTATAACTCACATGAAGACTAATATACCATATATTGACATAATAAAATGTTCTAACCATTTTCTGTTAGGACCTGGTATTCGACTGAAATACCTAGAGATCACGTGTATACCGAATCAAATAGTGCGGAATCCTATTTGATTGGCGATCCAATCAGTGAGAACACACGAAGAATCAATCAAGGATTGAAACTAACGTTAGAAATCGATAAGGAATCGATCTAATGTGTTCTATGAACTTGGAGAACGATTTGGAAGGTTTCTGGACAACTAGGGTTCGTATGGAATTGAACTTGAACAAATCTCCCTGTTTTTCACGAATTGAGTTGTATTTATAGGTTGGCACTCTTCAATCGTGCGACTGAACCATTAGTTTGGTTCAGTCGTGCGATTGAACCATGCGGTTGGTCATTCGTGCGACTGAGTGTTCAGTCGTGCGATTGAGCCAATCTTATGTTACAGTCGTACGACTGATCCAGTCTCTTGGTTCAGTCGTGCGACTGAGTCAATCGTATGAGGTTCTTCATGCTTATGGTTCATTCGCATGAGCCATTCGCATGGAACTTCATTAAGTTAAGTTTGAATGTTTTAGTTAATTAATAATATTATATGTAATCATTCAAGTAATCATAAACTCAATCAATTCATTTACGACTCATTAATGAACTATTAAACATTATAACCAACAGACTGTCACTATCAGTTCATTAATCATACCAAACAAGATCTATTACATCACATATCACGATCTAGGGACATACATGTATCAACAAACTCCCCCTGGACCTAGATCTCTCTAATGTCTTGTTTTCTTCATTACCTTCTCATATTTCTTGTACTTGTCCTCTTGTGTGACTCCCGCGTGAATATCAAACGCGAAGCAAAGTCGTATACATTTTGGAACTGGAGGGCTTGTACAATGTCTTGTGTGTCATAGAACAGTGGCCACTTGTATAATGTATAGACATCATTAGCAGACAAGTTGGTTAGCCACATTAGGTCGAATACCCTGACAGTATCCATTTGATCCCCTTTGTTTAGAACTATGACAGCTTCAGCAGTTCTCCAATCATAGTACCACCATTTGAAGTGTGGAGTGAAGTCCTGTGGCATTTCCCTGAGAGGGATTCTCGACATAGTGCGAGGAGGACTCCACTTCAACACAATCTTAGGTTTTCCAGTAATGGCATCCATCTCAGACCTTCTAATATACCTTGTAGGTTGTTGAGGTTTGAAGTTAATCCATCTGGTGTGGTACTCTTTCTTGAGGGCAGCCTGAAACCAGCCTGACATTTTTCTCGTGTCAGCATACAACAGCTTCAACTTGGCCAGCTGGTTGAGCTCAAATCCAGGTAGAGTCTTTAGATCATATGGAAATCTAAAGTACTCTATGCCCTTTTCCCTCTTAACGGCATAAACGTTAAGATCATCAAAATATGCCCATGCTATAATCCTGCCTGACACCGTAAGATGTTTCTTGACGCTGTAGAACTTGGTGTAGGCATCCCTCTTCGGTGCATCACGTTGGGCTCTGACTTCTTTAAAACATTCAGCCCATTCAGCCTTTCGAATGTATACATCTTCGTTTGAGGCTTGGGCTGTTCCTTCGTTCTTTCCTGCTTCCTGCTCCATCTTGTCCAGTACCTCAAACATATCACTGACTAGGGACTCACCAGATTGGGGATCACATTACCCGCGTTGTCAGCGTATTGAGGGTACTCTTCAGCAGCAATATCTTCAACCTCAACTTCATCAACGTCGTGTAGTTCTTCGTCACTGGTTGAATCAACTGTTGGAGCATCCTTGACAATATCATCAGGATTAAGTCTGAACATTTCTGCCAGTTGCTCGTTAGATAGGTCGTGAATTATTTCACCTTCTTCAGGTGTATAACTCACTAACTTCTGACAATCCCTTGCAGATCAAGAATCATTGTGAGTTGAGACTTGACCTGTTGAAGGGGAGCAATATCAAATCATCTCTGTGGTACTTTGGATTTGTTTGATTTACACATTTCACATTCAAATCATTAGTAATATATCAAACAAAATGCATTAAGTTAATATAAACATTAGTACATCGTTTTTCAATACAGAATACAAAAGTAAATTAAATACATAAACATCCACTATTTACTTTTATCATGTATGCTAGTCTCTTCGTGTGAAGGTGCAGAAGTAGAAGCTGACTGATCCTGTCGGTTCTTTGTTTCTGCTCTTGACCGGGAGCTGAGACAGATTCAGCTGCTTCTCCTTCTTCAGTCTCTTCATCTGCACACCACTTCTGTTTTCTCTTCATCAGAATCACTGTCATCATCATCATCATCATCTCACTTCTCTTTCTCCATCCTTTATCTTGAGAGGTTCCTCCTTTGATCCTTTCAATTTAAGCAAAATGGACCTCTTCGCCTTTTCCAACTCCTCTATCTGCTTACCTGCTGTGACGCTTTGTGCTCGGAGTTGGTCCAACTCAGTGTTCTGAGCAGCCAATTTCTGGCCTGCTCCTCAATAGCTCGATCCTGCTCTGCAATTTTCTTCGATTGTGCAGCAGTCAGGTCGGTGAGCTGGCGGATCTGAGAGGTCTTTTCCTCATCAGCCGCCAGCAGTCTTAACACCATTCTATTTAAAGCTGCCAGCTGTCCTCTACCCCTATTGGAGGTAGAGGAGATCTAGAGGTGTGTGAGGGGTGGCTGAGGGCTCGGTTTGGTGGCTAGTGGTGGTGGTGGAGGTGGTGAATATCGGGTAAGGTCTGGATGATGGTGGTGGTGAGTGTGGAGTGAATGAAGTAGTGGTAGCAGGGGTCTGGCTTGTGGTGATCGGTATGGTGGTGGTTGTGGTTGCTGTGGGGAGAGGTATGGTGGTGGAAGGTGTGTCTGCAGAGGTGGTAGTGTGGAAGGTATGGGGGATGTGGTGGTGATGAAGGTTACCTTACGTTTTTTCTTTTTCTGGCCATGGGGTTGAGCCATCCGTTTTCTCCTCGTTCCCCTCGAGGTGGATGCTCCCCCTTCAACCCCGCCTGAGGACTCCGGAGCATATGATGGATCAGTCTCTGTATCTCCGGATCCTCTCGGTTGTTCACCGACAACCCTCAACCCGTGTTCTGTGGGAACCACTTTCCTTCCCACAGTCCGGGTCAATGGCTCCTCATCAGATTCATCTTCCTCTTCCTCGGTAAGCACAAAATCTTGATGGAATCCTGCTGACTCAGTTACCTCAGCAGGTGAGACAGACACCGAGGGAACAGAGTCAGACACGGTGCCTCGGGATGGGACAGCCTCATCCTCAATGTCATCCTCCTCAGAGTCATCAGTAGGGAGGACAATCGGCTCCACGTCGGAGTCACTGTCGTCGTGACGCCATAGGCGTCTCCCCGGTGCAACATAGCTTTCATATGCTAAGTGGCCAATCAGTCTCTTTCTGGGGCTTAACTTGCTTGCCCCGATAACCACCATCCTACCCAATGTGGTATCATCCATCAGTTCCAATGTCACTGCATCTTGACTTTCCTTGGGAGCTGAGGCAGCTTCTCATTGAAATCATCTGAAGGAATCGTGGGTACATACAAAAACCTTTTTCCCTTTAGTTCAATGTTCTCTATAAAAATAAGCGAAGATCATATTAGAGAAGCTGAAAGGGTGGTTCAGCACTAGAGCCACGAAGGCATTCTGTATCTGATCTGATAGGTCATCAAAGCCACCCCTTCTCGAAGCGATGCATTTAAGAATCACATGTGCCAGATATTTGTATTGAGGGCACAGGTTGCTCTTATTTAGCACCCCGAGTTGATGTCTCCTGCATACTTGATTCGAGAGAAAACACCTCTTCACAGTCAATGGGTGTAACTTAGTGGGGTGAGTAGAGTCATCTCCAAACTCAAGGATTCTTTGGATGTCCATGGCGGTGATGTCGATAGCTTGACCCAAGATGGTGCTTCTGATGCTGTATGGCTCATGAGACCGATCCACTGAGGCATTCTCCCAGAATGCCTGGTGTAGTGATTTGTAAGGTGTGCAGGGCGTAGATATAGCCTTATGTATCCGTGAACGTTTGAGGAAGGCTATAATATCGGAGAACTTGGCCCCGTTCCTTGTCGTGTGGTCTAAATGGGCACAAATGTTGTGCTTTGGATTTAGAGACCATCGGTCAGCCATTTTTCCTGTAGAACACACAAGACTTAGAACCATTAGTATATAAGACATGAAAGCTTCTGTTCTAAGTGTAAAGTTGAAAGTCAGTATGATTCATTCGTGCGAATGAATCATGCGACTGAAGTCAGTCGCCTGTTTGTGTCATGCGATTGAGTTCAATCGGCTGATTGAGGCATGCGATTGGGTTCAATCGGCTGATTGAGCCATGCGATTGAGTTCAATCGGCTGATTGATGCATGCGATTGAGTTCAATCTGCCGACTGGACTCATTCGGGTGGTTCAGTCGGTCGAATGATCCAATCGCAAGGTTCAATCGTGCGATTGGAGTTCATTCGAACGTCCAGTCGCTTGCCCCACTGTTCGATCGCCTGTGGGTCGAATCTTGACCAATCTAAGTCTTTTAACAGTGTGTAATGGTCCATTAGCCTCGTCTACTTGTCACTAATAACCTATTCAACTCAATTTTAACATATTGCTTCATTTACATAGGCAAAGGTCAATTCAACGTTCGGTTCTTGATTCAATCCAATGTAGATATTGTAGTTCGGTGATTACTGATTTTGATAGGATTCAAGGAGTAGTGTACCTGTAAAACGTCACTGGAATGAAGAATCTTAAGCGCAAAGTATATCAGAATCGGAGGCAATTTCGACAGGGTAACGGTAATGAGCGCGATTCGGGGTGTTTTGGGAGTGATGAGTGATATGCGATCGATTAAGACCTTTAAATACTAAACTAGGTTCATTCGGCTGACTGGCCTCAGTCGCTCAGTTCAATCGGGCGACTGAGGTTCAGTCGTACGATTGGCCTAGTCGATCGCATTCAGTCGGCCGACTGAGTCTCAGTCGGTCGACTGACTCATTCGGTCTCCTTCATTCGCCCCTTAGTTGACCGACTGAGCTCAGTCGGTCTCCTGTTTCATTCTCCCCCTTCCATTCGGTCGAATGAAACAATTTCATGTCCATCGTCCGATTGGAAGCCATTCGCATAGTGGTCGATAACCATGATCCACTAGTGCGAATGGGTCACACTTTGTGAGTTTACAGTCTTTTTAACATTACTATTCAGACCCTTTTCACTTTTGATAATAACATTGTAAGCTCTTAACCAATTCAGTCACTTCAGACGTGACCTTTTAAATTTTAAAACCATGTGGCCATCTCAGACATGACCTTTTTAGGTAAGTTAATTCCCTTCTGATTTCCCTGATGTAGTCCGGCAGACACACAACTTAAAAAATAAACATCGTAACTTAAACTAACTACACAACTAAAGTTTATGTTTGGACTTTTTGTGAGAGATAAAACCCTAAGATGAAAATCTAAGGGATTTGATTAGGATAGACAGCTTTAACTTAGATTGATCATATCTGGACCAAATCAATTTTGAAATCATACAGGAATATCAAATCATTTTGGGACTTGTTATTAAAGCTCTTTGACGCTTAAATTCTCGGTATTCATCCAGAGTCGTTAGCAACTTAAGGAAATCATACTGAAACTCTTAGATCTCACATTGAGTTGAACTTTTGAGAAGGTAGCCACTAAGATTGTCAGTATATTTGTCCACTTAAATCCATACACAGACTTTTGACGCAGACTGGTGACTGATTTAGGTTTAATTATTTCAGCTAACATTTGTGGATCCCACACTTATATGGTAATCAACATTCCTCAGAGGTTTTGAGCGGTCTACGGGTATTATTACAAGAAGAGACTATTCTTAGAGCTTTCAAAGAGAAGCCTGTCCTCAGGTCAGTGCCATCGCACAGCAGAGAGGCGGCAAACAACAATGAATTCTAGAATATCTAGGTTATGCTTATCCTCAGGTCAGTGCCATCGCACAGCAGAGAGGCACACAACCTATCTCCTTGTTAGAGTAGCTTACTTTTATTTTACACAAAATGCACCAACAACATGAGCCATTAGCTTTATTGCATTTGTCTTTCATTTTTTCTTGCTTTGCTCTAATTTTGGTCATCCGCACACTTTTGTGGCGTTTAAATTCTCATTACCCCTTATTGGAATATATTTGATTGTGTTAACCAGTGATAAGATGGAAGTCCCAGTCAGTTGAACAGCTTAGTTTGATCTTGAGATCACCAATCAGGTCTAATTGTCTATTGTGTTGAATCTACCAAACATATTGTGGTCTAGCAGCCTCTAAGTCTACTTTCTCTGTGTCACCTTAGGAGTTGCCAGTTTTCTATCATTTTCCCCGTTTTATATTGCTTAGACTACGCAGACTTATACTTTGAACTTTTGCATCTTTTCAAACCTTAAATTTAAAATCCCTCTTGATTTGTTACTGTGTACTATCATATTCCAAGGTATTGAATAGTATCACAGACACAATCTACCTTATTTCAGCTAGTTACCCCTTCTCCCTCATTTTTTTAATATTAACTTGCTGACATATTCTCCCCCTAAAATACTAAAATCATTTCGGATTTATTATTTTTGGATTTTAATAAACAGCAAGGTAACATGAAGTTAAATGTAACAGAAAAAACAGATAGCATAAGATAAAATAAACTTTAACGAAACTACATCGGACTACACATTCTTCTCATCAGGAATTACCTCACTTTTCTTTTTAACGTCGTTGACCTCTAGCAAGTATTGAAAACGTGGTTTATCAAAGGCTTTTGTATAGAGGTCAGCACGTTGAAAATCAGTATAATTTTAACCACATCTATTAAGTTCTTTTCAAAACAGTCTCTTATGAAGTGGTATTTAATACCGATGTGTTTGGTCTTAGGATGTTGAACGGGTTTTTGGTTACTGCAATTGCAGCAGAGTTATCAACAAAATAGGAGTAGACGAGAATTGCAAACCGTAATCCCGCATTTGCTGTTGAATCCAAATGATTTGGGAACAGCAACTTGCAGCAGCAACATATTCGCTTCACAGGTTGACAATGCAACCGATGTCTGCTTCTTACACTGCCATGTAACTAATCTTTCGCAAAGAATTGACACCCTGCTGATGTAGACTTGTAGTTCATTTTGCATCCTTAGTCCGAGTCACTATACGCTGTGAGCTCAAAATCGTCATCATGAGGATACCACAACCCCAGGGTGGGTGTACCCTTTAGATAGCGAAAGATCCTTTTGACCCCGATTAGATGATTGACCTTAGGTTTAGCCTGATATCTGGAACATAAACATGTAGCATACATGATATCAGGTCTTGAGGAAGTGAGATACATGAGGGATCCAATCATTCCTCGGTACATAGTGGCATCTACAAGATCTCCACTCTCATCAGGTGCTATATCATGATTCGTAGCAAGTGGAGTCCCAGCAGCAGAAGCATTCTCCATGTCAAAGCGACTGAGAATGTCTCCTACATACTTGGTCTGATGTAGAAAGACCCATTAGGTGTTTGATCCACCTGTAACCCGAGAAAGAACTTATCTCCCCCATTGCACTCATCTCAAACTCTTTCTTCATCACTGCTTCAAACTCTTTGCATAACTCTTCGTTCTTTGACCCGAAGATTATGTCATCAACATAGATCTGTACAAGCAGTAGGTCACCATCCTTTTCTTTAATAAACAGTGTACAGTCAATGACTCCCCTGCGAAAGCCGTGTTTCACAAGATGAGTCGAGAGTTTCTCGTACCAAGCTCGAGGAGCTTGATGAAGCCCATATAAAGCTTTGTCGAGCTTGTAAACTCTATCCCGATGATAAGGGTCTTCAAATCCCTCGGGTTGACTGACATAGACTGTTTCCCTTATTTCACCATGAAGGAATGCACTCTTCACATCTAATTGGTAGACTTTAATCTTCATGTACGAGGCATAGGCGAGAAGATACGAATAGCTTCCATCCTTGCCACGGGTGCAAACACCTCGTTATAATCAATACCCTCGACTTGGCGAAAACCTTGAACCACCAGTCGAGCTTTGTTCCTTATGATGACTCCTTGGTCATCCTTCTTACATTTTAGTACCCATTTGGTGCCAATGACTTTAGCACCTTTAGGTCTATCTACCAGTGTCCATACACCTAACTTCTTAAACTGCAGAAGTTCTTCTTGCATGGCACTCACCCACGCCTCATCATTTAGTGCTTCACTGACATATTTTGGCTCAACCTGCGAGACAAAACAGCGATAAGAACCATCATGTATGTAACCCTTCTCCATAACTGGGCGTAATCAGCTGAGTATAGCTGATTTCGGGTTTGTACTCCTGATCGGACATCTCCAATAACATTGTCAGGGGATGATAGACGTTTAGTCGTGATCCTGGAGTAGTCGCACAGTCACCCGAACCAAGATTGTGAACATTTTGGTCTGCATCTGAGGAGGTGGAGTTTGAGGTTCCGAAGTCGAGGGTGCATCACTTGTGGATGCTTGTGGACTTCAGGAACTGGAACCTGTTCTCCTGACCGTTCTGGTCATCTGCTTCAGTTTCATCTTCAGAGGAGGAGTCACTTTCATTGACTACCCCTTCTGACTGAGTAGATGACTCTCCCTGTTGGGATGGAGTGTTTAGTATATCATACATCATTCTAGTAGCTAACTCATCATCCGAGGGAGAGAGAGGGATGTTGAAGGATTTGAAGAATCCATCATAATCGAAGAAGTATGCAGGTCCTTTGCCTGTAGGTGGTGTGGTATATCTCTGAACGTCGACATTACACCACACTTCTACAAGACCCGTTGAGTATTGTAAACTCGCTTGTTCGGTATGTTGTATCCTAGAAAAATTCCTTCCACTGCCTTCTCGCTGAATTTTCCTTCTTGTGTCTTCTTCAGAAGTGTACACGGTGCGCCAAAAGGTTCAAGGTACTCCAAATCGGTTTGCGTCTTTGAAGTAGCTCATAACATGTCTTTCCGTGGCGCTTGACTATTAGGACTGTTCAGTGTATAGCAAGCATTTGCCACTGTCTCGTTCCAGAATTGGATAGGCAGTTTCGAGTCTGCCAGCATAGTCCGGGCTGTTTCTATCAAGCTCCTGTTCTTTCTCTCAGCAACTCCATTCATCTGAGGTGTGTAGGCAGAAGTGAATTGATGCACAATTCCCTTTTCCTTGCACTATGCCTCCATCCCTTGATTCTTGAATTCTGTCCCGTTGTCTGAACGTATTTGTCAAAATTTGAGCTTGTAGAGTGATTCCAGTGTGGTTACTAATTCCTTGAATGTCTCCAAAGTTTCTAATTTTGATTTCAGGAACATGACCCAAGTGAACCTTGAGTAGTCATCAGTGACCACATAACAGTACGCGTCGCCTGCGATGCTCCTTGTACTAACTGGACCGAACAGATCCATGTGAAGAAGCTCAAGAGGAAGTTCTATTGAATGAACTTTCTTTTCCTTATGAGACTTCTTTGTCTGTTTGCCCTTCTTGCAAGCTACACAAAAGTCAGGAAGTTGAAGTTCTTGACATTCACTCCTCTAACTAAATCCTTCTGAATCAAATGATTCATCTTCCTTTGACTAATGTGTCCCATTCTCCGATGCCAGAGATGGAATCCTTCTCAGTAGCTTTAGATAAGAAACACTGAACCTCATGATCCGTGTGGCAGCTGTTGACAGATCCAAGACATAAAGGTCTTTATATCTTGAAGCAGTCATCAGAACTTGGTCTTCTGGGATCATATATTCTTTCTTCGGCACGTAACACTTATGATATCGAAGAGACTTTAAATCCTTTATCACAGATTTGGGACACAGAAAGTAAGTTGTTCTGAAGTTGTTGAACGTAGTTCACTTTATCAAACTTAACTTTCTGATTTCCACTTCTCCCTGAGCTGTGATATAGCCTCCTTTGTTTCCTGCAAGGAAACATGCCCTCCTTTGATTTGTTTGACGTTAGATAAAAGGGCCTATTTCCTGTCATGTGCCTGGATGCTCCGCTGTCTATAATCCACGTGTTAGTCTCAGCACTATATCGAGCACCCTGCGCATACAAAGTGAAAGAATCAGTTTAGGTTAGGAACCCAAGCTTTGACTGTCTTGGGTTTCCCTGAGGCATCACACATCATAACTCCACCCATTGACCCTTAGAAGGTGAGGGTAGCTCAGGTTCTTTCTTGTTATCAGTATCAGACACGAGGGTGGATTTTTCTTTCCATAAGCCAGATTTGTGCAGGGCCTGTTTATGATAAACAGTCGTCTGGCTTACAGGTTGGACTTTAGGGTCACTAGCTCTTCTAGGTGGAGTTAGAGAACTCCGCTTAAAAGACCTAGGTCTAGAGTCCAGATGATCAATCTTCTTCCTAGGTGTCTGATTGAAATGACAGTCGGAAGCAATGTGTCCACATTCTCCACAGTTGTAGCATGACCTGCTATCAACTTTATGAGTAGACTTTCTTTGTGGAGAAGTGCGTGACACTCTAGTAAATCAATCACTTTAGTTTTTGACTCTTGGGGTTTGATGTTTTCTCTGGTGTAACGAACTTTACTGATTTAACCTGTTTTCCTTTTTGGTGAACTGGTTTTTGACTTGAAGCATGTGAAAAAGTAACATTTGAAGTCCTTTTAGGTTCTGATTTGACTCTATTTGCCCGGACTGTAAATTAACTTTTTCAAATTCATTTTCCAAGTTAACACATGGCATTTTACCTTTGCCTTTGAAGTTGCCTCCTTTTGTTTCTTACCAGATTCAGTAGTTGAACATGAGGTGTCTGGATCAGTAACAAGAGGAGTGGTCACCACATGATCCTTGATGGGGTTATTATTTACTGGTCTAGACTTGGTGTTCATCAAGGTCTCAGGTGGTGGTGGAACCATTTGTAGCCTAATCCCTCCCCGTTATTCCTTTCTCTTACTAAGTGTTGAACTATGTGAGAGGAACTAGTCCAACTATGCAGTTTCTGTTTTAATGAATTAACTTCGACTTCTAAAACTGCTCTTTGTTTCTTAGTGTCTTCTAGGGAGTTAAGATAGTACCTAATGTCGTTTGCTTGGTTAAAAGCCACTACTTCGGTTTCCCTAAGTTGTTTGGTCAATAGGTCTATCTTTTCTTCTAACAATGCTCATTTTGTTTTAGCACTCTATTTGCCTCAGTACACAGACGTAAATCTTTTACTAAGTTATCATTATGGTCTAATAACCTAGCAAATTTTTCATCTATGCTCTTCCTAAACGTGTCACAATCAGAACAAGCATGGTTATTAAAAAGCCGGTCAGTGGTACTTACCTGAGTTGGTCAGAAGTATTAGCCATCAGTGCCGCATCAGATGATTCTGGTTCTGTCGACTCTGGCTTTTCTCTGTCTCTGAGGTGGAAACTTCCTCATTTGGCTTGTAGCTGACCTCGGCTGCAGTTGTTTCTTCACTATGTGACATTGCAATTTCAACTGCTATATCACCTTCACTCGCAGAATCATCGTCAATGTCCTCGACACTGGCAATGTTAGATTCTCCTGGTGAGACAAACCTGAAACTCCAATCCTGTCCTTCATCATCATGAGCAGTTAGTGCTTTAGGGTCCTTGTTTGATGAAGTAGAATTAGAGGGTTGCTTGTCCTGGCGAGTAAATGATGAGAACGGGTTCCCATTCCCCGTCTTCTTTGGCTTGACACAGTCTCGTTTGAAGTGCCCCTTCTCACCACAGTTAAAGCAGGTCACTTTACTCTTGTCGAAGCCAAAGGTGGTGTCCTTAGTAGCAACCAAGTTCTGTCCAGTCTTTTTCACAAACTTTTTCGCCCTCCGAACAGCACTTGCTAAGGCCCACATTATATCCATTCTTTCAAGCTCCATCTCATCGACCTGCTCATAGTCCTCATCTGCCAGATGGCAGTTTCCAATCTTCCCAGCAACAAGTCCATCATATGAATGAACCACTGCTGCTAAGAGATCCATATGCTCTCGTGCTACTTCCACGATCACATTACCGAAGTTCTCTGTCTTCAGTTTGGTAGCGTTTGCTTCTGATCCAATATGATGGGTACATGATGACCCCGACGTGTCTGATCCAGAAGGGGAAGCATGTGTGGGACCTGACGAGCTAGACACAAAAGCAGTCTGGAGGGGTGCTCTAGATGCCTTAGCTTGAGGTGTGGCGTTGTATAAAGCTGGATTTTGTGTGTACGAAGACTTCTGAGCTCTATACTTCATCCTTAGTGCTTCTTCTCGCAATTTAAGAATGAAGTCATTTATATCTAGCTTTACAAGGATTCCATTCTGTCTCAGGTTAGACACGAATGTAGCCCACTTATCAGGCAACCCGTCTGCGAAATTGCTTACTTTTTCTTCCATGGTAGTAGCCACTCCATGTGTATGCAATTCGCTCATCAATGGTAGAATCTATCTATGACGTCGTCCAAGCTTTCATTACCAATTGATGAGAAGTTATCGAATTCCTTCTTTAACTCCTTTGCCTTGATTGCCTTCAATGATGCGTTACCATCATATCTCTTCTCTAGCGCATCCCACTGTTTCTTAGACTGCTTGTTCTCGGAATACTGGTGGAATATGTCTTTGGGGATAGACTGAGTGATCAATGCATATACTCTTTTCTCTGCATTGTACTTTACTTTCTGTGCGTCGGTCATCCCGCTTAATGTTAGTTTAACCCCATCAGCTCCCACCGGTGTACTATAACCTGTCTCAATGGCTTCCCACAGATTAGGATCTACTCCATTAAGGTAGATCTCAAAACGTTGTTTTCAGTGGGGAAACTCATCTAAAGTCAAGTGCTTTGGTGGTTTATTGTGATTCCCCACCTCACTCTCAAGCAGCAACAGATTCTGTATCCTTGAGTCTTTCCCAGCAGTAAAGGCTGACATCTGATCTTCCATGATGAATAAACTTATAATCTAATCAAACAAACTTTTACTGATGCGACTGAAGGATGCGACTGAGCTAATCGTGCGTATAAGCTCTGCGATTGGTTCAATCGTGCGAATGAACTGGGCGATTGGTTCAGTCGTGCGATTGAATCTGGTACGTATGAGCTATGCGAACGAATGGTTCAATCGGCCGAATGAAGGTGCGACTAGGTCCAATCGTGCGTATGAGTAGTACGAATGGAGTCCAGTCGTACGAATGAGTCAGTCGTGCGATTGAAGCCGCTGGTTTGCGAAAATTTCTAGGTTTGACGGTTTTCAGCCGTAAAAACTCGAAATTTTACAAGTTCTGATTGCCTGAGTCCGTAGAAACCAAACGTCGATGAGCAGGTAACTTCCAAGATCACTTTTGATGCCAAAGATTGTGTTTTTAGTGTAAAAACACAAACTTTATGCAATCTTGATTGAATCAACACGTAATCAAGAGCCAATAGCTCTGATACCACTTGTTAGGACCTGGTATTCGACTGAAATACCTAGAGATCACGTGTATACCGAATCAAATAGTGCGGAATCCTATTTGATTGGCGATCCAATCAGTGAGAACACACGAAGAATCAATCAAGGATTGAAACTAACGTTAGAAATCGATAAGGAATCGATCTAATGTGTTCTATGAACTTGGAGAACGATTTGGAAGGTTTCTGGACGACTAGGGTTCGTATGGAATTGAACTTGAACAAATCTCCCTGTTTTTCACGAATTGAGTTGTATTTATAGGTTGGCACTCTTCAATCGTGAGACTGAACCATTAGTTTGGTTCAGTCGTGCGATTGAACCATGCGGTTGGTTCATTCGTGCGACTGAGTGTTCAGTCGTGCGATTGAGCCAATCTTATGTTACAGTCGTACGACTGATCCAGTCTCCTGGTTCAGTCATGAGCCATTCGCATGGGAACTTCATTAAGTTAAGTTTGAATGTTTTAGTTAATTAATATAATATTATATGTAATCATTCAAGTAATCATAAACTCAATCAATTCATTTACGACTCATTAATGAACTATTAAACATTATAACCAACAGACTGTCACTATCAGTTCATTAATCATACCAAACAAGATCTATTACATCACATATCACGATCTAGGGACATACATGTATCAACATTTTTATGCTTTAACGATTTTAAAAGTGCACATAAGTGCCTTACTAGAATTTTGGCAGAATATAATCTTACTTCAACCGATCATAACTTGATCATAAAAAACTAAAAGTCAACTCAGACTCCAATGTTAAGTTCATTGAATTACCTTTTCAACGATGCTTTAAACGTCTTAAAACTCAATTGGACGACTCAACAATAGCCTTCACAAGATAAGTGCGCATTTCAGAACCTTCTGTCTTGTGCTGCTTGTTTGACCTATTTACGGTTCTTTTCATAAAAATGTTTCTGATTGAAAGTTGTCCGGGACACTTTGAACTAGTCAAATGTAAATTTTTATAATTTTATAAAACCGTTTGCTATTTTAAAAACCTATTCAAACTCGTACCAAACATTCTGTCCAGAATCTAAAATTTGTACAATAATCTTTTATCAATCTACCTTTTGCTTATTGGCATTCGTAAGCGTCCTAACTTCTTGTAATGAATTCCAAACTCAAGTTATTGTTCTTTTTATCATTTAGGACATCACCTTTAACTCTTGACATTCAAGTTTTCTTATGTACTCTACAACCATCACTATACTTGTGAGTTTTCCATGTGAGTATTTCTATACCCCTTTTTTCATATTTTCACACTTTGGGGTGAAACATGTTACTTTATAACCATTGCACTTGTAAACGTTTGATTTTGTAAACTTATGGCAATTTGCTTGTGTGTTGTGGTTAGTTGAACTTTGTAGCTACCATATAATGTCGAATATATGTACAATCATTAACTATTGCTAGCCTGGCGACGTCATAGATCTATGGGTCTGACAAGCCTGCTTGGTTGATCCAAGTACACTTAGCTAATCATATATACTTGTAAACGTTTGAGACTTATAAAACTTTGTCAATGTTTGATTGTGCATTCTGTCTTACATCCCTAGTTATTTTTTTTCTCTAACTTACAACATGAATTGCCATCTTTTATATATTTATGTACTGAAAACTATGGAAATCTCACCAACTTTTAAAGTTGACCTTTTATTTTTAACATGTTTCAGGTTTACTACTTGTGGATTCTTTTAGTGCTCATATAAGACTTGGACCTAGTTTAACTTAACACGTTATTTCTTTGTTTGATGCTTTTGTATTGTATGAACTTATTTGTCTTGTAATGTTTTAATAAATAATGATATTTAATAATATTTCAACTTAATTAGTTCCATTGCTATGAGCAATCGTCTCCCATTCGTCCGCCCCGATGATTCCGCCGTCGGTCGGGGTGTGACACCTGATGACGTATGCTTGTTCATCATGGGAACCAAATACACTTAGCCAATCTTATATACTTGTAATCAAGTCGAGGTTTGGTTATAATGATATGTGTTCTATAACCTTACTAACTTATAACCTATGACATGAATTGCTACTTGTAACCTTATCATATTATGTATGAAAACCTTGAAAACTCGCCAACTATTTATAGTTGACTTTTATTTTTATTATGTTTCAGGTAACCTTCAAGTTTAAAGTGGTCTTTTGAAGTGTCACACCCCAACCGATGGCGGAAACATCAGGGTGCGAGAAGTGATAGATTGTTCAAAGACATCATAGAGCTAAAGTGACAATAAATTAAGATTAAATTTCATTTCCATTAATCAACATAACATTACAATGCTTCAAATAAACATACAAAATTTTTGAGAAATACAAGTCTAAAACAAGCATAACAAAATAGTAGATTTGGTGTGTTTCTAAGTCCACCTAATTGAGTTTCTTGATAAAACTTCAAGCATTTCCTGTAACATGTATAAAATATAGGTCAACATATGAATATGTTGGTGAGCATACAAGTTTGAATACATACTATCATAGTGTATAAATCTCAATTCAACATGAGTAAAGTATACTACAGTTTGTACATTGCTAGCATGCAAAGCCCATAATCAAAGCAAAGTGTTCACTAGCGTAATCTTAGCATTAAAAATGACCAAGACCGTAAATATTGAATAACTTAACATAGACCTATCATAATAGGGCGGATGTGCTAGTCCTATAGCGCTGTACATGTTAAGGGAGGTTTAGATTGTTTGCAAGATAATGTATTCTAGAATGTATTCACAAATAGTATAACAAGTAAGCATGTTTGTATGAATTGAGTTTTATAATGATTTTGATTGAATGAATGATTGAGTGAATTGATAATGATACATGTTGCAACCCAAATAGTGTTAAAACAAAAGGGGTGAAGTATGACTCACGGTTTAGTGATTAGATACCACAAGAATAGATGATTGAGTTTAAATGATTCACCAAAGTCACCCTAAAAGGGTAAATAAAAGTGTGTAAGTTTAGGATTCAAAGTTTGAGATTTTAACAATTGGAAAGTATACAAAAATTACAAATATCAGAGTACATGAAAGTATATACTACTTAGACATTTATTTGGACACCATGTATTATGTGTGTTCTTTATGAGTTTTAGTCACTCATTGGAAGTCCAATAAGGAATCATAAGATTAGTATAATGTCTACCTTAACACATAATATTCAACCATGGTTGATTGATATTATGGTTTGGTTTTGACTAAGTATTATGTAGATATAAATATAAGTCATGCATTAGAGGTAGGGTAATCCATAAACCTCAAGTGTTATATTCATATAAGTCATGTATTAGAGGTAGAGATATCCACAAACCTCAAGATTATCACCATTGCACAAAATCTCCACATAAGGGTGATTCGGATGGTCATGAGTATATAAATGAAAATACTAAAGTAAACTAACTAGTTTGACTAAGTGTTTAAGTGGGGTATGGTGGATAAATTAGTTGTAGAACCAAGGTTCAACATCACCATTTCATACCATAACACAAGCCTTTCAACATTGGTTGGAGGCTCGGTTTGATTTCATCCACTTCTTGATTTGTAGATCACTTAGTGTTTTGTAAAGATGAAATAATGAAGTGTAAAAGCCTTCAAATTTCAGAAATATAACTTCAACACAAGCCTTCCAACATTGAAGTTGTTGGTGACTTGGTTTAGTATGTAAAAGGTTTAAAAATAAAACAAGAAAACATGTATTAAAGAATCAAGTATAATATTTCCAACATGGACCTCAAAATGGGGGTTACCATACTTGTGTTACCTTGGTGACTAAGGGGGTGTTTGTTTTTTGGAAAAACCTCTTCCCCACCTCTTCATCTGCGCACTTGCAGACACGGGAAAAGGTTTTTACTTCGCAGATTGTTTGTAATCTGGAAGACGTTTCATTAAAATACGTCTTCCTGACGTCTGCACGGAGAAGATGTGGAACAAAGTCTTCACAAACTCTTCTAAACTCTTCTGAATCCATTTCTCTTCCCCACATACCCACCTCCCCTTCCCCTTCATTTGAGCCCTAACAACCGGTCGGCCCCCGCTTCCCCTTCACCACCGTCCGCACCTCGCCACCTCGCCACCGTCGCCACCGCTTCCCCTTTACCACCGTCGGCACCTCGCCACCCGCTTCCCCTTCCTCCTTACAAGAAGGAGAGACTTCAACAGAGATTGAAACACTGCCATTGTAACATCCGTCATTTTTCCAAGTTAAAACCCAATTTTTAAGTTCTATTATAAAATTATTATAATAATTATAATAAGTCAAATGAATTAAATTGCAATTATATATTGTGAAGTATTCATTTGTTAATTATCATAATTTTTGGTTTTAAGCAATTCTTTTTCATAAAATTATAAAATGAATAATCATTTTACAATAAACAATTAAACGGAAAAGACTTATTAAAAACTTATAAAGTATAAAATGAATAAAGTTTTATTAGTAGTTATGAATTTTAATTATTGAAACTAGATAATCAAATTATAAAATTTACAAGCTTTATAAAAGTTAAAAAAATTAACAAATAATTAACTTGATTTACTATTTAAATTAGTTTTACAAGTATAGGGTTTACTTTATAATTTTCTAAACTTAAGTTAAAAAGTTCTTACATAAAATAATAAGTTATAAAGTTCAGGAACCCAAACTGCCAAATCACAAAACTCAACTCCACCCCCCTTTTCCCTATTCCCGTTTAACCGGCCATCGGCCGGCGGACCTTCGGTGAGGCGCCGGCGAGGCCAATACTCTCACCAACACATGGAATTTGACCCTAAATGTTTCATTAAACCGTTTCGAACTTGATTACGTATCTTAATTGGGTTTTTAAAACGTTTAAGATGATAATTGAGTGTTAAACCGAACCTAATCAAAACAAAAACCCGTTTCAAACCTTTCACCTTGTTAACCGTCCAATTAATCGAAACTAATCGTTCCTCTAATCAAGTAGAAATCATTAGAATGTTTAATTTCATTAGAAACCGTCGATTTCACTTTGAATTTTAACCGTAACTATCGAAATCAAGCTCGAACGCGTTGAAACGTTTCAGTATTGCTTCGAGCTATTTAACATGGGGAAAAGGTCCCTTTGACCCCTTTAATCTCTCTGTAACTCCAATTGCTCCAATCACACGCTCTGCCATCGATTCCTAGCCTTTATTCTTCGCGAGTCGACTGGGTCAAGAAAACTGAGCTTAATCACTCCGATTTGTTGTAATCGGGTAAGTTTGATACATTATTCCACTCGATTTCATTAAGGGATTAAAAGCCCTAAGCTTATTTCGATTATCATAATCAATTTGATGTTCAATTAGAGTCAAATTGATTCTAGAGTTCTTGAACATTGGGGATTTATGCAACTAATAGTTATATAAAATTATATTTGAATCTTAAGCGGATATGGGTTATAGCCCAACTGGTAATTTGTGAACCCCACAGGCAGGAGGTCCCGGGTTCGAACCGGGCCTCTGCCAATTTTTTTTATTTGTTTTAATTATTATTATTATTTTTGTTTGCACAATTTATAATTCAGAAAGTAATATTATGATAACAAATCAAAATTTAAAATTATTTTGTTAACTAAAACCTTTCAGGAATTATTAAATTAAATTTAAAAGTATTAAAACTTATGATTTTAAATTTAATTATTTTTTTAGAATAAAAAAGGTTATAAAACATTATTAATTTTTTTATGTAATTTAAATACTAAAAAAACTTTTATGAATCAAATTTAGATTATATCAAGACATGATAAATTTATATGTTAAATAAATAATTATTCAAATACTTATTTAATAATTATTCAAATATTAGTTATTTATCTATTCATCTAGCTATGTTATATATAAATAGTTAATAAAACTATTCCCTAAACTTTTACTTAAATTTCTGAAACTTATAAAACAATAGAATCTTCTAGTATACTTTATTCTTATTTTTAGAGTCTTGATATTATAAGACTTTTAAAATAAATCATTTAAAAAGTTTAAAACTCTATAAAATGATTTTAAATAATTTTAAAGTCATTTAATAAGTATGCAATTAATCACCTTTATCAAGTTTTAAATAATTAATTATTAAATTAATCATTTCTTTTCACATATTATACTTAATTTTTATCAAATCAATAAAATAAATTATTGAATTATTTTTAACATATTCTTGGTCTTAATTGATTTATACCATCTTTATTGAACCAAAATGTAAACGATTCATTATTTAATTTAATTGTTTAAACCCCTAAATTCAAATTGAAACCCTAGTTCACGTTTATTCGTTAATCTTACCTTTAAACTTAACATTGGAATATATATATACGTTAGGTATCTTGTAAAAAGGAATCGTTAGAGCATCGTTAATTTCTTATTATCACCTTATATATATCAAGTGAGTTTTCTTGCCCCCTTTTTACATTTTTCACACTATTTGGGGTGAACATGATATTTATACATCATACACTTTTAAAGGTTTGAGACTTGTAATGCATTTGCAATTCATCTTTATATTTTTTCATAGTTATTTATGTGTTGTAAGTGATTATATGAGATACATAGTTTGTTTACAATCATTAACTATTGCTAGCCTGGCGACGTCTTAGATCTTTTGGCCTGACAAGCCTATTTGGTGCTAAAGCCGAGGTATTGCCGGCTCCTGATGACGTATGCTTGTTCATCATGGGAACCAAATACACTTAGTCAATCTTATATACTTGTAATTAAGTCGAGGTTTGGTTGTAACGATATGTGTTCTATAACATTACTAACTTATAACCTATGACATGAATTGCTACTTGTAACCTTGTTATATTATGTACTAAAACCTTGAAAACTCACAAACTTTTTAGTTGACCTTTTATTTTTATCATGTTTCGGGTTTACTTCTTGTGGATTTCTCTTCGTGCTCATATAGGAATTGGACCTAGTTTAAATTGAAAGTCTTATGTTTTTAGATGTATTTTGATTGTTTTGTAATTACTTATTTGTCTTGTAATGTTTAATGAATAATGACATTTAATATATTTCCAACTTAATTAGTTCCATGTGCTATGAGCAATCGTCTCCCATTCGTCCGCCCCGATGATTCCGCCGTCGGTCGGGGTGTGACAGCCATTGTTTCTGATTCTTGACGCCACCCACCACGATTTCTTCAGCATGAAGACCGCGAATTCGCGGTTGGAGCATAGCACCGAAGGTTACTATACTGGAGGTAGCTGGTACCGGTCTGATGACAGAGCTTCTCTTGAATTCAGTCTCAACTCATATGGATATTACAAATGATCATATATGTATCTATCTTAATTAATTATATTATTGTGTAATTATTAAGTACTAGTATGATGTTCTAACTATGGGTGATTACCGATTAGTTTGATATCCATCTAAGCCCCAAAATGTAAACTAAAATAAATTTAGTTAATTTACAGAATATTTCAGCATTGTGCAGATGTTAAACAAAACAAACAGTCTTTTTCTTGCAGACTGCAGACATTTGGTCCACCTCTTCTGCTGCAGATGTGGTTCGCAGACTGCAGACGTTTTCCTGCAGAAAAAACAAACAACACCTAAGTGGTTATGTCCTAGAGGTTATTCCAAGTGATAGAGAAAATGAAGAATAAAGTAAGAAAGAAAATAAATAAATAAAAACTCACAAGTTGTTCTTGAATATTTCTTGCAAAAAAAGATGAAGTTCTTGAATGGATTGAGAGAGTTTAGAGTGATGAAAGTAATTAGAGACTGATTTGAGTTAGTATTTACAGATAAAAATTATGGTTGGACATTAATGAAAGTAGTTAGGGAGATGAGTGGAAGTAAATTCAATAATTTCAAATTTAACCCTTTAACTTATATTATTTATCAATTTGCATCATAAACTAATGATTAAATATATTTTGGGTATTTTAACATATGAACCATAAAAGAAACCTTATAAATAATTATCCAAAAAATAAGTCTCGATAAATTTGCTTGGTTTTGCATTAAAATGCGTATTCGTAATTGTTTAATTGTTAAACAAGCATATAATGAACAAGAATAATATAAAATAAATATTTTCACTATGATCAAGTCTTGACATTACAAGGATTGAAGAAAGATGAGGATTACAATAAAATAAATAAATGAAAATTACGGAACGTTACATGAAGCTTGCAATAAAACCAGGACTTGGACCTAGTTAAATAAATAAAATATTTATGTTATGTTTTGTTTTATTTGGAACTATTTAATGTTTTGAGACTTATGATTGTAATATCTTTGAAACTTATAATTTTAATATTTGCATTTAAACATAGCGTTATGGGCTGTGAACAATCTTAACTCTCACATCTTGTTGTTTCCGTCGTCAAAATTGGGGTGTGACACATATGGTTGTAGATTTCAATAAAAATGAATTTAGGGTTTTGTTGGATGGCTTTTGGCAAGTGGTGATGTTGTCAAAAAAGGAGATGAGTGGTAACAGAAGGTGCCATGGTAGTATTGCAATTAAGGTGAATCGAGGATCGAAAAAACAAGGTTACCGAAAGAATTGGTGGTGGTCGTCTGGTTGCCGGAGATTGTGGCGGATGGCTAGTCATTGGAGACGGTGGAAGAGAGAATGTTGAAGACAAAATGGTGTGTTTCACTATTAAATAGCTAATATTTAGTTTTTATGTACTTTGAAGTAAAAGACCAAAATACTTCTAGACTTAATAGACAAAACTAACAGAGCTAGTGTCAGAGACAAAACTATTACAAAAATAAAATTATAGGGCATGATATGACAAAAGATCTATTTATGAACTGAAATGATTAAAATGTCCAAACCACAAATACCAAAAATGAAATTTACTCTTTAAAAAATCACCATACCCACAATATTATCAAAACAAACATTCTTTTTTAATATTTCTTTTATCCTATTAGTGGAGTATTGAGAAATAATGGAGGTTATTGAATTGCAAATAAGAAAAGGAAGAAAGTAACTTTAAATGGATATACGCCGGTTTGGTGTATAATCAAGGAATCAAATCATAAACATATGCCACTTGGATGTAAGTTTATGTTAACTCGGTGTAAATTTTATGCTAGCCCTAAGCATTGGTTGCTAACCATTATTAGTCACTTTAAGGCTAAAAGAGTGTTAAGTAGCATGTATTTCGTTGTTTACGAAGGTTTGGGAGGAAAAAAGAACAAGATGAGTGCCTCTTCATCTTGAATCCTACTTTATGTTATTCAATCATAAATCTCAACACAGTGGAACAAGTCACATACTAACATCCAATTGCAAAACCTATTATGTTGAAAGTCACTAATAATAGTCAAAAGTTAAGCCATGTATGATAACTACTTAGTCATTAGTCATGATAATTTTGCTTTTCTGTGTATTTCTTTTTATGTCATCCTCTTCATACACTTATATCCTTACTTTGACTCTCTCACTACGATAGTGTTTCCCATTTCTTACACAACAAGTGATAAACTACCAACCAACCGAATGGCATGACTTGACGTGTGATGACCTTACGAGGCCCTTATTATCATGATTCATGACTGTTGAAAACTATCATGATCAACTATATCTGAGCACCACCACAAGAAACACTAGATAAGTATATTTTTGTAAGTACCCTTACAAGAACACCATGTTTGAACAGCGACACAAAGAAACACCATACTTAGGACCACGATTGTGTAACCATCACCACAAGCAATAGTGCATATGGTATAATCGCCTTTGTTGATTTATGCGTCGTTTCAGTGGGTCCGAACATCAGCCAACTCAACACTAGCGGTCCAACCGATGAACATCAAACCTATAAAAAAACTGGTTCTCAATTTACCCGTTATATTAATTTCTGAAAACATTCATTTGACAAGACATATTAAAAGTACGCGTATCAGAGAACAAATCTTTCTTAACTTATACATACATGTCATCACTCACCACATGGTCATGTGCTCTCCACGTACATATTCATGTGGTCCCTTGGTATCTATAAGACTACAAGAACACCATAACGTACAATCATACAATGACACTATAAATTGTATATTCACTATCAAATATACATATACCACGACAAAACGTCCCTTTCAATCATATTATCACCCTAACATACATATCACCTTATTCCAATTTTTGGAGAAATTATTTGCATAGCATTCTTAACACATATATTAGGAATATTATATTATTTGCGTTTGAAGTTACTCATTAATTAAGAGTATATTAAAAATCAATAATCATTCCACTCATTTTCTTCAACTCTACCACATTTTACCTCATCCCACCAACCCCACACAAACAATCAGCCATATAATAATCCACTCATCAACAACAACCCCTTCAAGCTCCCACCTAAATCTCTGACAACCCATCTTCAATTCTTCTTCAAAGGGTTGTTTACAGATCTCAATTTGAGGCTTCACAGATCTGCTGTAATTCTGCATCTTTTGGGGCATCGCTAATGGGTAAAGTGTATACTTTGAAGGAGGTTGCTGAGCACAACAGTCCCAAAGATTGCTGGCTTATAATCGATGGAAAGGTATGTATATCCTGTTCGTATGATCGAATACGGTGTAATCGATGATGTGATTGATGATTGATATCATGATTCATGCGTTGTTTGTGATTATTGAGGATTTCATTTGGTTGTGTGATGTTTGTATGACTTGATTTGATGCTTGATTAGCAGCTCGATGTGATTACGGTTTCTTTTGTGGTAGGTGGATTCATTTGTTTTGTTAATTTGTTTAATTTATCGTTAAATTTTGCATTTTTAGGGGCTAATTTTTGTGGATTTGATCGATTTGATGGTAGTTTGTGTTGTTTTTTCTGCTGATTATTATATGTTAATTATTGGTTGTTGTTGCATCGAATAATTTGGGGATTTGTCTTCATTCAGATGCAGGAGCTTTGTTTGACTTTTATAGTCAAAATAAGTGGATTTGAATTAGAATTTTGATATGAAGCTTGTTAGTTAGGTGTTTAATTTAGGATTCAATCTGTGATTCATGTAATTATTCAGAGTTTGGTATGAGCTTTGATTTAGTTGAGTTTGCGTTATTCTTTGAATGTACTTAGGATCAATCAATTAGTGTATTTGATTATCAAATGCCTTAAGTACTCTTAACTTCACAATATCAAGAGAAGTCTTAGGATCACTAATATCTTCTGATGATCTTTACGGACCAAATATGTTCGTTTTTGAAGGACTCTTTGCAAATAAACAAGTAAAGGTTGTAATTGGTTTAAAAAAAATTTAAAAGCTAAAAAGATTTGCCTTCTCTTGAAAAGAAGGGAGTATGAAACACGAGGTAAATTTTCTCTTTTATTGAATGTAAACGTATATAACACACATTGAATCGTGAAGTTTTAAGGGGGCTTTCAACGCGGTGAAGTTTGACTTTTGTAAGTGAATATTGTGACTTGAGAATATGGATGAGATAATTAGTTGATTAAAGCTAGGGACATGTAGTCTGTCTTACATTTACTACAATAATCAATCTTCAAGTTAACTTTGTTACATTGAGAATAATAACCATGTTTAATCACCTTTAAGTCACATTTAAACACTAGTTCAGAACCATATAAATTAACCCCATGAATTGCTTTAATATGGCTATTGTTTCACAACTCCAACCTGTAAAAGAAAACAATTACAACATTTAGACAATTACCATGGCAGTTTCTCAGTTTTCTTCATTTATTGTTTGGTTATCTTGATATAATAAAGAAACATCTAAACAACTGTTCTGATGATAACCTTGGATGCATATAAATTATTGGACCATGTAATCATCATTTTCCATGAATATTAACAACTTTATATATCATCACTTATTAAGTTGTTTTGATCAGGTTATGGTTTAATGTTTTGGTGTAGGTCTATGATGTGACAAAGTTCTTGGAGGATCATCCTGGAGGCGATGACGTTTTGTTGTCTGCTACAGGTACACCACTCAGTTTTTGTCTTTGTATTTCAAGCTTTACCGGTATAAGGGCATAATTGAAAAGTAGCAAAGATATCAAGATGATTGTAACCATAACTAAAGATCAAGGGTAATCAGGTGTATTACGATTGTTAGTGTTTACTACTCAAAGAATGTGTGCTTATTCTGAACTTTTGCAGGAAAGGATGCAACCGATGATTTTGAAGATGTGGGCCATAGCACAACTGCGAAAACTATGATGGACGAATTTTATGTTGGTGATATAGATACAGCAACAATCCCTCAAAGGTTGAGTACAAGCCTCCAGTTCAGGCTCATTATAATCAAGACAAAACGCCTGAGTTCATCATCAAGATCCTGCAATTCTTGGTTCCATTGGTGATCTTGGGTGCTGCAGTCGGGATCCGATTCTATACAAAATCATTGTAAGATCATGATCTGGATATTTTAATCTGTGTCTTATAATTCTGTTGTTTAAGAGTTTGAGTTGTTTGTGTTCTCGTTTCTTGATCATGAAACTGTTTCCGAGTTGGGAAATGTTATGGTGACTTTAAGATGGTAATAACAGTACTTTATTTTTAAAGATGTATTTTGTTATCTACATTGATATTTTTGAGCTTGTTTCATCCTATATTCTTGAGCTATTAGAGCCATTGAATGAAGCTCATTGCGGCCATATTGCGGCCATGTTGTGGGTCAAGTAGATTTGGTAACATGTCTAAATCAGGCAGCGTTTGGTAACATGTCCAAATGGTTTTTGTGTTGAGTTGACTTAACCCGCACATTTTTTTCTCCTTGAATTTTGTAAATGATAAACATGCTGACAATAATTAGGAATATTATATTATTAAAAATTATATATTATTATTTAAATAAAGTGATTTGATATGTGAATTTCTTGTTATAAGTTTCATAATCTGACTCATTATAGGTAAATTGTAATAACTAGAACGAACTAAAAATAGAAAGGCAACTTTAATGACTCGACTAAGGATGCAAATGAGTTGAGCGTGAGCTTGTTGTGTTTAACTTAAAAGAGGTCTAGTTCAGCTCGTTTAGGGCTCTATTTTTCAACCTCAAACTTAGCTCTTGAGTAGTTTTTTTCCAATCTTGAGCTAGATAAAGCTTGACTCGTTTACTATATATTAATAATTTAGTTATTAGTTATTTAATTATTTAATTAATATATTTTTATATCTACTTTTATATATATATATTTATAACTAAAACTATTATATATATAACATAATATATGATTTTATCATAATTATATATTTAATAATTATTATTAGAAAAATAAAAGGGCTGTTTAAGCTCCCAAGTCTGCTTGAGCTTGATATATGAAGCTCGGACTCAAACTCCTTTTTTAAATGAGCTCCATGCATTAGCTCGACCATATTCAAGTTTTTAGCTAGTTGTTGAGCAGCTCACAAGCCACTCGTTTGCACTCTAGACTCAATGTCCTTGTTCGAACACCAGTCTACACTGATGCAGATAGAGCCAAA
Source organism: Flaveria trinervia (assembly GCA_025506515.1). Taxonomy (NCBI): domain Eukaryota; kingdom Viridiplantae; phylum Streptophyta; class Magnoliopsida; order Asterales; family Asteraceae; genus Flaveria; species Flaveria trinervia. The sequence continues at coordinate 9,738,168 of CM046444.1, read as the reverse complement.
TCAACACAATTTATATACAAATCTGAGAACAGAGAATGAAAAACTGCATTTTAAATATTAAATAACAGTAAAAAGATAAAACAAAAATACATGAAAACTTGCTTCATTCTGTCCTCACTGTTACCTTAGAATCAGTTCTTTGTGAATGCCTAGATGGAGAACTTGATCCTCTTGAAGAAGAACTAAGCCCAAACAGATTCAATCTCGAAATCTTCTTCGAAAAATTACTCATGAAGTTATGCGAGCTCGATTTCTCCATACTCCTCTTCATACACACATGTTCTTTCTCAAAATCATTCAATCTCATTCGTAACCGAGTCAACTCAAGTTTCAACTCGCGGTTTTCTCGTCTCAGTGACGCGTAGTTGTCTTTTGGAGACATGGCGGCACTGAGACCGCCACTGTTGATTCGCCACGACTGGTAGTGTGGTGGCGGTTTGTGGATGTCTTCAGGGTAGTTGCAGCATAAGGCATTTTTTAGCCTTAGCTGCTCAATGTAAAGGACTTGAACGATTGATTGAAGAGGAAGACGTTCGTTTTGTGCAGCGTGTGCACTGGCTTCTGGTGATAGTTTGTGGAAATCAATTAGTTTGCATAGCTTCTTTTTGTCACATTCTGATAGACCCTGGTGAGCCTGCAGGTTTATAAGTGTTGTAAAAACTGTATCAGAAGTGTGTAGCTTGACTTTTGATGTCAAATTGTCAACATTTGATCCTGAAATTGAAAAGTCAATTTGACCCTGAAAGTCAAACACTCATTTTCAAAGGTTCTTTATGTTTAATTCTGATGAAGCCTTACCAGATAGCTTTAGTTTTACTAAAATGATTGGAAAAAATGTAAGCTTTGACTTTGCTAGCTTTGACCATAAAAGTCAAGATGCATGTTTTTCTAATTAAGGGAGTATAACTATAAACTGTAAACACAAAACTTACATACTTTGAGATAAACATCGATGGATCGATACAGACCATCATGAACAGTACGAGCATGGGCGGGTAAACTCTCTGCCACAGCGATGAATTTGGAAAGTTTAAGGTTCATTTCCGGGGCGATCTCAGCAAGATAACTGTCAACAAGCCTTGAGACTTTGACTAAAGCCGTTTGTGAAGGCGAATCAGGCCCATCCGACTCAAACCCCGAACCATCACCACCCTCACCATCATCCATTTCATCATCACTATCATCCTGCTGTGAAAAGTTAACCAAAATTCTGTGAACCGCATCTACATCAAACAGCGTGTCATCTGCATGGCGTAGAGACGGGATCAGAAGGTCATCAAGTGTTGCTGAATCTAACTGTGACCCGATCCGCCTTTCTAGATCAACTCGACACGCCCCCGAGCAGTTAAGCATCACTGCAGCCCGCAAGAGCCCGAAAAGAAAACTCAGCGGCACTGCAGGCTTCTCAACTGGAAGTAAACTGACAATTGTCTCAACCACGATTCGTTCGGGTCCTGACACCCCACGAGAATCGAGCTTTTTACCGTTGAGATGATATAACCCCATCAACTCCTTTTCAGCATAACTCACAAGCGACTCACCAATACTTTCGGGCCTCACACCCCGACATTTCATTGCACTCATAACCCTTTGATACATATCAACCCGAAGAACGGATAGATCTTTAATCCACCAGTCAGTACTTTCCCCCTTCACTTGTCGGCTCATGTGCAGTCGACCCGAACTACTGTATTCGAGCCTCGAGAAGCTTGATGCAATTTGCTCAACACAAGCTTTAGAAGCTATAGCATCAATGCATCTGGTGACAATTTTCAACTCATCAGCTAATGGGAGCAAGTTTTCTGACTGTTTCAAGACCTCAACTGACATTTCAAGATTCTTGGTAACAACAGTGTCTAGGTACTCGTTGGCACGCGCTCCGAGGTTACGTGTCGAGAACTTTTCGGTCATTTCTAGGTAATCAGAGACACAACATAGTTGAGCAACATTTAATGACGTTATTTCAAAGTTGATACCGTAGCAGAATTTTGCAGCTAGCTCAAATGTTTCTGCACCTCCTGGTAAACTAAGAAGTTCTACCTTTGATATGGAATTGTCGCGATGATCTGCTACGAGTTTTCTGATTCGACCACATCGAGAAACTAGCGGGAACTGCAAAGAAAAAACATGTTTTTTCAACTGGGTGTGAAGCTATTGTGTGTGAATTCATTGATTATTGTTAGCAGGATAGAAGTTTGACTTTTTAGTCAAACTCATGCTTCCTTCAAATGTCTTAGGAAATGTAACTGTTGAATAAGGTTAGTAAAAGTATAATATGAAGGAGATGAAATTGAAAATTAAGATTGTATTTGATGTGAAGGAAGTGTGTTTGAATTCACTGATCACTTAAAGATGGAAGTTTGACTTTTTGGTCAAACTCTTTCAAGATTCTTAAGAACTTTTGATTGTTGAATTTATGTAGCAGCAAATAAGGGTATGCAGAAATTGTGTATGATCTCATTCTTAAAAAGATAGTTTTTTTCTTTTTCAATTGGATATGCTTTAATTGTGTATGAGCTCACAGATTATTGTCACGACGAAAGGTTGACCTTATGGTCAAACTCATACGCCCTTAAAACGAAAGGTAAGACAACAGATCCGAGCTCTAAAAACAAAAGTTCATGTGAAATATTCAAAAAGAATAACAATAGCAAAAGCGTGTATTTGAAAGTATAACTTTAACACACGATCTCAATAAAATGAGTACACAACAAGAAGTTACCTTGTGCAACGCAAAAATGGCACCATTAACTTCAATCGTTATATCACTCGGAACATCACGAAATATCCTGCATATGAAAGATCATAACTTTTATATTTTATATATCCAAGCTACATTTTAAATCACGTTAAATAATATTGGGACCCAAATATGAATATCTATAGTGTTATGACAACAAAAAAGAATAAAAGAACATATAAGAAAGAGTGACAAACCATTCGTTATAGCGTTGGCGGGAACTCTTGGCGGGAGTGAGTTGGGATTGAGGCGGAGGGTGGCGGCGATGGTGGTGATGGTTGTCCATGAAGAAAGACAGGAGAAAAAGTATGGTGAAGTGTTGGAACAACACAAATGTTTGTAAGCTTCTTCTGCCATATTTTTGGTCAATTATGCAAAATCATAAGATTGCAAATGTCCAAAGCAATGGGCCTCTCTTTCTCTTGTAGGGTCATCAAAACAATAATAATAATTGTTTTTTCTTTATGGTACAAATGCTATCAAAATGAATATGAACAAGGATTTCAATATAAAAGGTAATTCAGTTGTAAAATAACTTTCGATAGCCATAAAAAATGGAAAAAACATTTGTGAACACTATGTTACACTAAACACATCACTTAAAAATTTAAACTTTTAAAAAGGTGGTTTTAGTTAAGTATATGTTTATTTGAGTAATCTGTTAATTTGAGTAAAAAAAATGTGTTATATCGGGGTTGCTTGACAATAATTTTTTTTCCTCAAAATATTAGAGATTTTGTTAGTTTAAAAAGCTAAGACACTTTAGTTTATATTTAAATCAAGTAACGGAGACATTGGCGTTTGATTGTACGAGATTGATGAGTGAAATGGGTCATTAGTGCATAATTTAAGGAGGAAAACGGGAGTAAATAGATGGAGAATCATGAACTTTGTTCTTTACTTCTTTTCACGCAAAAAGTCAAATTATTTTGAAGAAGAAAAAATATATAAATTAATTGTTAAAATCTATAAACTATGTGTTTTAGACAAAATAAACTTATCAATTACGTATATATTAATGAATGAATGAATGCGTTTTTTTGAAAATTAAATAATTATAAAATTTCTTGAATATATCATTATCGTAAAGGAGAAAAGAGTATGTCCAATCATATATACTTCTATACTCATGTATGTATGTACCTATACTTAGGCATGTAGTTAACTTGTTATTTTTACACTTATTAGTGACATTGATGATTGCATCTCACAAAAACTAGTGTAAGTTTAAAATCTATACGTTAGATGTTGAAAAGTAAGAAAAAAAAGTTTGTTATAAAAACTTAGTTATTTTCATAGTTTATGGGTAACATGTATGGGTAACATGTTAGCTTTATAAATCATAAAAAGTTTATCTTCATTATGTAATCTTAGCTAGATATTGTTATAACTAAAAGTTGGAATGTAGTAAATGGATTTATATATACAATCTCTTACTTGCCTATAAAATTTCGACCTAAATTTTATTTTTCTTATAAGGGAAATACATTTTAACCAAATTTACATGAGTGCCCACCCTTACCCATAAAGTAACACCTACATTATGAAAGCTTACGGTGGTAGCAATTTGATAATGTTACACCATCATTTACATAAAGAAAAACAAAAGTCATCATCACTTCACGTAATATTTGGTTGTTGTCATATTTATAGAACATAATAAATAAAGTAAAAGAGATATCGAGTAGAGATCACTTAACATTCCTAAAAACATTTCACAACCATGTTTGTGCGTGTAAGAATGGATATTTAGATATTTAGTATTAGTCAAGACAGTAAAGTTAAATTAAAGCGTCAATAATTAATAATAAACGTTTTCGTATTTTTTTATTTGAGAATAACTAATGTCGTAAATGGGATTAAAATGCCATATTAAAATGCTAATACTATTATATATTTTTGGATGTATAAAATGATTTAATTGTTCTTGAATTTGCATAATTTGGAAAATCTTAGATATGTAATCTAATTATCTTAGGGTAAGAATTTTAGAGTAAGAGAAATGATGGATATTTGACCATTTGTTATCTTTTAAAACATGTCGTCCTCAAAGGGGACCTTTTGATGGCCATAAAACTTTTTAGGAAAAGAAAATGATTTTAGAGCATTTGCACGCCAATGCTTTTTTAAGGGTGTAATAATATTAAAGCATCCTATGGTACAACGTACGTGTATAATATGTATGATTTAATTGTCTTGCTACATTAAGTTGATAATACACGAGGATATAAAGTTGTTTCACATTAAATACATAATTAAAAATTAAAAGGTGATGAGAATTTTCGGTTATGAACCGAAACCATTGCAAAGTATGAGACTTGTCTCATATTTTTTGTATGGACAATTGATGTGAGGTATAGGTCAAATGAGTTTCCTCATCCACTAGACTAATTTTTTGGATTGAGTTCTTTTTTTGGTCTGTAACAATGGTATCAAAGCCAATCCTGGAGTGATGGCTTGAAGAGAGCCAACCGTGACCAATAAGACCGTTGGTTTTTAAGAAGAGGCGAATGTTATGGACTGAAACCATCCTAAAGTATGGGATTTGTCCCACATCGGTTGTGTGTGCAACAGATGTGGGGTTTATAAGGCAAATGGGTTCTTCACCCACCAAACTAATCTTTTCGGTTGAGTTCTTTCGTTTGGTCAATAACATTTTCGTTTGGTCATTTTTATAAGAGTTATTACTTCTAACATATTTGTTAAAATTGATAAGAGTTTTTTACTTTTAACATATTTGTTTTAATTGATATCTATCTCTATCAAATACCATATATTTAGTAATAGTAACATAACAATATAATAACGAATCGTTAAAGCATGTGTAAGTATTGACTATCATTATGAAGTGCATACGTCATCAAAATCACCAAATCAAAATAATCCAAAAGACTATAATTGTGAGGTTCTCGTATACGTTTAAAACCGAACCATGACAAAGAGCAGGTCTAATCACCAAATCAAAATAACCCAAAAAACTTAATGATGGTAATTTTGATCACTTTTGCTAATATTAGTTTTATATATTTTTTTTCTTTTAATGTCAAATCAATTTTAATATGTAAAAATGTTTCTAGCAAGACACTAGAGAGCAAACATACAACAGTTAAGATTCACCCTATTACATCAAAACTAATCCATTGGTTTTACGACACTTTAGGTAAATTCGTTCTATTAGTCGCCTATAGAAATGAATTCCCCTTGATGTCCTCCGTAAGCTTGCATATCGAACTCAATATGGTTGAAACTCGTTTCATTTATCATCTTTCACATTATTCAAATCGTGGTCATAAAGATCGCCCAAACAAGTTTTCTCTTTTTCGAATCTTGGATTGTGTCTAGACCCGTCTTGAGCAATTTTTTATGGAGTCAAAGTTGTAAGGGATGAGGAGTTTGCACCATGAAAAAACTTGCCACCAAATTTCTTTTAAGAAGATACAACATGCGAAGAGATGGTTTGTATCCTCATTACTAATGTTGCATATTTCACATGTGATTCCCGCTATAGTCACTCCCTTTTTGATAACCTTAATTTTAATGATTTATGTGCGTGCAAACAATTCAACAATAAAGTAAATGTACATATATTTTGATTGATGACACTTGTAAACTTTATTTTCATTGCTAAGGGCATTAGAAACTTTATTTTCATTGCTAAGGCCAATTCTGTTCTAACTATAAAGTAATTTTGCTTGCTTACACGAGCGAGCCCAACTAGAACTTTTTTGTTTATAGCTTTATATGTATGTGAAAATCACGAGCGTCTCTTTGTATGCAATCGCCCTACTTTTGCCCTCTATGAAAAAGTTTTATGAGCCCATTACTGATAACGTCTTTATAAAATAATCCACTCAATCTCACAACATGACTGTTATTAGTAACAAAAGAAAAACCAAAATAATTATCAATAACTATAAATTATTACCGGACAATGAATAATAATAACTCAAGGTATCAAAGTCAGCGGGATCACATATATCTCCTAAATTTATAACATTATATATTTCTATTAAAGACAAGTTTTTAACACATAACATACGATACTTCTCCATCATGATTAAATGCTAGTAAGAAAAAACAACCGAAGCACTAAATAAAATCAACTAAATAAAATCCGATGTTCAGTTTCCTCCTTTTTCACTTTGTTTATTAAATGCTACATTTGTAAGTTGATCTTTTGTAAATAAGTCTAAGAGTCTCGAATGTCAGCGTTCAAAAATCTTAAGGGTTGGTTAAAAAACGTAACATACGTTACATATAGACAATTAAAAAAGCTGCTATTTAAATTGCAGGCCAATAGTTGCATGGGCCCCTGTGTTTTCTTTCATTTACATTTAGCCCAATAAATTAACGTGGATAAGCCCAGTAGCCCACAGATCACACACGTCTAGTTGACTAGTTCAAGATCAGAACTATAAAAACAAGACTAATAAAATACTATTGTCAATTGAAGAACTAGAGTTTCAGACTTTTATACTAGCTTAAGTTTCTAGCATTACAAATTCACACTATAGGGGGCTGTTTGGAAGCATTCAAATCAACATATTAATGGTTCAGATGTCAGAATGATTCAGCACTTAATGGTTCAGATTGTTTGTTTCGCGAGCAAATGTTTGAATGGTTCAGACATTTGCCTCTGAATGGTTAAACATTATACTAATATTGAATGATTAAAATCTCTTATCCGAATTGGTTAGAAAATTGTCTTTTAATAGTCAAGCGATATACTAGTTTTTAATAGTTCAGAATGGTTTAGCAATTAATGGTCCAGACATCTTATTGGTTCATTCTTAATCATTTAGAATTTATCAAACAACCCTTAAGTTAAAGTTGTTAACTACATTTTAAAACCACGCGTCCACGCCAATAAACTGATAAGACAACTAGTCGTAACTTGTAATGTTCTAAAAAGTTTGTGTGCGGAATTTAGGAAAGTTGTGTGCTCATTAAAACCAACCCTTAAACCTAAAACCAACCGTTAAACCTATGATACTAGAAAGAGTTGCCTACTTGCCTCCATGTAACCTTTAAAATTTCAGTAAACTCTTTTGAAAACGTCAAATCGAATATATTTTATTTATGTTTTAGCCTGAAAAGAGATGAATTTCATTGATATAAAGAGTTGAAAGTAGTGAAACAAATGAAAATAAAGATGAATACTTATTAAAAAAACCCTATTTAAAAGAAAGAAAAATGAACTAAAAGTTACTACTTTTTTTATGCATGGTGAGTGTTAATAGGGGTACAATTGTCACAGGCTGGAGTTACCTGATGTAGATGTACTGAAGCTATTGTGACTGACTATCTTTTTAGTCTATACAACATTATACAATGAGTGGTGTCAAGGAATCTTAGTCTAATCTAAGCTACAAACTTTCAACTCCAAAGGGTACTCACTGCTGACATCAATTGAATCACATGTGCACTATTTGCTCACTTTTATAACACTTACATAACTCACATGTTCACCGTGTCTTATGAATCGGTTTCCATGATTTTTAGGTTGAATGGAACAAGTCCAATTTATTAGTAGCTATATTTACTCGAAATCATACCATAGAAAGAATGAAACCAAACAAAACCAACCAAATTAACTTTATTATTAATCTACAAGTTGATAGTCATTTGATGCATCTGTAATGGTTAAACAAAAGTTTATTTTCTAATTTGCTATCGTTCTTTTTTCATTCATTTTTGAAAAAAATAAGCAGATTAAATAGTTCTTTTCTTCATTGCATACAAAATATAAAATGTTTATTTTTTATTTGATATCAGTTTTTTTTTCATTTTTGGAAAAATATTAAAACACATACGGTAACTCAACATATTTGTTAAATTTATTTTGTCTTGTTAACATTGTTACTTTCGCTCTGTTACTTGATGTTTTAAGGTTCTACATCAGAATGTTAACCGTTATGATATATTTTTGTATTTACGTTTTCATATTAAAGCCCATGAAGTAATTATCACCACAACACACACAAGTACTTTTCCAGTTGATTTTAATCAGGCAAACATAAAAGCACAATAATCAGATAAAGATATGCAACCTTTTTGCCTCAAGTTGTATAAGCTTTTAAGGAGCACACTTCAAATCATTAAAACATGCATATTTTTAAATAGTCAAACTAAATGAACATGAACAATTAGCAATTATTTATGACTTGCAATCTAAAGAAAGGTACAAATAACATTTTTCCTTTCCATACTACCCTAAATATGTTAGGTGTGCAATTTCATCAGCCCTGTTATCTTGGAGAGACCATTAGATTACACAACTATTTTGTTTGCACTTTACATAACACTAGAGATCATTAATTAATCCTAGTTTCTTATCTTCAAATTATGATGTTGATGCTATCCTGCAATGTTATTACTTATTACATATCCACCTTCATCTAAGGTTGCACTCTCACCCATTCATAACGCCCTTTAAGCGGCTTTTCATTCACGATATCAAAGTTGTACCTGCAGTTGTTATCACATATGAGAATCTGACCTTTGCTCAACAAAATTTATAGGTCAAAGTCAAACTTGTTTATGAGACTAAAGGTTAAGGTTAACTTACTTCTCAGAAAAAAGCCGTTGCTGTTCCTGTGCATGATGGGCAAAGAATCCATCGATTTCTTGAGCAGAAGGCATAATCCTCTGCATTGAACTCTGCATAATATGATTAGAAGCATGTCGGTTTGTAGGCCTTGTACTCGAACCAGGGGTGATACTGTCATTTGAGTCTCTTATAAAGCTACAAGGTGTGCTTTCCCTGGTGCCCCTATATAATAAATGACAATTAGCATAACAAAATTATTTTAAAAAAATACCAAAAGACCATTACAATAATCAAGATGTGCAAATTCAACTAATACTTGATGATTAAACACAACTTAGAAAATGAATCTTACCTAATCTTTAAAGCAACATTCTCTTTTGCTATAGTCCCAAAAAACAGAATTTAATTGCATCAAGATAAACAAATCCATCTAATAATTGACGAGTAGATACAATTTACAGATTTAATCTTTACCCAATCTTTAAAACAAGAATCTTTCTTTTCCTATAGACTCAAAAGAAACACAAGTTATCTATATCAGGCCCCACTAAAAAGATGCATCAATGGGTGGTATATACAGTTTGCAAGATAAAAACAAACAATATCAGACCCAAAAAAAGATTTATTTTATTAAAAAATGATGGTGAAAGTGAAACTTTTCACTTTTTCCCTGCTCCAATTGTTTGCGAACTGTTCACTGACATAAGATAAAAACAATTTATGTGGACCCCCTTTCATCCTCTGCCATGCATGCTAGTCTTAACACTGTTGATCGAAATCTAAACTATGAAATGACAATGGTCAACATGTGATGGAAACAGGTTTGGTTTTGGATTTGTTTCCTAACAAAGTTCATCATCAAATTCAAAAAATAGATGCTACACAGTTTTAACTCACAACAATGTGCCCATTTAAAGAAGTTGTCTTTATATAAAAAGATGCCAGCTGATAATAAATGAGACCATGTGGCTAGTAGTAACAATGTTGGTTTCAAAAACAGCAACATCTCACAACCCCTGTCTTATTAGTTTTGGTAAGAAATAAAGAAAAAGTAACAAAGTTAAACCAGACGAGCTGGCCATATTTAAGGTCAATATCTTTTTTTAGATTTTAAATCAAGTCGCTACAGTTTCATCATCAATGGTATATAGCAATCTGTGCCATGTCAGCAAAACCTTCACAAGTGTGTGACCACTGATATGGTGAGTCTGCATGGACATCAACAAGATGATACTATCCATTTTGAATAAGCATGTATATACCAAAACAACAAGTGTCTTTGTTAATTGTTCAAATGTGTTCATTCTTTTACAAATAGACATTGTTTGGCAGTTTGTAGTCTAGTTGCAACATAAAATGTATAACTTTGAAAGTTAAAAACTTCATTTAAGAAGGTACAAGCATGATGGTGCGCATTGAATAATAAATGAGAACACTTTTACATATGAGAACAAGAAAGTCTCCCTCAAAGGAGCATCATCAACCAACATTAGAAAAACATTGACACCCACAAAAGACAATAATTTGTTCTTCAACAAATAATAAAATAAATCCAAAGAAATAAAATTAAAATACGCATATTCCTTCAATTTATCAAATAACAAGAGGCTGATTAAAAACACTAAAAATTATATGAACAAACTAGTTAAAATTAAAGTGGAAATTAACCCCTTTTCCCCAAATAACCAAGAACACAGCATAAAAAGAAACAGAGCATTTATATGCAGAAAATGTCAAACAAAATTATACCTCTCTCTGCCATCAAAATCAACATTATTTTCCCCAAAAGAAGCTTCTTCAGAACCAAAATCACAATTAGCCTCAATAATCTCTTCCTCCTCTACAAATCGGGGTTCACCCAAAGCCCTAACATTCACATAACCCGACCGAGACCCGACGGAACCCGCACCACCCGACCGAATCACCAACCTCGAATTCACCAAACAAGGGTTAGGGTTTTGTCGCCTGCAGCATGACGGTTGCTGCAGCGGTGGCTTTTCCAGCTTACGGCTTCGAAGCTGGAGGTACGACGGCTCATGGTCTTGCTCCGGTGGGGGTGATTCAGTGGTTTTGGAAGTTTGAAGCTTCTGTAAAGCTAGGGTTTTGGCTCGTGTTCGGACGCCGAGAGAGGACTGTGAGACCTCCATGAGTGCCACAACATCGGTGGTGAATTTGGGTTTTCTTAAGTACTTCCCCATTACTGTAATTTGATGAGGGGTTACGGAGAATTAGGGTTTATGATAATTGTTGATGAAATTGTAGAGTGTGATGAAAACGAAGATGGTGGAGAAAAAGGGGGGGAAAAGAGGGGGGAAATACGAGTGGTATGAAATTAGGGTTCAGTGCAAGGAGAGATGGGCATATTGGTGTATTTGTATGGATCCTTTTTTTATTGCTTAAAATACCCTTGGTTGATTAATTAATTTTTTTAAAAGAAAACAATTATCCAATATGCTAAATTTTGAGTTCTTGCCGAGTGTAAACAAGTGGGTGTGGTATTAGAGTATTTACAACGGAGTATTTGAAAATATAGAAGTGTTTTTGATATATTATATGAAATGGTTTTAAGTGGTTATGAGTAAAAAAACTATATTATTGTGAATTGGTATACTTAAAGAATTATTGTTCAATCCTTATAATTTTTTAAATTTTTTTTGAAATGGTTGTGAGTGAAGAAGAGAACAAAAAGTAATGATAAATGTACAAAAAATATTATTTAACTAAAAAGAATAGAGAAAATATAGTGATTTTTTATGTAATTATATGGATAAAAATAATGAACAATATTAGAGCATTTATATTAAATTTTCAATATTTATGTAAATGTGTTTATTATATTTTAGGGAATGGTTGTGAGTTAATGATATAAAAATATCGTTCATCTGTATATTTAGAGAATTATTGTTCTAACCCTATAATTTTTTAATATTTTTTAAAGTGGTTGTGAGTGAAGTAAAGAGAAAAAAATATAATGATCCAACTATTAAAAAATATTAAGTAATTGAGAAAAATAGAAAAAAAATAATTTTTAATGTAATTATAAGAATAATGATATGAAACCTAATGTGAATACTCTTAATGTGTTCTTTATCGGGCTATAAGACTTGTGTTTGTGAATTAGTTTTTTACAGTGTGAAATGAGTTGTGTTTCCCCGTTAATGGTCAAGACCATGTTAGGTCTAAAGTTTTGATGAAGGCTACTCTATATGACACTGTGTTTTTTTTCTGACGCAAACATGTTCTGTTTAATTAGAAATTTTAATTTCTTTTTTTATGCATTGACACTAGAGATGTCAATGAGTCGGATTTTGGTGGTCGAGTCCATACCTTGTTGTTTAATCGTGTTTTGTATCTGTCGATTTACAAGTTTTTTAACAAGTGTCGTCATACCTATATGATCTTGTGTGGTGAAAATTATAGTATGAATTTTCATTACCAGAAGCATGATCTTAAACTCACTCTAAAATCCGACTTGGAATAATAAATAGCTAACTATACTTCTAACCAATCTTGGGTTCGATTTTTATATATTACCATTTCTAGACTGGATCAATGAAATTTACCAAAATCTATATATTAATAAAAAAAGTTTCTTTTGTCAATTGTCATCTTTTTAAACAATCTTTTTGACACTTGTCATTTTTCTAAACATTCTCAAATTATTATCTCTATAAAATGGTATTAAAGTAATTTAAACACTCAAACAGTTTTTCTTTCTTCATAAAAATTCATTTGGTCAATTGATATATTTTTCTCTCTCATTTACATTTTTTAAAATCAAACTATGTTTTTAAAATAAATTTTATTAAGAAAATTAAAAATTCATATCTTTTCTAAAACAAAATGAACCTTTTGGAACAAAATATTTTAAATCACTCATTTTTTAAAATAATTATAAAAAATATGGAATATTCTAAAAGCAATTTTATTAAAACAACCAGAATAATTAAAAATTTGAGTTTTTAATAAACAAGATTTTTATAAACAGTAAAATTTTATAAGACAATCTTAAAACAAATATTTAAAAATGAAACTATTTAGAGAAGATAGTTAAAAATAGTATAATTGTTTTATATCTTGAACAAGTACATATATATAATTTTATGCATATCTTATATTAAAATATCGTATTGTTACTTTTCGTGTTTATTCCTAACTATAATTCATTTAATAAATAGGTTTTTAGACTATCTGTGACATCGGTAAATTTCCTTTATCAAACTCCGTTAGTTCCATTGAGTCTTGCATACACGTGTCGTAAACACACACTAGTTGTCGTTTAACGTTGGTGACCTAATAATAGTTAATAATGTTACATTATTGATAATCTAATTGATTATGTGATTATGGTATTATGTTTATGTGTTTACATGTTTTAAATGTTAATTAGGAAATTAATCGCGTAACGCGAAAACGTGTCTATTTATTCGTATGTCTTGTGTTTTTATAAAGATAAAATATATAATGATTATCATTAGTTTATATCTTTATATTATTAAGTTAAAAACACTTTACAAAGAGTTTAAAGTCTAGTTTTGATAAAATACAAATTACAAGGGCTTAAAAGGTAAATATGGAAATTAAATTAAACATAACAATTCCAAACCCTAATCCCCACCCCATTCGGCCGCAATCATCACTCTCAACCCCCTCCCTGCGAAATCAGCCTAGAACAAGCAAGAAATCACGAAATTGAGTCGATTTCAAGAGTTGCAACAAGTTGGAATCATCAATTGCAAGCAACTATACGTTTAAAGGTTAGATTTTTACAAGTTTTGTGGTTTTTCATGGTGGCCGAACCCTAATTCGTTTATGGGTGCTCATGGGGTCGAATTTGATGTTGTTTGATGATGTTAGTATGTTAGTTGGATTGAATACATGTTGTTTAACGTTGATTATGCATGAATTGTATGTTTTTAATGGATTGATCGTGAACTTTGATTCTAGGCAAACCCTAATTCGAAATTGATGAGATTATAGATGATTGATGATTGTTTGATGAATGTATGATGATTAGTAGGTTGTATGAATGCTAGGATACATTGATCTTGCAAAGAATTGATGAATTATTGTAGGTGTTCATAGGTTACTAATAATAGTAATTTTATTTCCATGGCATGATGATCTAATGATAGAGTGATGTTGTTGATGTGTTCATGATGATAATTAGATGCTAGATTGTTGATATGAATGCTAGAAATCATAGAATGTATGTTGTTGTTCATGTCTTGCCAAAAGTGGAAGCTTTTGTTCATGATGATTAATAGATATGATGACTAGGTATTGTTAATCATGTCTAGATGTTATTATGAGCTTGAGATGGTGTAATTGTAATGAATTCATGAATGCATTGTGTGTTTGATAGATGTTGGAATGTACTTTCCTAAAAGGGAAACTTTATTTGCATAAAGTTTGAAGGATGATAGTTTGAACATGTTTGGGATGTTAGGAGCATGTTAGTATGTTCATGGATGAATTATAATGTGATAGAACATGTTGAACTAGTTGTGTGGAATGCTTGGATAATCATGGGTGATGTTTGGACTTTGATGATCATGTATGACGTTGATGTTGGTCAGTAGTTAGGACATCATGTTTGGGACTGGAAATTGACTGTTGTGGTGTATGTTGAATGTAATAAACATGGTTAATGAATGTGAATATGATCATCATACACGCATGCGAATTTGAGGCCCCTACTTAGTAGGATTGGCGGGGTTTAGGATGTGAAGTCGTGAGTGGCTTCACATGGCACGTGGTACGTGATTTGATCTTTGTGTGGCATGTTAGTTATGTTATAATTAGTGGACATGTTAAAGTTTTAGATTCACATGACTTGTATGATACTTGGTTGTATGATGATCTAAGTGATACACCTAGATAATATAGCATACATATGATCCATTTGAATGTTAACCATGTATGATATATGTGTATGATTGCTTGAATGGTTTACAACACATAAAGTCACCAACGGGTCAAACGGGTCAACTGGGTCAAACGTGTCTGTTTTTCTAAAACCATGAGTCCTTGGTTGTAGTGTACTTAGGGTTTCACATGTTCTCTGTTTACACGTACTCATGTACTTATATGATCTAGGTAACCTCTGAAGGTTGTCTGTCCACTCTGTCTGTCAAGTAAAACTCTAAGTGTCTATCACGCATATCAGGTGAGTTCATGCCCCACTCTTTACTTAATCTCTTTTAGGGGAGATAGCATAATGGTAAACTACAAACGCTTTATATATTCAAGCTGTGTATAATATTAATATAGTGTTGATATCATGGAAAAGTCCTCACACTTTCGAATTGTTAATATTGAATAGCGGGGAAATTTGGGTAGTACTACTGGGTCTGACGAGCCCCACTTGTGTGACTCGAGGTCAACCGGGTGTAATTTGTCCTATTGAACATTGTCACAACTTGTTAAGTCGTGACAGGAGGCAACAACGTAACACAGTCAGCTTTAATTGCGAAATCACTATGAGTTAATATTTATTGTTAATGGACTAGCTATCTGTTACAATACACTACTTTTATATCTTTGTTATTAAACTACTTATGTTTGAATGTCACTCTTGAACTCACCAACCATTGTGTTGACATTTTAGTATGCTATTCTCAGGTCATTAGCTTGCTTGCTATTAGGAGCACTACATGGTTTCACTTGCATCCTAAGAGTCGGTCTTCAAGACATCTTTATTGTTTTAATGGTTAATGTTTACTCTTTTGGGTTAGCGCATGTTTTGCCATAGTATACATTTTTATTTCTTTGGGTTGTTTTACAAAACGCTTCCGCAAAGTTTAAATTTTATACTTTGGTTGATTTTATTTTAATTATGGCATATAGAGTCGTTCTGAGTAACTATTGACTGTGATCCTGGTTTGTTCACACGCCTCGCGGTAAAACTCCGCACGTGGATTTTGAGGGTGTGACAGATGGTATCAGAGCCATTGGTTATAGGGAATAGGTTGCATACCACATAGACTATAACCGCATACAGTTAGTAGTACCTGTGCCTTATTCTCATCTATGTGTACTCATTGGCATAAATGTCACACTTTGCAGCATGGCATCGTCATCGAGAGCTTGGGTAAGCAACCTGAATCACCTTCACGATCGAAATCCCCACCTCCGCACTTTACCTGACAATGGATTCGATTGGCCCCGACTAGCTTATCCTCGAGAAGAGATTGACTGGGATCAACCTTTTGCACTAATGGAGCGTGACCCTCCACGAGACTGGAGTTTCTATCCTAGATTCGTTGATCATATTATGTATAGGGAGCGCGTACCTATTCCGAGGCCCAGGACTAAGAACAACGCCGACCAACCAATGCTTTCACTCCCACAAACGGTGCAGTCCAACGAGCAACTGATTGCTGCACTGGTGGCTGCACTAGACACCGAGCAGCATCGAGTCAGGTGGCTCATGGGTGATGTTTGTACATTGCAGCATGAGGTGTACAAACTAAGACACCGAATGGATGAACTCAAGAAGCAACACGGGAACACCCTAAACGAGTGTCATCACATGGAAGACGGTTTCATAGCATTTAGAGGACGTGTTACTGCTCGTGAACAGCGGGACGCAATAGCCGATAATAGGATTGCTATCTTAGAAGCCCAATTGGCAGCGCCTTAGATTGCTATAGCTCCTGCTCCTGTAGCAAACTCTGAGGATGAGGATCTCGAGGAGGGACCCGAGGTAGAGGAACCGATGGAAATGGAGGATGACAGTGATGGGTCGGATGTTGTCGATTGATTTTCTTTATATGACCTAGACTACGTAGTGTTTTTTCTTTTTAAAACCTATGTGGGAAGGGTTGTTTCCCCACACGAACGACAAACTTAAATTTTGACATTGATAAATACATTGTGACTCATTTACAATTTATTTACTTTGGTTATCATTTTTGTTATGAATGTTGTGGTTGTGATGATTCATTATTTATTTTATTTACTGTTTATTGTACTTCAATGAGATAAATGTGTTTGATGTTACTCGTTATTTGTATTATGAATGTAAAGTGAAAAGAATGTACGCCCGTGGACGTGGACATGGATGTGGCGTGGACGCGGACGTGGACGTGGCACTAGAGAACAGGGCGGTGGTGCTATTAACATGACTCCCGCAGAATTAGTTACTCTAATTAATGAGCATGTTCAGGCGGCCTTGGCTACTGCCCAGGCGGGCCAGCCAGCAGGTAAACAATGATAGAAAGATAAATTGATATCCTTCATAACTGTATGGGATGTCTGATTAATGTGCGTTGTGTTAAAACAGGACCACCGGTGTGTACCTACAAGTCCTTTATGGACTGTAAACCACACACCTACAGCGGTACTGAAGGTGCTGTAGGGCTTGTATGATGGTTCGAGAAGACTGAGTCTGTCTTCTCCAATGCAACTGTCCACCTGTGATCAAGTGAAGTATGCCACCGGGACTTTAGAGGGTGCTGCTCTGTCTTGGTGGAACGTGCAAGTCCCGATGCTAGGCCAAGCGATGGCGAATGGGCTTCCATGGGATGAGTTCAAAACAACGATGACTGAGGAGTACTGTCCTCGCAATGAAGTGCAGAAGTTAGAGATGGAGTTCTGGCAATTGAAGATGCAGGGCTCGGAAATCAAGGCCTACACCACCAGAACCCATGAACTAGCAACTTTGTGCCCGGGAATGGTGAGGGTGGAGCATTACATACGGGGATTAGTACCCGAAATCCAAAGTATGGTAACTGCTTCCAACCCAACCATAATTCAGCAAGCCATCCAGCTAGCTCATAAGCTAAATGATTAAGTCGTGGAGCAAGGACGTCTACCTAAGCGGGGCGCTGTGGCGAGCGTGCTGGACAATAAAAGAAAGTGGGATAGTGCCAACAACACCAAAGCATCATCATCTTCTAGCGGTCAACCTCAACCTCAACAGCAACAACAACCAGTTCAACAATAACGGAGGTTCGACAATAACCGTAACTTCAACCAAATGGCTGCAAATAATCAAGGACCCAGTGGTTATGTTGGTAGACATCCGAAGTGCACTCGGTGTAATTACCATCATGTGGGAAGGTGTGATAACTTCAAGTGTCAACGTTGTGGAAAAATTGGACACACTGCTAAGGATTGTCGTGGTGAACTGATAAGGAGGCCACAACAACCTCAGGAAACTCCCAAAGGTTGTTTTGAATGTGGGAAAGAAGGGCATTACAGGCGAAACTACCCACAACTAAGGAGAAATGGTAATGGCAACAACGACAATGGTCACAACAACAATAACAACGGTAATAACAACAACGGTGGCAATGGTACAGGTAATGGCGGCAACAAAGATGGAGCCAAAGGGAGAGCCTTCGTCATTGGCTCAGGTGAGGCTATAAATGATCCCACAACTGTTACGGTAGGTTCTCTGTTAATGGTTGTTTTGCTACGGTACTATTCGATATTGGAGCAGATAGGAGTTTCGTGTCCTTAAAGTTCTGTAGTCTTTTAAGTGATATACCCTCTGCTTTAGAATCTAAATACACCGTGGAATTAGCCGACGGCAAACAGATCCATGTAACGCATATCCTTAAAGACTGTAAGATAGAACTTGCTGGTCATACTTTTGCTATAGATCTTATGCCTGTTACGCTAGGGAGTTTTGATGTTGTGATAGGCATGGATTGGCTCTCTAGCAAGCAAGCGGAAGTCATATGTCATGAGAAGATCATACGAATTCCTGTTGGTGAAAAAAACCCTTACAGTCAGAGGTGATAGGAGTGGTGCTGTGATAGGCATCATCTCATACATGAAAGCCCAAAAGTTATTACGAAAGGGTCGTGTGGCTATTCTAGCACTCGTAACTGATAAGCAAACGGAAGAAAGGTTAATGGAGGACATTCCCATAGCACGCGCCTTTCCAAAGGTGTTTCCAGAGGATCTTCCTGGATTACCACCTCACCGCCAAGTGGAATTTTAGATTGAGTTGACTCCCGACGCAGCCCCGATTGCTAGGGCACATTATCGATTAGCACGAACGAACTACAAGAGTTGTCATCACAACTTCAGGAGCTTTTAGATAAGGGCTTTATTCGACCTAGCACATCACCTTGGGGAGCTCTGTTCTGTTTGTTAAAAAGAAGGATGACACATTCCGGATGTGCATCGATTATAGAGAGTTAAACAAAGTAACAGTCAAGAACGGATACCCTTTACCTCGTATCGACGACTTGTTCGTTCAGCTTCAAGGATCGAGCTATTATTCGAAAATTGACTTGAGATCTGGTTATCATCAACTTAGAGTTCGAGAAGAAGACATTCCCAAGATTGCGTTTCGTACTCGTTATGATCATTATAAGTTCTTGGTCATGCCTTTTGGGTTGACTAATGCACCTGTTGTGTTCATGGACCTCATGAACCGCGTGTGCAAACCCTATCTTGATCAGTTCGTCATTGTGTTTATCGATAATATACTGATATATTCTAGGACCAAGGAGGATCATGAATAGCACTTACGAATGATCTTAGAACTATTGAAAAATGAGCAGCTGTATGACAAATTCTCAAAGTGTGATTTTTGGATACGAGAAGTGCACTTTCTAGGTCATATTGTTAATGAGAAAGGGATACATGTTGATCCTGCCAAAATTGAGGCGATAAAGAAGTGGACTACACTCAAAACGCCAAGTGAGATAAGACAATTTCTGGGATTAGCAGGATATTACAGACGATTCATAGAAGGATTTTCTAAGATCGCACAACCTCTCACGGCCTTGACTCACAAAGGAACGACATACAAATGGAGTGAGAACCAAGAATCAGCTTTTCAATTGTTAAAACAAAAACTTTGTACTGCCCCGATATTAGCACTACCAGGGGGAACGGATGACTTCATGGTGTATTGTGATGCATCCATTCAAGGATTGGGTTGTGTCTTGATGCAACGAGAAAAGGTGATTGTCACACCCCAACCTTGACGGTGGAAACATCGAAGTGTGAGGGTTAAGATTGTTCACAACCACATAACGCTATGATTAAAATGTAAATGCCATTAATTAATTGTTTTTCAAACACCACATACATAAATGTCTCAAAAACCCAAACAACAAAAAAAAAAATAGAAGGAAATTTCAAATGTCTTTATTAAGTCTAAGTCCGAGTCCTAAATTTAAGCATTTCCTTCAATCATCTTTAAACTTGCACATTACCTGAAACATGTTGAAAAATAAGGTCAACTAACAAGTTGGTGAGTTCCCATGGTTTTAAGTACAATAAGTATCTCGAAAAGTGGCAATTCTAGTCAATGGTCACAGAATAAGTAAGTATATAGAACATGCATAGTTACAACCAAACCTTGACTGAACAACATATGAATAAGCATGATTAGCTAAGTGTATTTGGTTCCCTAGTGCACAAGCATACGGCTCCTAGGAGTCGGCAATACATCGACTTTAGCACCAAATAGGCTTGTCAGGCCCAAAGATCTAAGACTTCGCCAGGCTAGACATAGTTAATGATTGCACACATATGTCATCTCATATATAACTTAACACATTCAAATAACCACGACTATGTAAAGAATTGCACGTGCATAATAAGTATCAAGCGTGTAAGAGTATGTTTGTATAACCAACATGTTTCACCCCAAAATGTGTAAAATATAAGTAAACGGGGCATAAGAGCTCACTGTTAATAAGGGTTTGAAGATGAAATAAGAATAACACGAATAAGATCCAACACAAACGTCACAACACACCTAAACGAAATAAAGTAGCGCGTTATAATTTGTTTGATGATTAATTGTAGGTCTAATAGGATTTAATAATTATTCGTATCTATTATATGTTATTGATGCGATCGGATAAATGGAACGAATGGATTTTTATACTTTGAAATAGTTAATTATTTGCGGTGTGAGAAAGAATAAGTACAACTTGATTTAATTGTACGTTTGATCGATTTATAATATTGTATATTATAATAAGTGATTTAGCTATTATAAAGAGCTATGTAAATATATATATATATATATATATATATATAGGTATAAATAACTAAACAATTTAATTGTTTGAATATATATATATAAATATACAAGTATTATGTTCACAATTCTTTTGTATTTTTTTTTGAAATACAATAATGTATTTAAATACAAAGGTATTTTATAAAAATTCATTTAGTCACAAATTAATTAAACAAAAATAAAAAGAATAATCTGCATTTTAAAATAAAAAGTTAAATAATTAAAAAGAAGTGAAGAAAAGGAAGAAAATTTGAAAAGAAAAAGGGGAAAAAAGGGAAAAAGGGGGTGCCCGGGGTCGAACCCGGGACCTCCTTTGGAAACTAGGGCGCAGGAACCAGTGAACCAGGGCCAAGGCCTTGGTTTCACTTTGGTTTGTCTTAATTTTAAACTCTGTCTCCCTAGGTTCCCCAAATCCTATGAACCCTAATTTCAAAAGAATCAAAATCGGCCTCGATTCGGTGTTAATCACCTAAATCATCATAGGGATTTTGATCTTTGAACAAAATCGAGTAGAAAACAGATTTCAATTACCTGTTTTGATGAGATAAAAGGTGATTTCGAATTCGGTTTAGGTTTCGGGTGTTCTTGGTTTGGGGTTTTCTGATCGAGTGGTTTTCTTGTGAAATTGAAGGTTTGGAGAGTCAGGAACTCACAATGAACCGAAAACCCATAATTTATAAGCTTCATTCATGGATTCGAGCCTTTCTCTCTCGATTTAAAAACGCGTTCGAAGTTTACCAAATTAGGAGATTTGAAGCTGTTAATTTGCAATGGTGATTGAATAATTGATTGATTAAGCCGCGTTTTTAGTTGGGAGTAATTAATTTGATTGAAAACTTCGAATTTGGCAGGATTCGATTTCAAAGTTTCCATCGGTCGAACTTGGTTCGATTTGGAAGGTTTTCACGCGCGAGAATCTTAAATTGAACTAAGGTTCAAGTTCGAAACACGGGTCGAGGGGGTTGGGGGGGTT
Organism: Flaveria trinervia; assembly: GCA_025506515.1. NCBI lineage: Eukaryota > Viridiplantae > Streptophyta > Magnoliopsida > Asterales > Asteraceae > Flaveria > Flaveria trinervia. The sequence continues at coordinate 9,715,904 of CM046444.1, read as the reverse complement.
TAATTGATCAAAGGCAACAAAACGAAGGTTTGAAGCTTCGCCGGAACAGCGGGCAAGTAAAAACAGAAGGTTTACACCTTCAGCCCCTGAAGTTTGGGCGTTTTACACATTTGACCCCCGCAGTTCGGGCGTTTGGTCAAATGGTTTTAAACTTTTGATTACAAGTTTGAAAAATTACAAAACACCCCCCATACTTTGAGTTTTAAAGAAGATTGTTTTTATTATTATTGTTATTATTATTATTATTATAAAGTTATTATTAGTATTATTATTATTAGAGATTATTATTTTATAATAATTCTTATTATTATTATTATTAACATTTTTTTTTGTTAAATTCATTTTAAGCATTATTATTACCATGATAATATTGATAACTATTATTTGTAAGGTTACAATCCTTTTAAGCATTATAATATTAAGTTTTGTATAACACTTTTTATTAATCACCAATAACTAAATTTGTTAACCAACAATAAGTTTACTAAGCAGAACAAGTCCTCAAAGATTCAAAACGACAAACAAGGCCCATACAAGAAGTAACGATGCTAACTTTTTAATTAATGCAAAAATACAGGATGTTACAGTGATAGCCTACGCCTCGAGACAACTAAAGGTTCATGAGAAGAACTATACTACCCATGACTTAGAATTGGGTGTAGTGGTTTTTGCCTTAAAGATCTGGAGACATTACTTGTACGGTACCAAGTGCACTATCTATACCGATCACAAGAGTCTTCAACATGTCTTCGAGCAAAAGAGTTGAATACGAGGTAACGACGTTGGGTGGAACTACTAAACGACTATGATTGTGCTATTAAGTACCATCCGGGAAAGGTGAACGTAGTTGCCGATGCCTTAAGCAGGAAGGAAACAGCTAAACCCAGACGGGTGCGAGCTTTACAACTTACTATCATTACCCAACTGCCTGAACAAGTTAAGGAGGCGCATATAGAAGCTTTAAAAACAGAAAATGTTGGTTCTGAGTCGTTAAGGGGAATGGATAAACAACTGGTGGTGAAAGAGGATGGAATTCGGTATTTCATGGATAGACTTTGGGTGCCTATCTATGGAAATCTAAGAGATTTAGTTATGAGCGAGGCACACAAATCTAAGTATTCTATACATCCTGGATCCGACAAGATGTATCATGATCTAAAGGCGCACTACTGGTGGCCTAACATGAAAGCGGATGTAGCTACGTATGTGAGCAAGTGTTTGATCTGCTCGAAAGTAAAAGTGGAATATCAAAAACCATCCGGACTGTTACAAAACCTGAGATACCAATAGAAATGGGAACAGATCTCCATGGATTTTATTACTAAGTTACCCCGGACATACTGGTTGTGACACGATATGGGTTATTGTGGATCGATGACAAAGTCTGCTCATTCCTTGCAATTAGGGAAACGGATAAGATGGAGAAATTGACTCGACTGTACCTTAAAGAGATCGTTTCGAGACACGGTGTACCGATCTCAATTATTTCCGACCGCGACACTCGTTTCATGTCACACTTCTGGCAATCATTGCAGAAATCTTTGGGTACACGATTGGACATGAGTACTGCATATCACCCACAGACGGATGGCCAGAGTGAGCGTACCATACAGACGTTGGAGGATATGCTACGTGCTTGTGTGATTGACTTCGGGAATAACTGGGAAATTCACCTGCCATTGGTGGAGTTTTCTTATAACAACAGTTATCATACTAGCATACATGCAGCACCTTTCGAGGCGCTGTATGGGAGAAAATGTAGATCACCGGTTTGTTGGGCGGAAATTGGCGATAGTCAGCTAACAGGTCCCGAGTTAATTCATGAGACAACCGAGAAGATTGTGCAGATACGAAACCGTATGGCTGCAGCGCGAGACAGACAAAAGAGTTATGCTGATAAGAGACGGAAACCTTTAGTGTTTCAGATGGTGACAAGGTTTTGTTGAAAGTCTCACCATGGAAAGGCGTAGTTCGGTTGGTAAGCGAGGAAAACTAAATCCGAGGTACGTTGGAACATTGAAATAGTGGAAAGAATAGGTCCAGTGGCATATCGTCTGGCCCTACCTGATTCGCTAAGTGGAATCCATGATGTATTTCACGTGTCAAACCTAAAGAAGTGCATAACTGATGAAACAATGGCCGTACCACTAGAAGAAGTTCAAGTGGATGAACAATTGTGTTTATCGAAGAACCAGTCGAGGTGATGGACCGTGAGGTGAAAACACTTAAGCAAAGCAAGATACCATTGTCAAAATCTGTTGGAATTCGCGGCGTGGACGGAATTCACATGGGAACGAGAAGATCAAATGAAGCTTAAGTACCCTCAACTATTCGAAAGGACGATGCCAGCAGACGAAGGTATTGATTTAAATTTCGAGACGAAATTTCTTTCAACATGGGGATGATGTAACAACTCATCCAAAATCACTTGATTTTGATTTCTGTGTGCCAATGCAGTAGACCAGTGATGGAACACTCTCACCATGTAACGCATTTTCGGGACGAAAATTCTTTAAACATGGGGATAATGTGACATCCGGTAAATTTCCGTTATCAAACTCCGTTAGTTCCGTGAGTCTTGCATACACGTGTCGTAAACACACACTAGTTGTCGTTTAACGTTGGTGACCTAATAATAGTTAATAATGTTACATTATTGATAATCTAATTGATTATGTGATTATGGTAATATGTTTATGTGTTTGCATGTTTTAAATGTTAATTAGGAAATTAATCGCGTAACGCGGAAACGTGCCTATTTACTCGTATGTCTTGTGTTTTTATAAATATAAAATATATAATTATTATCATTAGTTTATATCTTTATATTATTAAGTTAAAAACACTTTACAAAGAGTTTAAAGTCTAGTTTTGATAAAATACAAATTACAAGGGCTTAAAGGGTAAATATGGAAATTAAATTAAACAAAGCAATTCCAAACCCTAATCCACACCCATTCGGCCGCAACCATCACTCTCAACCCCATCCCTTGCGAAATCAGCCTAGAACAAGCAAGAAATCACGAAATTGAGTCGATTTCAAGAGTTACAACAAGTTGGAATCATCAATTGCAAGCAACTACACGTTTAAAGGTTACATTTTTACAAGTTTTATGGGTTTTTCATGGTGGCCGAACCCTAATTCGTTTATGGGTGCTCATGGGGTCGAATTTGATGTTGTTGATGATTAGTATGTTAGTTGGATTGAATACATGTTGTTTAACGTTGATTATGCATGAATTGTATGTTTTTAATGGATTGATCGTGAACTTTGATCTAGGCAAACCTAATTCGAAATTGATGAGATTATGGATGATTGATGATTGTTTGATGAATGTATGATGATTAGTAGGTGTAGAATGCTAGGATACATTGATCTTGCAAAGAATTGATGAATTATGTAGGTGTTCATAGGTTACTAATAAAAGTAACTTTATTTCCATGGCATGATGATCTAATGATAGAGTTGTTGTTGATGTGTTCATGATGATAATTAGATGCTAGATTGTTGATATGAATGCTAGAAATCAGAATGTATGTTGTTGTTCATATCTTGCCAAAGTGGAAGCTTTTGTTCATGATGATTAATAGATATGATGACTAGGTATTGTTAATCATGTCTAGATGTTGTTATGAGCTTGAGATGGTGTAATTGTAATGAATTCATGAACATTGAGTGTTTGATAGATGTTGGAATGTACTTTCCTAAAAGGGAAACTTTATTTGCACAAAGTTTGAAGGATGATAGTTTGAACATGTTTGGGATGTTAGGAGCATGTTAGTATGTTCATGGATGAATTCTAATGTGATAGAAATGTTAAATAGTTGTGTGGGATGCTTGGATAATCATGGGTGATGTTGGACTTTGATGATCATGTATGACGTTGATGTTGGTCAGTAGTTAGGACATCATGTTTGGGACTGGAAATGACTGTTGTGGTGTATGTTGAATGCAATAAACATGGTTAATGAATGTGAATATGATCATCATACACGCGTGCGAATCTGAGGCCCCTACTTAGTAGGATTGGCAGGGTTTAGGATGTGAAGTCGTGAGTGGCTTCACATGGCACGTGGTAGTGATTTGATCTTTGTGTGGCATGTTAGTTATGTTATAACTAGTGGACATGTTAATGTTCTAGATTCGCATGACTTGTATGATACTTGGTTGTATGATGATCTAAGTGATACACCTAGATAATATAGCATACATGATCCATTTGAATGTTAACCATGTATGATATATGTGTATGATTGCTTGAATGGTTTACAACACATAAAGTCACCAACGGGTCAAACGGGTCAACTGGGTCAAACGTGTTTGTTTTTCTGAAACCTTGAGTCCTTGGTTGTAGTGTACTTAGGGTTTCACATGTTCTTGTTTACACGTACTCATGTACTTATATGATCTAGGTAACCTCTGAAGGTTGTCTGTCCACTCTGTCTGTCAAGTAAAACTCTAAGTGTCTATCACGCATATCAGGTGAGTTCATGCCCCACTCTTTACTTAATCTCTTTTGGGGGAGATAACATAATGGTAAACTACAAACGCTTTATATATTCAAGTTGTGTATAATATTAATATAGTGTTGATATCATGGAAAAGTCCTCACACTTTCGAATTGTTAATATTGAATAGCGGGGAAATTTGGGTAGTACTACTGGGTCTGACGAGCCCCACTTGTGTGACTCGAGGTCAACCGGGTGCAATTTGTCCTATTGAACATTGTCGCGACTTGTTAAGTCGTGACAGAGGCAACAACGTAACACAGTCAGCTTCAATTGCGAAATCACTATGAGTTAATATTTATTGTTAATGGACTAGCTATATGTTACAATACACTACTTTTATATCTCTGTTATTAAACTGCTTATGTTTGAATGTCACTCTTGAACTCACCAACCATTGTGTTGACATTTTAGTATGCTATTCTCAGGCCATTAGCTTGCTTGCCATTAGGAGCACTACATGGTTTCACTTGCATTCTAAGACTCGGTCTTCAAGACATCTTTATTGTTTTAATGGTTAATGTTTACTCTTTTGGGTTGGCGCATGTTTTGCCATAATATACACTTTTATTTCTTTGGGTTGTTTTACAAACGCTTTCACACAGTTTAAAGTTTATACTTTGGTTGATTTTATTTTAATTATGGCATATAGAGTCGTTCTGAGTAACTATTGACTGTGATCCTGGTTTGTTCACACGTCTCGCGGTAAAACTCCGCACGTGGATTTTGAGGGTGTGACACTATCTATATATCTATTTATCTATAACCTATCTATTATTTATTTGATTTGAAATAACTATTCATATACAATTATAATCATATTTTATCTTCAAACATGATTTTATAATTCATAAATTTTTAAGACTAATTATTTATTATTTTATTAATTCAATCTATATAATACACAGAATACTAACATAGGTTACATTAATAAATCACACTATGAGATGAAAGGCTTCCACCTACCATGCTCCATACATTGACATGCGGATACAACTTAATGGCAAGTCATTTAGTATTACTTGTTATCTGCCATAAGTGACAGCTTTCGTCTTAAAACTTTATATTTACATAGGGCTTAGTGCTTCTTTGCTTTATACATAGCCCAATGTGAGAGTGGAAACACTCTCTAATTTAAACTTGTATAGTAATAAACTTATCATGTACTCCATTGATAAATAAATGTAGGATTAGTGAAAAAGTTTGATTTAGGTGTTTCTTCGCAAGTGAAGTGTTCCCTTTAAAATTATGTCATAAGCTATTTATTTACAAAGGTTACTCATCTATTGCTTCATGTACGACTAAAAGGGAATGAGACAAAACGTTTGTGTAAAGGTTTTTTTTTACATCAAATGAAACTTTCTCATTAAGGTTGTTTGTTTTTATAACGAGCTTCATCCTCCTTATTTCCATATAAGAACCAATGTGGAATGGAAAAACTTTAGTTCTACTTCGGTCTCCTAAACTTTTAATATGATAGGGTAATTGTTGAAACGTACAAGATCAATTGAATTCAGATATTATATATTACATATTAACGAAAAAACCTTTGGCGTCACGTCACCCTTGTGCCAATAGCCTAGGTCCACACATGTTTTTAACCTCCTACATGTTAAAAAAAAATCTAATTCTAACTATTAACCTATTACCGACACATTACCATTAAAATACCATTTTACGACATCAAATTGACCATTAAGACACAATAACTATGTTATGACACATTTAAATATTTATTATTACGATTTTCCCTTATTAAAATACCCCTGCCTCTAAACAATGGAGGGCTGGATGAAACATACCACACACTTGAATAACATGTTTAGCTAGTCTATACAGCTAATGTTGTAGACTAAATCATATTTTTTTGGCTCTAATTCATTCTTTTGATTCCCTCATTTTCGGCTTTATCCGTACGTGATTATTCCCTTTGGCCTTGTGTGCACAAACAACAACGAGTTTAGTTGTCTTTATGCTAGTTTGAAAAGAGGTTGTAATAATCAAATTGTATTTTGTGCATAAACTATTTTTCCTCTAGCAATAAAACTAAATAATATTGACTGATTTAACATAATTGATTATTAACTAAGACTGTTGTCAAGCTTATAATAATTATCTTTATAGGACATATTTGATAATTAAGCTTATATATTATTAAAGTTCTTTTTGATTTACAAATTCCTAATTTCGTGTGCTTTAACTATCTTATTATTAACGGGTGAATCTTTTAATATGTTATGTTAAGCTTGTATAAACTCGATATGTGTTCACAAAAAGAAAATTAAAGCTACGGAAAAAAATTAAATCACATGTTAAAATGCATGTATTTAACTTTTAAGTAGATATTAGGTCTCACTGTTACTTTTTTTCGATCGAATTACACGAATATTATGTGTGATATACATGTTTTACGGATGTGATCCTATAAGGAATTAAGATTTGGTTTGCACGTGTGATAAATTTGTTCCATGACTTTCATGAGCATATTTTTTTCAAGTTAACTTCTTAAAAAATTACATTCACAATCCTCCATAAAAAATAATTATTATTTTAGGTTAAACTCTTAATTCCCCAACCACACCAACTTTTTTAAAATGCTACTCGCATAAACCCTAGTATTTTACAAAATCCAAATTTCAAATTTACTTAATATTAATATTTAACTCTAGTATTCTTTAAAAGATCTTTAACTCTTACCGTTACATATTCATATTTTGTCCAACTATCACATCTAAGAGTGAAAGTTGAGACCTAGTGGTAAAAAGTGAGTATCACAACCAAGATGTTATATGTTCCAACTTTGCCCAAGGCAAAAAAACTATCCTATAACAATTCTAGTATGATGTTAGTCATAGAAAAAAGGAAAAAGAATTACCTGCATTTTTGTTCTTTTTTTTATTGAAACCTTCGTAAAATAGTAGTTGAGTTCTATTGCATAATATTGAAACCTTACACATTTTCTTCTTTTATCTTTTGCATACTATTGTTTTGTTAAGTTTTTGTCATTTCAAATGCATAACTAACTAAATGAAGTTGAAGTTAGTATCCATGTTTATACATCCATAAAACAAGTATACAACGGAGATCATAGTGCATCTCTTTCTGTTTTTTTCTTAGAGACTGTTTGACAACTTCTGAATGATTAAACGCTGAACCAATAAGATGCCTGAATCATTAAGTGCTGAATCATTAAAAACTCTGAACCATTAAGAACTTGAATATCATTTAACTATTCAAAGACAAATGTCTGACCAATTTAGATAATATGTCTTAACCATTCAGCATTAGACCTCTTAACCATTCAACATCAGTATGATGCTTAACCATTCAGAAGTAAATCTCTTAACCATTCAGACATGTGCTCGCGAAACAAACAGTCTGAACCATTAAGTGTTGAACCATTCAGACATCTGAATCATTAAGAGGTTGATTAAGAAGCTGCCAAATAACCGCTTAATGTTATTTTTATATTCTTTTACAATAATAATAATTATTAGTAAATAAAAAATGTAAACAAAAATGTAAAAAGTTATCTAGGCATAGTAAAGAGCAAAAAAGTAATATGACAAGTAACAAGAGCAGTAGTCGTGGCTGCCGCCAAAGTTTCATTGGTATGAGCATCTCCTTAAAACCGATGCGTAATTTACGAACCGAATCTTTTTCAACCATTTTTCCCGCTAAAAACCCTCTCTCACATTATTGGTGATTAATTAATTATTTTTATATATATTTGTTTGCATTTCATAGTAGTATGTAAATATATTTTTGTTTTTTTACTCTTTGTATTACGAAAATTTTTACTCGTAAGAGGGCTTAGGACGAGAGTTGAAAATATTTATAGTAAAAGAGATTAAGAAAAAAATAAGACTAATTAAAATCGGGCTTAGGCAAAGTTTCGACAATAGTTTAGACGTTTGCAAACACGTTATTTACCACGTTAAAGTCATAATCTAGCCTCGTCGATGAGCGTAAGCCCGCTTTTCTAGTTTTACTCATTAAAAAAAGTTCTTGAAGTTGAAGTTTAACCGGGAGTAACCTCTATCCCTGGTGTTAGAGGAAATGTTTGTCCCACTCTCATATTTCCATCTTACCAATAGTTTTGTTATAAGTAGGATTTTATTCGATACATTTGTTTACCGATAGTTTTGTTATAAGTAGGATTTTATTCGATATATTTGTTTGTTAGTTGGTATGTTTGTTTACATAAATGAAGGATAATAACTTATTAATAACCCTCAACTAAAAGAAACATGAGGCCATATTTAACCCATGCTTCCCATACATCCTTAGATCTTAATATACCATTGACAAAGGAAACCAATTTCCATATATTTGTTTCTCATCACCCTTCTCTTTAATGTGGAATCCGTAAGACTATCGTCGTTTTGTTTCCTAATTAATCCGTTCTTATGTCGTTGTATCAATCGATTTCCATATTTTGATCGTGAATGAAACAAATCTATTGTTGAGTTATCAACTAATCACCAAATTGTGTTTGACATTCTGTATGTTTTGGTTGTCTGTGATACATATTTATTTGTTTGCAATTTTGCATGATCTAATCGCGATGTATTTGTGTTCTTACGCGAATACATCTTATATTTATGGTATTTGATGCTCCAAATATATTGGAGATGTTGCCAGAAAATCAAATTGTGATTTCCAGATATTCAATTTCTTCTTTTAAATTCTGTTTATGCCTGCAAATCTGATTGACAACAGTTATATATACACACACGCGCGCACACAATTAGATGCTGTTTTAACAAGCCATTGTTTGCTTCATTTGCTTCATATATATGAAAGATGTGATCTGTATGCATATGCCTGATTATCTTGATGCTAACTGTTTGTTTTCGTGTTATTCGATCAGTTTTGTTTAAGCATAATTAACATATGGTTGTTCAGATCAGTGAAGATATCAAAGGCAATTAAGGCATCTTAGCACCTCAAACGTTTGTTTATATTTGGTTGTTGGGAGATGGCCCAGGTATGAGGTTCTAACCGTTGATACAACTTTTCGCGTTTTGTACTTAGGTGATCCAACTCGTTATCTGCAACGAGTCTTGTGAGTTGAAAAGGAAACGAGTCAAATGGTTCTAATGGGTTGAAAGTTAAAAGTTGCCAAATTAAAGTGTAGTGATTATATACATGTCTTACTAGATTGGCTTTTAGGGAGGTTAGATAATGGTTTATGTAATTAATTATATTCATCATGCTAAATGTTTACAAAAGCGGACCAGAAGAGTTTTGTGCCAATCCAACACGATCCATCGGTCCATATTAGATAGGGATAACAATCATGTTGGTTTACACGCTGAAACGATGAACCCGAACACATTGAAAATGGTATAACCCAAACACGACCAGTGTAAACCATTTATTTAAACTTAGGCAAATGTAACGACAGACTGTAAACATGTTAGTTGGACATCTCGTTGTAAACAAATTGTAATTAATTTGTTATTAACATTTTAAATGTTACTAGAAGGGTGCCTATGCAATGCAGCGGGATGTCATTTTATATCAGGCACATGCACTTAATATTTTGTTATTCTTGTAGTAGTTTTACAAAATTCTATTATGTTTTTTCTAAACTAAAATTTAAAACACCAAATAAATGGGTTCTACATGACTACTTGTAATATTACATTATTATACCTCACAAAATACAGATCTGTTCAGCAAAAAATTTACATCAAAACGTTTAAAAAACATAGGTTAAGTTGTAGTCTCAAAAAATATGATAAATTAAAAGACATAGCTGAAATCTTAAAACATTTTAAGTTTTTTTGTTTATGGGTAGATAATATAAATTTTATGCAAGTGTTAGTAAATATAAGGTTATTATGTAACTAATTGTAAGGGGTAATATGTAAATACTGTTATAAATACTATATTACTTTTAAAAATGTTGTATCTTATGCATTGAATAAAATAATTGTTATAAATTTTATAACATCTTAAAATACCACTTTTCTATACTTTATACATAGTATAGATAAATGGGTCGGCAAACTTTAACAAATGGGTTAAACAAATCATAACAAGTTTGATAAGTTGACCTTATTAAATACATATTTTTCTTAATTCTAATTCAAAACGAGTTGATAAGCTGACATGTATAGTTAAACATATTAAACATGTCAACCCAACCATCCACGTTTAACTAAACAAATTGAATATTTCAACCAATGAAACAAAACAGACATGACGAAAAACACTAACAACTATAATATTTGTGTTTTAATTCCATTCATAGGAAGGCCAAAAGGTGAGCTTGCATGTGTATGATTTAAGCCAAGGGCTAGCTCGGCAGGTCTCAAGTTCCCTTTTAGGAAAAGTTATTGAAGGAATATGGTACAAATATTATAAGGCCCAATATCATATTTCAAGTTTTGGGTATAAATGAGAATACAATGTTAAATTGACATACAATAATGAAGAATGTGACATGATAAGTTGCTTTTATTGTGGAAAACACAGGCACACAGGAGTAGTTGTATATGGGAATGAATATTATTTTGGTGGTGGCATACAAATAACTCCTGTTGGAACGGTGCCGTATGGGACTCCACTTCGAACGATTGATCTTGGTGTTACTAATGTTAAAAAGGATGTGTTTGAATCACATCTAAAGGAAATAAGTCCACGCTATACTCAAGAAACATATGATATAATGAAGAATAACTGCAATAATTTTAGCAATGAAATCGCGCAGTTTCTCGTGGGAACCACCATCCCGGAGTACATTCTCAACCTCCCTAATGAAGTCGGTGGCAGCCCGTTCGCCCCTCTTATGAGTAAGTATATATAAGTCTCTTTTTTTATATCTTGTAATTATGTTATATTCGTTACTTATAAGTGAAAAAAGACTCTGGGCGGAACCATAAATCAAGAAAGGTATGCTTGATCTTGTTTGAAGTGACTTGTAGTACAGACCACACGTGGAGGCTACATTGATACCGAAAAGCGTATTCTTTTGTTTTTGTAGTGCCAGTGATACATAATCTCGAGGCCACATTGAAGGAAGGTGAAGTCCCACGAGGTCTTCATCAGTTTCTAGCACCAACTGGATCTGTAAGCACCAAAGGTCAACCCTCTGAGTCAAAGATGATACAACCAGTGGTTGATCCTCTTGGAAATCCTAGAAGTGTGGTGCAAGATGAGATCGCGAAGGAGTTTGAAGCAATCAGAGCGGAGGGAACTATGGGCCCGAGTGAGGCTGCAACACTTGCAATCAAGAATGTGATGCAAAGATACGACTTCTTGAATCCCACTTAAAACTTATTCAGAAAAACAACATTCTAAATATTTATGTGTCTTGTTGAAAGCATTGTAAGCGCATGTAATTAGACACCATGCAATTTAACTATCATCTTCCTCCGCATGAAATATTGAAATTTGAAGCTTTTATTGAGATACTTAATGAAAATAGCCAGGAGCGTCACTTCAGGCTTTACATGGCTCGATACATGTTATATACATCATTCGTTACATCTTACTCTACATGAAATACTGAATTACCGTGATACTGTTGGCAAGAAAAGTGATTTCGATTTGGATTTGGGTTGTCATGTTATATACCATTACTCGAAATAAACAAAACTTGTTTGTTGCATGTTTGTTTATAGGTTACAGCAAAACTAGGAAGAAGTTATTGGTGAACACAAAACATGTTTAGTTGCTAAACGTTTTTTACTAACTTTGAAGCAATAACTATGATGATAACATTTCGCTCTAGTGTCATGCATGCCACACATTAAACCTATCTTACATTGGCAATAGTGATAAAAACATTTTGCCAAAACCAGAGATGCACCAACCACCAACAGCTATGTGACCTTCTAACAGCACTAGCTCTAAAACCATCCTAGCCGCGGTAAGGAAACGACTCGTCTGTTTTCCCACTTTGATCATTAATTTGCCGTATTCATGACAGCATTAAATCCAAATACATGTTCATAGTCCAAAAAACCAAGTTATCATCACACTAAACATTCAATCTAAATCTATCCGCATTGGAACAAAACAGTGATTATACAACTCGATCAAGAATATAGTTATTTGAGACAAACATCAACTTCTATAGAAGATTCTGTCAAAATTATATCTTTGGAATTCTCTGCTTTTGGGTGATCAAGGGAATTAATCGTTAACCTCACATGTAATGGCCTCAAAAAGACCAACTCTTCAGGAGTTTTCTTTGACGTTGATAAGATCTGAGCACACGCCTCTATTTGGGAATTATCTTTCCTGCTAGGGTTCAAAATGTGAACCAATCTAGCCAGCTGTTGCTTCTTAGACACATGGTTTTTATTTTGCATCCGTAAGTACAATGGAGCATTGATAATAACCTGGAGAAAATATAACATCTCAATTAAAAAATTTAATACAGGATAATCTTTATCGAAGAAAACCAAGCCTACAAAATATTGCAACTTCTAACTTTCTGAATGTTTTGCTGTTTGTCGAATATCTAAACTAAACAAGACAAGAAATCTTATTGACCCATATCAGTAGCATTGTTTTATTTGCAACGATGGTAAACGGAAACTTATGAAATCAGAATTGACAATGAGTTGTACAATTTTGACCCATAAACTTTTATGAAATTTTGACCCATATCCTTAAAAATGTGTCGATTTTATACCCCTAACAGATCAGACACGTACTCATAATGCCTAGAAACTAATTGTTTATAGAGCAAATATCAATGAATACCAGTAAACTTGTGCCTTTAGTTTGTTTGGGTAATTATACTCTTCTTTATCCAGTTTGACAATAAGTTTGAAGTGGCCCATTTTGATAATTAGAGTGTTTTCTTGTCCATATTCGGTAATTAAATATGCTCATTTATGTTATTTTTTACCCTATCTGGTCATCATTAATGCACATTATAATTACCATATTACCCTGTTTTAATTTTATTACGAAGACAGATTAAACATATAATTATCAAAACAGACCAAAGACAAAAGTACTTTGCCATTCTATAACATTCAGCCTTATTGGCGGGCCTAATATAGGCAGGCTTAATATCACCACGCTTAATCTAGGCAAGCTTGGTTAGTATCAACACGTCTAATATGTAAGACCTGGGTTCCTTCCCTAGGAAACCCTAAAGAATATTAAGACCGCCATGTTTATTTATTATAGCATGGGTCTTTCCCCTAGAGAATGATCTTTGAAAATGTTACCCTGCTCAAAGAAAAACAATTAGGCCTAAGAAAAAATTTCTTGCCCTGACACTACAATCAGCCATGCAAGAGGCAATACGAAAGCCAACAAAACCTGCATGGGAAAATATCTTACAGGGATTGCTGTTAAGAAATCTTAAGAGGCAGTTATTATTATCAAGTGGGTCATTTCACAAATCCTTGGTGTTGAAGTGTCTTACAGGTTTGTAAATCCTCTACATTGTTCATTTTACAAATCTAAGAGGCTTCAAACCATTATCCATGCACCAAATATAAAGCAACTTATAGCACCTTCTATCATTAGCAATTGAGTCAGCCCAACTGTTATAATTATACCCTTTTTCACTGTTTTTCAACCCTCATTTTGTTGTCCTTTCTGATTTTAAAATATTCAGTAAACTATAAATCATTAAGACAAGCATGCACTTAGAGAAGCATACCTCACTAGTGCCCGGGCTAGTGTTGATAGCACAATCTATGCTTATATTTCCATCTTGCACTTTAGCCTCGGAAGTCGTATCCTCTTCGATATTGAATTCCTTTTGAGTTAAAGATGCAAGGTCATCCAACTCATCATACCACTGTTGGGCAACACCAATCTGTATATATTATTGGTAGATTAAGTTAGTTTAACTTTGTGCCCAAGAACAGTTAATTGGGTAACAGGTCAAAGCAGGTTAGCCGGGTTGACTCTGAGACACTTTTTGTTATTACTAATCAGGTTCCCATGAATCATAGATAATTAAATTACTTTAATTATCACCTCAGTTTTTGGAAATAATGATTTAGAAGATTTTACGCATTAAAAACACACTATTGGTGACTTTCATCCTGTTTGGCCTCCTAATGATAATTACTGTGTCAAAATATGCCTGAAAATTTATTTAATGATAAATAAAAACACACTTTTTGACTAAAACATTTATTTAATGATAATTACTGTGTCAAAATATGACTGAAAAATTTATCGTTCATAGAAAATTTTATTTAGTTGAGATTATAATACAAATACACTTTGACCTTTGACACAATTCCCTTTAGCTATTTTTTTGAATTTTACCCAATACCCATTTAACAAGTTAGGAGATGAAACATAGCCTGAAGCGACCTAATCATAATCAGTCAAAATTGCCACCTCTAGAGATGATCAAACAGTTACCACCATCTCATTAGTCACTGAACAATACAGCAATCAGGTTTGGTAGAATGGTATTTGGTGAAAGGGAAAGAAGGAAGAAAAGGAAAAGCTAAAGAAAGAGGTCCAAATTTCAACCTTCTCGGTAGATTCAGCTTTATTCTTCGCTACTAAAGTTTCAGTAGCGGTGCCTCTTGTCTGCCGCCATATACAATCCTCATCTAGTGGTTCCACAATCTCAGTATCTTCAGGAATTTCTACATTTATCTTTATGTCTATCCTACCTGTTCAAATCAGTGTTATTATAACTTAATTATTGGTTAAATTAAGTATACTAAATTATTAAACAGTTTTCATAACTTCAAGGGTGGATGTAGAGAACCAATTACCTGGTAACAAAGTGAACTGTTGAATATGATCAATGTGAACTCCAGAGACACCAAAACCACTGTAACATCATATTTACACAAGTGCCCTTGTGAAAACCTCAAATTTACATAAATGGGAATGCAATGCGAGATAAATAGAGTACTTACGCAGCATAAGCTGATTCCATAGGGGAAATCAACCAGTATGGTAACCAAGTACTCCAAAGTTTGAGAAGTCAAAGCTACTCATTGCCTTGGAATTTTTGTTGTATTTCAGTACCACCTGACCATCTAAGCATGCCCGTAGTTTAGAAAACTATCAAGGTGAAGTTCTTCAAATGAAGGAAAAAGGAAAAACAATGTTGAATTTCTCAGTCTATTTATATGTTATCTTTATTTTTCATATTATTGTGCCTTTCTGTGCCGGGCAAACTCTTTTTTTGCCCTTTGTGCCTAGATGAAAAACGACCCATTGCGCCTTGTGACTTTGACTACTATGGATCTAACTACTGTTTAAGGTAACCAGCTTATTATAAGAAAAGAACATCAATTAAAAATTCTGATTTGAGCTAAATAACACTAGTTCTTATACGTCCACAGCAGGAATAAAAGTCAACATGGTCAAAAGTTACTGACATAAGCTGCCACTTAATTATTTTGACCAGTTGCCTGGATAAGTTACCATAAATTTAACCTCAAAGTTTGGTTACTTAAAAACAAAATATTTGGAACTTTCATAGGTTTTTTACCTAGAAAAGTTGGCTACCTGTATTATAAGTTGGAGCAAAGTTGATTACCTTTTATGCCATTAGCCCTTACAAAAACTATAATATTAAAAAATAATCTAATTACTCTGAAGTAAGAAATTTGGAAGATTGTAAGCAATGACTACACTTTGGGTAAGAGTTTAAAATAACCCAAATGTACCTGTTTATAGGAAAACAGGTAAAAAATGCCACCTCTAGTAAATATCCCAATCATGTACCATATATTTTACCTGAGTCACAAATGACTATATCGTCCTGAAAAGTTGCCACTGAAGAGACCAGACTAGCATGTGAATTTGCCTCTATTGAGAACTTATTGGCAATATTTTGTGGAAGGCTATTAGATGGTATTTCCTTCAGTAGGGAAGATTTCTCCAAGATTAACGGTCCACAGATCTCTGAAATCTTTGCAGAACCTTCATGGTGCAAACAATTAATCATACCAAAAGCTGATAACTAATTGGGAAGATTTGCAAAAAGAAGAGCATTTAGAAGATGAAAGGCAAACCTTTGACAACTTCTTTAATAAGGCCAGAGGACAGATCCATGATCCATAAAGTGTCAAAACTGCATGAAAAAGTAAAAGTTGAAAATGACATTTAACATGTAGAACTGGATATTTCAATAAAGGTTAAAATTCAAATCAGAGAAGTATAGATGATAAGTTTAAGAAACTGACATTTGCTTTACCTGCGGTTGAGAATAAAGAGGTCATTTTCCAATGATTTAAGCAGATGCCAAGGATAAAAAAGTAAATTAGATTCAACTTCTTCGGAATTTGAAGAAACGGCTTTTGTACTCCAGAGTTTATCGATGATCCAGCTCAGCAGGCCGCCTTTTGTCTTATAACCATTAGGTTTGGGATAGAATGTCTCAACGGTCCTGCTCCCCAAATCAGCTCGCCTTATAGCATGGTTCTTTAATGTTATGAAATGAGTTAGGACATGCAGAGAAATATAAAGTATAGTAAGCATGCATTTGTACTTGGAATTATTCACTTCGTAAAATTTTGATTCAAGCAAACTACTACTTAGATTTCATCTCTAAAGGGTCAAATGGGTTCAGTTAAAAATAATTATCCACGTGTCAATTCAGTTGAATGGTTGAGTCATCCAAAATGCATAAAACATCCTAACATGCTTTATTAAGAAAAAAAGTTGGATTACAGTAACATAATAAAGTTATTGAAATCATTTAATGCATTAAGTTTGTATAAATAAAAAATAATTAAAAAAAATGTTCATGTATCAGCCCACTCCACCTTGAACGACGTTAAAAATTACCTGCCATTTTGACAACTCGAACATGAAGGGCTTATCAGAAAATGTAAAAATACAGTAAAAACTTAACAGTAGTCTAGAACATCCTATTTTAACACATACCTCTGAGTCAACAAAATACAGGAAATTCTCAGAATCATGATAGAACATAGCAGCAGGGCGCATTATCTTAGAAGATTCAAATTCTCCATCCTCAAATCCAGGAGATGATCCGATCTGAAAAGAAGAGGTATTAATAACAAAAGCTTTCAGCACACCCTATCAAAATGTCATGTGAGATGCACAAGGAATTCCTTACGTACAGAATCTAAGATATTTCCATTGCCATCAAACACAATTATACGATGGTGATTTATGTCAGAAAGAAACAATCGTTCATTAACTTCATCAACCTCGATGCACCCTGCAAATTGTATTACTACACATAAGCTAACTTTCTTTGAACTATCACTATGACTTCAAATCTTATAGTCATTTTTAGTTGTTCTGTTAAATATATCCAATTCTTATATAAAAATGCAAAACCATTTGTAGAAGAATATTATACTTCAACTACTTTACCAGGGAAATAAAGCAGTAAATTCTGCAATGGAGCACAAAGATGCGGTTCCTTGAAAGCATCAAGTGGCTTTACCCAAGTGCCTCTAAGATTTTGCAGTAATCCTGGTTTTTCTTTTGGCTGCACAATTAAATCCTTTATGGCTGCAGGTGTTGCATCACAACAAAATAAATAAATAAGAAAAACTAGAAACATGATCCATAAGATTAATTCGTTGATGTCATATTTTTTGAGTTGCAACTTCTTTCTTCCCAACACTTTGTTCTTATCATAATTTCCTATTAACTTGGCAATGTATTATATGTCCCGGAAAAGTGGCATCTATGGGTGATGGACTGATGGCATCATATATTTTTGAGTTTATGTGCATTTGGATTGGCGTACATGTCGTTATACACTAGATTGTATGAACTTACAAAAATATAAACAGCTATAAGTAAAATGAGTGACAACAAACATTGAAGAGTAAAGAAATAAGCATACCAGTCTCGAGAATGTCAAATTCCACATCCTTTTCATACAAGAGTAGAGGACCGTCCATGCCTTTAAATAACATATAGCCCACTCTATCTGAAATCTACAAAAAAGAGCACTGATGTAAACAAATCAAATCTTGCAACTGCTAATCATGACGTGTAGAGATGATAATGTTAACTCATTTACAACAAAATGGGTCAGCTTGGGTCATATTTGATGATAATTGGAAAAAGTTGTTAGACTTTTAAAGGTTAGCTAAAAACAAAGAGAGTTGAATCGTTGAAAAGCCACACAAAGTATTTCAAAATGTTTGATCATAATTTAAATAATAGTTTGTAAGCCTTATAGTATATTGATTATTTATGAGATTGAAAACATGAACAAAAAAATGTGTCACGGGTCAAACTCAAAAAAGCTATTTTAACCTGTTACACATGTGCCTTTTTGACACATATAAAGTGGTGTTTCAAACAAAGAAGCACCAAATATCAACTAGTTATATTTTATCATCTCTGAAAGAAAAAAAAACAAAAACTAGATGATTGCATCATTGGCCTAACAAGCTACAGAGGGCTTAAACTCAAATATTTGCCATTCTGAAATAGAAAGAACTAAACTACTAATTTAAACAACATTAAAGAGCCATCTGACACTATGAAATTTACCTCAGAAAGAGACTTATTCGACACTAAAATAGGAAATGTGATGTATTCGTTCATGATTATCTTTGCTAAATGAGAACGAAGAACATCATTGCTAACTACTCTGCAGACCTGAAATCCCATAACATTGAGTGAAGAATACCTGAAGCGGTAAACATATACACACATAATTATAAGAAAATATATTGACTGAAAGAAATAAGCTAATGATAACTACATATTTTTGCACCTTTGCTGAAGTGATTTAACTTTTTCAAACATAAAGGTAGAGTCCTCAACGAATGCGCCAGCAACAACTAAGAAGACTCCATCTTTCCCACTTGAATCCTTCGTGACAGCACTTCTATTTAGCCAGCAATGAGAAGGGCCTATATATTAAGTCAATCTGTTTAACAGCAGGCAGTTAAAAGTAAACAGTATTTGTTTTACAGTGACATCAGATATAACAGATAAGCATTTCACCTAAAAATATATACGGGTTACCAAAAAAGGGTTACTCCTGAGATTTCTTATCTACTTATAAACTGAATAAGCATATGACCTAAAACCATCTACAGCCGATAAGAAGGCCAGATTATACTCATCCATGATACACAACTTCCCCGTACCTTGTGTAAGCTAAGGTTTGTAAATGGCAGCCTTACATGCGAAACTATAATGCAGAAAGTATACATACTCAAGTTAGGGTTCGTAAATGGAAACTGAAAAAAATCATAAATCCCACTAATCTCATATGTGGTTAGAGTGGATATTATTAACATCTAGTCAAAGTGACATTATCCATGTTTAAGTCTACTCAAAAGTGATATGGATCTGAAGGTTTGCATTTTGTTTTGTGACTTATGTTTTTCTACTGAGACTTTAGCGTATTTGAACTTTTTAGAATGATGCTTTGATCAATTTACAGAGCTCATTTTCTGAATTTGGAAAACACCTTAGTGGGGAAAAATCCACAAATAATCTGACAGGAATCCAGATATCTGATGACATAACTACACAAGTTGGATGCACATACATGGTATTAGGTACAGAGCACTCACATATACACATGTGTCCATAGATTCCGTTTATAACCTCATAACAAAAAATCATTTCTTATCGGTACCAATTACCTCTATAAAAATAAGTTCCTCATAGAATAATAATTTCAAGCCATATGATCTTAAACAAATAACAGTGCATGAAGTTAATTGTCACAAAAGACCATCAATTGCACATCTACAATCAATCTAAAAAAATTAATGATACATCATACCTTCAATCTCATTAAGACTAGATCTAATGAAAGTCGACAACGAATCAATCTCTGAAAGAGGCTGTTTACGTGATTCTGCTACAGATGAAAACCTGATAGAAACTGTCATTGGTGAATTAGGAAAGTAAAGCAACTCCATACTAGTGAGTAGTGACAGTCAATGGGAAGAAAACAGATTTACCTATGAGTATGCTGAGTGTATCTTATAACACCTTCGTTGCTTTTTCGGCATGTATATATAGCAGCTGACTTGACAATCCATCTGGATGTTTGATAGTTTCTTAGTATCTTATAACATCTACCTGAAAACAGATTAAATGGAAGTGTTTATAGATTCATAAACTGATGGTGCACCGTGTTCTTTCTTCACACTTTTTGCATGTTCGATAGGAAACATGAGCTCAAATGCGCATTACAAAACTGATATGCGAAACATTACCTGCTGCTCGCATCACCATAGTTGAACTCATGTTTCTGTGTACAACTTTCACCAAATCGAAAGTGACCTTCAGATTTCAAAGACCTAAAGCGAATAAAGCGAATTTAATTAGAAATTGAATCCGCCTTTGGAAATCGAAAGCTCAAGCGAATTTGATTACAACTTTCACCAAATCGAAAGCTCTTGGAAAAATTATAATCAAAATCCGTAAATTCATGGGCTATTGCTCCTGTGAACTTCTTTCCCGTTATAAGGATTCTGATGGCACTCACAAATGAATTAAAACCCTTATTTTTCCTTAAAATTGGAGAAAGAGGGTGAATAAAGATGCTGATTGCTGATGGGATACTCTAAAGTCTAAAACCCATCTCATCGTAAACCCTAAAACGAGGTCAACAATCCCCAATTCTCCAAAGGCTTACAACCCGGAAAATGTAAAAGATAAGTTAGGGTGTTCTTAGATAATTTTATCGGGTTTCAGTTAATCGGTTTTTTTATGTGTCTAAATCTATCTGATACTAATATAGGTTAATAGCAAGTGATATAAAGATATAAGCAGCAGATGAGATGGTTAATAAGGGAGGAGCGGATGCGTGGAAACGCAATAAAGGCGAGGTAAAGTAACGCAACCGTTGATAGCTGTTCATATGAGTTAGTAACCGCTGACTCTAGACGTCTAAGGTTTAATCTAAGTCTGATAACGACTGATATGCAACATTGTAACGGTTATCTTATTTGTTTAACAGTGGAGTATATAATGTGATGTATGAATTTTATATATTTTTCCTTTAAGCTTTAAAACTATCAAATATACGTTATCAACTTTCAGATATCATACATATCATTTGTTTAAGAGAAAATAACTGCCTAGCTTCTTACCACCTAGTTTTTCTCGTTACACACAATGAATTGGATTTATTAAAGCATGTGCAAAACATGAATTCATTACTGTAATTCGGGTGGTTCTAGTTATGTAATTATAGTTGCAATTTGCCCCAAACAATTTGACCTAAAACATCTTGTTTGCCCTCTATGCAAATTTCATTGCAATTTCGACAATTTCAAACCCGACCAAGCAATCCCAAACGGAAAATTGATCACTTATTTATGTTTCTCTATTTTCCGTGACTCGTCAAACAAATTTTTAACTACTAAGGATCACTACACCATCCTGGTCGAAGTTCCAATCACATGTGGATGAATTAGTTTCGAACAAAATGAGCACCACCGATATATATTATTGCTCCATGGCAAAACCTTGAACTTTCGAGATGGGTGTTGGGTTTTCAACCCTACTGGAAAAACAACTTTCGCAGGAATATGCAAATTAACAAAAGCAAGGTTGAAGTGCACTATCATTTTGACCATTTTCTATAGTAAAATGTTTTTAAGGTCATTTCGACTATTTATATAGTTGTTTCTTGATCCATGGGGTGTAATTGAAAATTTATTAGCTCGTGAGAATTAACAGTAACCTGTAGGAAAGATAATATTTATGGTTTAGTGTGTTTGTTGGTTGTAATGTGTATATGAAAGAGGTTTGATGTGATGCATGTTTACACGAAGAAGATTGTAAGGAAGAGTGTTTCCGATGTAGGGTGGCTCGTCAAGTGTTGAATTTGAACAATCTATTATAACTTATTGATTCATTTGATTTTATTATTATATATTTTTTTATAAAAAGTAAAGGTAATATAGTCATATTATACATTGTTTTTTACCATCACATTTTCTAAGCTTTTTTGTTTGTTTTATGTTTTGTTTCAGTAACGAAGTTTGCTTTATTATTTTAGCATCCCAACTTTATTAACGTTTTGAAATATCCAATCACAGATTATTATGAGTATGAGAAAAAATTTATGTGTATGTCGTGTAGCGTGGAAAATAACTCTAATATATTTTAATCAAATGCGGGAAATGTTTACTTTCCCTATCATTATTTTGTTATTTTTCTTTTTCGTGTAAATTAGAAGTAGTTGTTTCATGTGATGGACCTTAATAAACGTAAGTATGTTCATTGTTTTTTAAAAATATAATCATATAAATATGACGCCATGAAAACTATTTAAAGCGAACATGCCTACATCTTGCGTACGGCCGATACACCAACAGCTATATTCACTCGATCAAGCGAACATGCCTACATCTATGCCTTCTTCGTACGGTATCATACTCTACCAAAGCAGGACATATATACCTGTAAATGCAAATTATGGTGAACCTGTGGATTTATTGATTGAGGGCATTGACGACAAAATATGTTATATGCAACGTTACTATGAAGGCACTGAAACTGTGTTGTATCATAATAGACATCGTTTTAGAATTCTCAAGTTATATTCACAGCGAATAACATGACAGTGGTTACCGCTAGACACTTGTCATTAAGGTTCAGACCTTTTAATGGTTCAAAACTCTTATTGGTTCAACACTTAATCATTCAGAATTTGTGAAACAACCTTTTAGTTTTTTTTGCTTTTAAGTTTTCATTTAACATGTAACTTGCGTTTATTTTAAGATAAATTAATTATACTTTGTTCTTGTTTGCCGTAAAATTACCTCCGATATTAATAATGTATAAGTCAAGATATAAGATATTAATTTTTTTGATAATTCTATTATTATATAACAATTAGGAGATGATAAATTTTTTTGGTAAAATTTGAATAGCTTTTGATTTATGGGGTTTCGTAAATGGGAGTTACAGAATCATCCTATGTGTCACCCCAATGATTAACCGCTTCAATCCGTAGACACCATTAGTATATTCATTAGTATATTAGATATTAGATTTTAGATTAGATTAAATATTCTCGCAAGCCAAATTTATAATCCTCATCTCCAATCATCACCGGAATTTATAGGATCTTTTTTATAAGATCTAATTTTTCTTTAAATTAAAACAATGATTTGACCCTTATTAGTTTCATATGTATATAATCGCTTTTTAATTTAATATATTAAAATATGAATAATGAAACACAAACTTTATACAGTAACTTGAAAAAATAAAAAATATACGGATTTTACAATTTCTAAAATTAAAAATTAAAAATTTGTATTTAAAAATTAGGCTACATGGTATGAGGCTTGACCAGCCTTAGTCGTGCCCCCGCCAACGATGACACACGCGGTTTGACCGGGGCTTAACACAAAGGAAGTAACCAAGGGATGGACGCCGGTGTTGGTGATGTGGCCGTAGAAGAGGCCCCATAAAGTTGGAGGTCAAATTAAAATATGAAGCAATTAATTGAAAGATAGGGTCCATAATAAAAGAACCTTTTCTTTTATTTTAAGTTTTATTTGATTATGTATATATTTTAGTTTTTATCACTTTAATTTATAAGATAAGTTTTCCTTATTACTCTTCACATTCCTTTCGCGAGTATTTTAAGTTTAAATCTCGAAAGAACTTTGAATCCACAGTTATAACGTAAGTAGAAAACATTTAACATTACTATTTTTAACATTATGAACCAATACCATAAAATATATTTTACTAGGTTAGAACCCGTGTGTCTTACGATTGATTTAAAAAAACAGACATCATTAAATCATTAATTAAAAATAAGCATCATTTTACATTGAACATATGGAGATTAGCAAGGTGTTTCTACATATAACACCAATCAGGTTGTAAGTGTAACAAACAAATAAAAATCAAATTACCAAAACCTAGATCTAAAAAACAAAGCATAATTTGTTGTTGTACATAAAGTTAAACAGCTCCATGAAGACAGCTTCCTTTGTTTGAAAATGTTAAGTCAAAGAAAAATGTTAATGTATAAGGTGGTGTTTGTTTTTTTACAAAAGCTCTTCCTCATCTTTTCATTTGCGGGCATACAGACGCGGGAAGAGCTTTTAAGTTTACAGACTGTTTATTTTTTGGAAGACGTTTCATTAAAAACGTCTTCCTGACGTCTGCACAAAGAAGATGTGGTGCAACCACTTCTCGTGTCTTCATAACCTCTTCTTCTTTACCCATTTTCTCCTATTCTTCCAGACATTGTTTTCTTTCATTTGAACCCTCCAAAGTCCAACCCGCCTCCAAACCCCACCACACCACTCCTCTCCAGTCGCCGGCCTCCGACCGCCGACATCCACGCTATCGCCTTCCGACCGCCGACTTCCTTCTCCACACCATCGCCCTCCTTTCTCTATTCTAGTTGCAGCCCTCCCCTCCTTTCCCCCTCGCCATTCACAGCCAGCCGGCCCCTCCCGCCCTCCTAATACCATTCCAGTCGCAGCCCTCCCCCCTCCGACCCCCTCGCTGGCAATTCGACCGCTGGCCTCCGACCCCCTGCCACCCTACTACGACCACTGGCCCGCAGGTAAGTTTTTTTTTAATTTTTTGATTTTGTTTAAGTTTATAGTTGATTTTTTGTTTATGTAAGATGATTTGTGATTTAGTTAGTATGATTTTTATTTGGTTTATGATTTTGTTAGATTTTTTATATTAGTTTGTATGATTAGTGTTTTTAGTTTGTGTGGTGAGTGATTTGGTTTGTTTGGTTGGTGATTTGGTTTGTTTGGTTGGTGATTTTGATTATGGTTAGTGCTTTGGTTTAGTATTTAGTTTGATTTGTGATTTGTGTAGGTAGATTTGTGATTTTGGGGTGAAACATGTTAAACTTATCAAACTTACACTTGTAAACGTTTTATACTTGTAACGCACTTGCAATTCATACTTATATTTTGTCATGGTTATTTGTGTTATTGTGAGCTTTATATGAGATACATTATATGTTGACAATCATTAACTATTGCTAGACTGGCGACATCATAGATCTATGGGCCTGACAAGCTTATTTGATGCTAAAGCCGATGTATTGCCGGCTTCTCATGACGTATGACTTGTTCATCATTGGAACCAAATACACTTAGTTAATTGTTATAAACTTGTAATCTTAATCTTGGTCAGGTTTGATTGTAGCCAGTGTTGTAAAACTCGGCCTAGGCTGCCGAGTACTCGACGAGTACTCCGTACTCTGAGGTTTACTGAGGTGGGAGTTTCAACTTCAGCGCCATATTCAACAAGGCCTTTTTTCTACGAAGGAGGACTGTTCGAGTTGGCTTCAGATGGGACATCATCTACTTTGATTACAAGACCCACAGCCGGTGCCGGAACCTGAACTCCGACTTCGTTCACATCCCCACTAGTGATGACACTGCGTGATGCATCTGATATATATCCACGGGGACAGGTCCCTTGGAAATGTCAGATACATCCATTGGGGCGAGACCTTCCCCCGTAATGTCCATCACACCACTATGCAATGAATCGGTATTCATCGACACATCTGTAGATTGATGCTCGTTGTTGGCCATACTGAAATACATGAGAAATAAAATTTACATGTAAGATTCGTGTAAACCACCAAATCTATAGAAAACAATCAAATCATCATACCCTTTTTCCGATCGTCATCAACATCAAAACCTCGTAAACCATATCATGTCGATCTAACACATGTATCATAGTATCATGTCAGTCTACACAACTTTGTTCAACCTAATTGGGTTAATGCCTAGTAAATCACATTAAAAAAACTCAACGATGTTCAAAGGCGGATGAACTTCAGAAAACTGTTCTGATTCAAAATCATTTTCATGAAACGAAGCACAGATCGAGAGTTGCTGAATCAAAACATGTTTAACAAGTAAGAACTCAACGGAGATCAATAAACACATGTCGATCTACACAACTTCGTCAACCTAATTGAATTAACGCCTAGTAAATCAGATTAAAAAAACTCAACGATATGATATTCAAAAGCAGATCGATGAACTTCATAAAATTGTCCTGATTCAAAAACATTTTCATGAAAACTAGCATAAATGAAGAATAGATCGATAGTCGCTTAATCAAAACTCGTTTACCAGGTAAGAACTTAACGGAGATCGATAAACCTCAGTCAAATCATCACTATGATCAATCAAGCGAGCAAAATATGATCGATAGAGACACACGCACACGCAGAGCAAAACTTAATCAACAAGTCACAACGGAGATTGATCAAAATCGCTAAAACTCCTCACTTAATCAAACAATCAAACAAAATATGAACAACAGAAAGACAAAAACACACATGTAGAGATTAATGAAGAGGCTGATGCAACCTAAACATCCAATGTCTATCCTGCATGCTACACAAGTACTATGAAGAAGAATGCTTAGGAAGTTTCACACATGCAACAGAAATATTCTAAGTGTGAAATCTTCCGAAGCCAAGACCAATATCTTCCAAAGCCAAATATGAAGTCTTCCGAAGCCTCAGAGACAAAGTCTTCCGAAGCTTCAACTTATGAAGACAGATTTCTTCCAAAGACTTTTAACACATGCTTTATCTGATGTACTTTTCCATAAAGCTGGATACCTTTCCGCTGCACCTCTGTAAGGTCACCAACTTACATGAGTTGGTGAAAAGGTCCATGCTTTTGGTAACTATACATTGAGGTCTTGAGTCTGTAACTTTCTACTTCATGTACTTTATCTCTTTTGTAATAGATAAGGATGTGAGTTATGGCATGTCATAGCCACTAGTCAAAAGGCAATCTGCCTTTTGACTCTACAATTGATTTTGTTTTGTGTCTAGTCAATTGTCTCCAGCTGGCTTTCAAAGTATAGTCGGTTGTAGGATGTAGTATAAGTATCTCATGTTCTTGTATCTTTGTATTATGCTTTGTAACACTTGTAATAGAGCATAGAGAAAGCAATATACTGCATTCTTGAAAACCATATACTTGTGTTCTTTGTGTTCTGTTTCTTACATTACTTGTGTTCTTAGTGTCTTACCTTGGTTAATCCAGTCATACTGTTTGATTAAGTTTAGTTAATCTCCTCTTTGTGTTTGTGTTGTAACTGACCCCCTTCAACGATACTGCATTTGGTATCAGAGCATTTCAGGCTCTTGATATAAGATCTCACCATTTTAAGATCCCTCACACACACAAATACTAAACTTTTCAAATGGTAGTCGTTTCCAAGATTGATATGGAAACTGGAACCATGAACAAGTCCCCACTGATCACTCTTGATGAGTTTGATGCCTGGTGTTTAAGAATGGAAGGTTTCATCAGGTTTCTTGATTCAAGAATGTGGGAGTCTATTGAGAATGGACCTTTCATACCTAGCACCCCTTCTGCTACTGGTGCTAGTATGATTCCCAAAGATGTGGCTAACTACTTTGATGAAGATAGGAAGAGAGTAGAGATTGATAGAAAAACCATGTCAGCCCTTCAAACTGCCCTTCCAAACTCTGTGTACAGAGGTTTCAAGAAGTGCAAAACAGCCAAGCAGCTATGGGATGCACTGAAACTGATGTATGAGGGTTCCTCTGAAGCCAAGGAGAACAAGAAAGATCTCCTGAAGCAGCAGTTTGAAAACTTCACCTTCAAAACAGGTAAAACCATAACTTAGGAGTACTTCAGGTTATATGGGATTCTCAGTGGCTACCAGATGAAGATGAACATGCAAGGTTCATTTGGCAACTCCAACAATCAAATGGGTTCAGCCCTACATGTGTTTGAAAGGGACAGCATATAACCCAAACATCATCTCATATGCTACCTTGACAACTCACCAAAGGGTCCTTTCATCACCTTCCCAGAGACACGAAGGGAGAACTACACCCAAGGAAGCCCATTCCAAGAGACAAGCTCTTCTCAAGCTTTTGTGTCTTCTGGTGAAAGTTGTGGCAACTCTCTTTTCACTCTTGAAGACCTGGACTGTATTCATCCAAATACATGGAAATAGTCCAGCAGATGGCTCTTCTCACTCATAGAGCCAAGAAGTTCTACAAGAGGACTGGAAGGAAGTTTCCAAGCAATGCAACCAGTGGAAAGTTTGGCCTGGACAAATGCAAAGTCAAGTGTTACAATTGTAACTTGATGGGCCACTTTGCCAGAGAGTGTAAGGCACCTAAAACAAATGGTGGCCAAACACAATCCAAACCAAACTACACTAACAAAGCTCTCTAGAATGAGAAGTCAAAGCAGCAGGCTGCTGTTGCTGTTGAAGAAGGAGGCTTTGACTGGAACTTTCAGGTGGAAGATGCTTCTCCTAACCAAGCATTGATGGCAGATCATGATGAAGCCAAGGTATTGGAATATCTCTGTACTCCTGAATGCATTGCTAAAGTTAATAGATACAGGTCCTATAACTTGGAGATGAGATCTGACCTTGAGTCCTTAAACATTTTAAAATCTGATTTTAGAAAGTCTGAAAATGATTATAAACTAAAGATAGAAGACCTTGAGAAAACCAATTCAGTTCTAAAACATGAACGCACAGATTTTCTGACTCTAAGCAGAAACAAGTTTTCATCTCTGCAGGGTTTAAAGTGGTAGGGACTGAAGACATCAACCAAAACTCTTCTGCTAAGAGTTCTGGTTCTTGTTCAACTCATCTCAGTAACAAGAATAAGACTGATCTGTTGTGTACCACTACTGCACAGCCTGGACCATCAAACTCCAAGAACAGTTCCCAACCCAAAGGAATTGTCTCAGCATCTGCAAAGATGAAGGTGGAGAAGGGATGTGACCAAAGAAAGTCTTGTTCCCAGCAAAAGACTCTTGTGAAGAAGAAAATGGTGTGTGTCATGTGTGAAAGTACCTCTCACATTGCTAAGGATTGTCCATACAATCCTAAATAGGGTTGCAAACGAACCGAACGAACACGAACAAGGCCTTGTTCGTGTTCGTTCGTTAAGAAATAAACTTGTTCATGAACTATTCACGAACGCTTATCGAACGAGATTTCTTGTTCGTGTTCGTTCATTAAGAAAATGAATATGTTCATGAACTGTTCACGAACATTTACCAAACGCAAATGAACACAAACAAAAGCAAACGAACACAAATAACTGTTCATAAACATGACGAACACAAAAAAACTCATAAACACAAACGAATACAAATTATTATAGATTTATTTTAGAATATAATTTATATTTTCTATTACAAACATTACACAAAATCAATAAAAATAAATAAGTAGTTAACATAAATATTAAAAAATACTTGATATAATAGTCATAAAAATAACTTACACAGCACACAATAGTTAAGAATATAAACGAACACCTTAACGAATAAACGAACATATTATTGAACGTTCACAAACGAAGATTAACGAACATAAACGAACATATTATCGAACGTTCATGAACATAAATGAACGAACGCGACTTGTGTTCATGTTCGTTCGTTTAACTAAATGAACAGAATTTTCTTGTTCATGTTCATTCATTTACTAAACGAACGAACATAAACGAACTTCCCGCCGAACAGTTCACGAACTGTTCATTGAACGTTCAGTTCGTTTGCAGCCCTAATCCTAATGGTATTGTTCATATGACCTACAAAGACTTCAAAGAGTTCTAAGAAGATTCAAGCTTCGGAAGGAAAACTTGTTTCCTTCGGAAGCTCCAAGTCTAAGAAGAAGGGAAGTGAAAAATTACCCTCGGAAGAAAAGTTGGTCTCGGAAGAAAGGAGTTCTTCCGAAGCACTGAAGTCTGCTGCAGTGTCTGCAGAATCTTCCGAAGGTTCAGTCATCAAAACTTCCAAAGTTCCAAAAGCTTCCAAAGTTTTGAAGGTCAAGTCCAAGACTCCAAAGGTGGTGTGGAAGTCTAAGAAAGACCAAGTGACTGAGAATTCTCCATCAACAACAACTCAAGATCCTCTTAGCGCAACCATAGGATCTATTACTGTTGAATTACCTTCTGTTAATGAGCCCAAGACAAACAAGGATTGGGTTTCCAAATGTAACTAATCATTTTCTTTGTGTAGGGACAAATGAAAACAAACAAAAATATCTGGATCATTGATAGTGGTTGTTCTAGGCACATGACATGCAATAGGTCACTACTCCAGAACTTTGAAATAATTGATGAAGGTCCAGTTACCTTTAGAGGAGATGAAGGTGGTTACATTTCTGGAAGGGGCAAGGTCACAAATGGTAAGCTTAGTATTGATAAGGTAAACTTGTCAAAGAGCTTGGATACAATCTTCTGAGTGTATCTCAATTTTGTGATCAGAGTCATAACATGCTCTTTACTGAGCATGAATGCATGTTCTCAAGCCTGGTGTGGTCATTCCTCATGAGCATATCTTCTTAGAGCCCCCAGGAAAGGGAACATGTACAAGATGCATTTGTAAGAAACATCTCCCTCTAGAGAAGTTTTATGCTTTCTGTCTAAAGCCAATAGTGATGAGTCTTTCCTATGGCATAAAAGAATATGCCATGTAAACTTTAAAAACATGAACAAATTAATTAAGAATGATTTGGTAACTGGAATACCAAAGAAAGAGTTTACAAGTGATGATCATTGTGTTGCATGCCTGAAAGGGAAGCAACACAAGGTATCTCACAAGCCTAAGAAAAGGAACTCCATCACTACACCCCTACACTTGTTACATATGGATCTCTTTGACCCCACCAGTGTAATGAGTTTAGGAAGGACCTCTTATTGTTTAGTGATCATAGATAACTTTACAAGATTCATTTGGGTTTTCTTCCTTAGAACTAAGGATAAAACTCCTGAGATTCTAAAGAATTTCATCTTAAAGATTGAGAATCAATCTCATCACAAGGTCAAGATCATAAGATGTGATCAAGGAACTAAATTAAGAACCAAATCCTTGATACATTCTATGATGAAAAGGGTATTACAAGACAATACAGTGCTCCCAGGACTCCTCAATAGAATGGTGTTGCTGAGAGGAGAAACAAGACACTGATTGAAGTTGCAAGAACCATGCTGTCTGACTCTAAGCTGCCCATCACCTTCTGGACAGAGGCAGTCAACACTGCCTGCTATATGCAGAATAGAGTTTTAGTAGTTAAGACTCATGGTAAAATTCCTTATGAACTTTGGCACAAGAGGAAACATTTCATTGGTTTTCTCAGGTCATTTGGTTGTCCTTGCACCATCTTGAATACCAAAGATCAAATTGCAAAGTTTGCTGAGAAATCAGATGATGGACACTTTATTGGATACTCTTCACAAGCTAAGGCTTATAGAGTATACAATCTCAGAACTAGAGTTGTTAAGGAGTCAACCAATGTGACTTTCAATGAACACACACCCTGTGTTGCTGGTTCTGGTATGGATTGGTTATTTGATCTTGTTTAGTTACCAACTGTTTTAACAAATCTTGTGAGAATGTTCGGGATCTGCAGAAAATTTAAATACAGGTGATCCTGATCCAAGATTTGAGCTATGAAGACCTTCAAGTCATACATCTTCAGCTCCAGTTGGAACTACTTCTGCAAATGAGGTTTCTATCAGCACTACAGTGACAAACTCAGCTGATACATCTAGGATGCCTTCAAATTCCAGCTCAGAGGCTCCACAACCAGATAAGAACACCTCAATTGTAGAAGACAACAATGGTAGTGGTGACAGTGACCAAGAATTTCTTGATGCCACTAACCACACCATAGATGAGAACATCAATAATGTCACACATTGCTTGGATCAAGTCTCTCTTGAAAAGTGTGCTGATGTGGTGGGAGAAACATCTATGCCAGATCTAAATTTCTCTAATTTAGATCTTTCTCAGCAACTTGCTGTGATCCCTCAGCTTAAGATCCACAAGTCTCACCCCACCACAAACATCATTGGAGATGTTGTCTCAGGGGTAAGAACAGAGGACAAACCCATGAAGCAAATGTTTGTCTTCACTCTTGTTTCTTATCCCAGATAGAGCCAAAGAAAGTTGATGAGGCTCTAAAGGATGGAAGTTGGGTTAAAGCTATGCAACAAGAGCTGCTTCAATTCAAAAGGCAGAAAGTTTGGAACCTTTGTCCTCTTCCTTATGGGAAGACTACCATTGGAACCAAATGGGTGTTTAGGAACAAGAAAGATGATAGAGGCATAATCATCAAGAACAAAGCTAGACTGGTTGTTCAAAGATACACACAAGAAGAGGGATTGACTACACTGATGTCTTTGCTCCAGTAGCAAGATTAGAAGCTGTTAGGATATTCCTGGCATTTGCTGCATCCAAGAACTTCAAGGTCTTTCAGCTTGATGTGAAGTGTGCCTTTTTGTATGGAGTGATTGATGAAGAGGTATATGTCAAACAGCCACCTGGTTTTATAGACCCTGATCATCCTAATTATGTCTGCAAGCTTGACAAAGCTCTCTATGGGCTGCATCAGGCACCTAGGAAATGGTATGAGACACTAAGTATCTTTGTAAACACGGATACAGGAGAGGTACTATAGATAGAACTCTCTTCATCAAAGGACAGGGAAATGACATATTGCTAGTTCAAGTGTATATGGATGACTTCATATTTGGTTCAACTAATCCAAAGCTCTGCAAAGACTTTGAGAAGCTGATGAAAGACAGATTTGAAATGAGTGCCATGGGGGAACTAAATTTCTTTCTGGGAATTCAAGTGAAGCAAGTTGAAGATGCCATCTTCTTAAGTCAGTCAAAGTATGTTCAGGACATACTCAAGAGATTTAACATGACTGATTG